>VZRV01004038.1:615545-752629 GCA_013398115.1 Falcunculus frontatus
TTTTGGTTTGGGGTTTTATTTGTCTTGGGTTGGGGGGGGGGGTGTGTTAATGTATAGTGTTGCTGCAGGCCTGTTTTCCCTCATTCTCACCCAAATTCTACTTCTCTGCATTACTAATTGCCATACAACAACAAATAAGCTGTCAAACCACCTGATATCAGTAGAATTGCTCCTAAACCTGTTTCAAAACTTTCTTAAAGTGTGTGGAAAACATTTAAAAACTAAAAAGCCTAATAACATTCTCTTCTTTTGAGTCTCCAATCCCCCATGAACATGCTCAACCTCTTCTCCTCCCTGTGTACCTCAGAGCGTGTCCTCTGTCCAGAGCAGAAAATTCTGTATGGGAAGGAAGTCTTGTGCAGCTGAAAACGTGACCAGTATGACTCTCTTTTTTCCCTCATTCCCTTTCCACCAAATGTAGCTGGAAGTGTGTCCTAAAGGTACAAATGCATCAGGAAAAATAATTAGCTTGTGCTGTTCGCAGGTGTTGGGTACAGCTACCTCCACAGAGAAGTTTTATTTCTGCCTAACAAAAGAAGGTGAAAGCACATCCCCAGCACAAGCATCCTCTCAGAGGCTGCCTCTGAATGCTGCATTATCAAATCTGTGTGGCACAGTGATCTTGGGGACACCAGTGACTAACAGCCACTGAGATGAAAGAATCTAACATGACACTGCTCGTTTCAGCACACCCAAAAATGCATTTCAGGAAGATTGGTAGGAAAAGGAGCACCTTGAAACATCACGTGAGAAATTAAATTCTCCTCTCCCAGAAGCATTAGATAAATAATAAGGAAAGCTGAATTACAAAGTAATTATTATTACTCCTAGAATAAAAAAAAAAAAAGAAAAGTACCATATCTGTTTCAAAGGCCTAGGTGTTATAATTTTTTCCTTACTGAATTCAGACTGCTTTAATTTTTGTTAGTTGACAGCCTAACACAGCTGTAATGCTTGTAGTGCATTGAAAAATATTTTTGCAACATGCAGAAAAAGGCCATTCCATCCAGACTCCAGGCATGCTCACACCAACAGAGCTGGCCTTACTCCAGAACAGCTTTTCAGTGCTTAATCAGAAATCTGTTAAAATTTATGAACAAAACATTTC
Organism: Falcunculus frontatus; assembly: GCA_013398115.1. NCBI lineage: Eukaryota > Metazoa > Chordata > Aves > Passeriformes > Falcunculus > Falcunculus frontatus. Next base: position 616,654 of record VZRV01004038.1, read on the forward strand.
ACGGGACATCTGCATTTGGAAATTAGTTTTCCCCAAGTCGTCCAGCTTTTACACAACAAGTTCTTTCTACTGAATGGCTTTATTTCATTAGAACCCCAGACTCGTTTGGGTTGGAAGGAACTGTCAGATCAGCTCATTCCAATGCCCTGCCATGGACAGGGACACCTTCCACTACACCAGGTTGCTCCAAGCCCTATCCAGCCTTTGACAACTCAGAATTTCCTGCTCTTTTCTATATATTATATAATAATAATAATAATTATATATTATCCACATATATCCATCATTTCACAACACACGTGTAAATTATAAAGGTTTTTTATAAAGACTTTGCATAGAACGAGGATCCCCCACATGACACACTGCAGTGCACATCCATTCTGTTTATTGCTTTTATAAAGAGGAAAGAAGGTGATAATCTGCCAGTGAAATCCCAACAAGATAATCTTGTCAGGAATTACTTAAAAGAATTAAAAATTTTTTTTAGGTTTTCAAGTAGATGGGAAGGCATCAAAGTTCCTAACAGGTTTATCCCAAAATCCAGCTTAGAACAGGAAAACAAATCACAGACAAAAGGAATCCCAAAGGAAATGAACTAAAGGCACTGTCCCCTGGCTAAACAGCTGTCTGTCCTCACCAGGTGACATCTCAGTTCTGTTTTAACCGTGAAAGGCAAAGGAGAAGTGGAACACACCTTAAATGGAACCTGTAAAACCTAAGCCTGGCTTGCAGCTTTTGGCTCCAACAACTAAAGAGCCAAAAGCATCAGCCAAGATCAGGGTGGGTGCAGGCAGCAGCTCCTCCCCTGCGTGCAGGAGCTCAGCATCCCTGACACTCTGCAGGCACCAAGAATTGGAAAAATTAGGAAAATCTTTAGAGCCTCATCCTGCTGAGCCCCAAAAGCCTCACAAAGCTTCTGTGGCCCAGCAGCTGTGCAGGACGTTTATCTTATTGCAATGAGTCTCATGGGAGCGCGTTTAATTTCAGTCCCTGAAGTTAACACCATTAGAAGATACATTTCCTTGATGATTAAAAATTAACCACAAAAGTATTTCAAAGCTTTTGAAATAACTCCGAACTAATGAAGGACTAATTGCTTCACTACACGTCTTCATAAAATAATGTATAAAAAATTGGTGTCAACTGTCTTATGTCAACTCCTGCATCAGTTAATTACATGTTTGCCATCAGTCATCCACAGTCACAATTAAAACAGAGGAATATTGTTATAATTAGTTTTCTGGTTTAGAGCAAGAGACAACTGAAGGAAGTGTTAAAACTCGGTTGACTTTTTTTTGTTCCTAAGTTGATACAATCATTAGCACCATTTTAGGAATCAGCTCCATGGGCAGCTGGCTGATGGCAATTAAATCTCTGAGCCTTGATTCACCTTTAGAAAACTCTGGGGGGTAACAAATGTAAGTCCACAAATTCCAATTTGTTCCCTCTTATTTTTTGAAATATCATGAGCAACATCTAGTTATTTATCCGATTAAATACACTGAAATTTCTTGTGGGAAAAAGTCTGACACATGAAATTAGGAGGCAACCACTACCCCTGTTATCATGGAAATAAAGACCAAGTAGGACTGGAGAGGAGGAACCTTCATTCCTCCCTGACTGATGGGGGAAAATCTGCATAGTAGAAGTTTGAAATCAGATGTAGCAACTGCCCAAATGCCATTTGAGCCCTACATCATGAGCAAACCCCATGCAAACAGCTCCACTGAATTCCCTGAGTTTCTTACACAAATAATTAGCTTGATTTTAAAAGCTGGTTTGTTTTCTTGGGTTTTGTTTTGTTTTTTTTTAAACCAAGCATGAACATATTATAGCATCTTTATCTCAGAAGCTTCCCAAATACAAATAAGCAATTTCAAGAAAAGACTAGTCTATCAGAACTAGAGCTGCTGCTCTCTGGCTCCAAACTAAAGTTACTGCTCCAGCAAGGCTGGAAGTCAAACCCAGCTGACATGAAACGGGTAAAGAGAGACAGAGAACACCAGGAGCTGTTCCAGAGTCAAGGGATATGGCAAGGCAGTATCTTGGACTTTGAAGCATTCCCTCCCAACCTTCTAGAGAATGAAATCCTTACAACAAAATAGAACAAAACATACACAGAACAACAAAAATCACCACCACCACCACAATAAATGTATGCATATATAAAAATGTAGATGTTTATCTATGGGGCCAAACCTGTTTTTCTCAGAAATATCTTACTCTAAAACTGTTTCTGCAAGGAGACAGTCAGGACCAAAACTGGGGAGGGTGTAATTTTGAGATTAATGGAATTAGAAACTGGATAGCAAAAAACTCCTGACACAGTAATTTCTATATTTTTAAACACAACAGCTTATATTTATTTTCAGTTCCCCAAAAGAGTGTTGAAGTTTAAGGAAGATCATGATTCCACACAGCAACAGCATTTCATTGGCAAAGCTAACTCAGGAGTTTTTGAGGGACTGCCACACAGAATTTCTGAACTAAACCTAGGCAGTTACCTTAAAAAAAAAAAAAAAAAAAGAAAAAGAAAGAAAGAAAAAGAAGAAAAACAACACACACTCTATTTTAGCATGCCGTCTTCATGAGAGTATCCTCCCTCACCCCAAAGACCACCTGGAAAAATAAAATGAAAGAGAACATAGGACACCAGGTCCTGGAACTCCACGAGCCTCGAGCACCCCAGTACAGGCAGGATTTCTAAGAGAAATAAACAAGCAGCTCCCGTCCCCACAGCCTCAGCCCGAGCACAAGCCCTTGCAGGGCTCCAGCACAGCGCTGACCCCTCTGCAGGGGATGTGGCTGCAGGAGCAGCGTGGCCTCGGCCGTGGGCCAGGATGGCTCCTTCCCCTGTGCCAGCAGCTGCACCATGGTCTGCACACACAGCAGGGCAGCCCAGCTCAGCTCTGCAGGGCCAGATCGAAACAAAACCCTTCCCACCAGCTCTGAACACAGCCTGACACTCGGGGAGCTGAGCTGAGCACAACGATACCTCACTGGAAACAGTCACAGGGGCACCTCTCACTTCAGAATAACTTTCTGCCTCTTAAGAGCTTTTACAGGTTTGCTCCTCAGTCCTCTGGAGAGTGAATCCTTTTCAACTGCCATGTGATTCCCTGGAATGAACTTGAAACACGATGGGCATGAAAAGGAATGACAAAGTTCCTCATGTGCTGTTGCCAGCAGGGATGTGCACGGCAGAACCCCGCTGTGTTCACGCTTCCCTTGCGGGGCTGAGCTCGGGGCTCAGCCTGTCCTGGCTGGGCTGGGCTCAGGAACGACAGCCCAGCCTGCTCTGAGAGAACACCTGAGCTGCTGAAACCAGTTTTCACACAAACAGAGCCCTTTCCCCAAGTTTACATGGCAGAGCTGCTCTCTCCACCGAGGACTCGAGTCTCTCTGGTGCAGCAGTGGGAACCCCTCCATCCCTGCACATACAGCCCCAACCACCTCCACAGATAAGGGGATGAACATCAGCAAGCAGAGCCTGTCTCACATTTTAACCTATCTCCATTTTAAATCAAAAGAAAGCAACTTGATTTCCATTTGCACGTAAAGAACCTCGTGGGTACTGGGTTCATTGGACTGCAAGACAGCCAGATCCTTCTAACACACGATGTCATTTCACCACCACCAGAAGCACACGAGCTGCTCAGATGCCACTTTTTGATGATGATGAATTTGAAACTTTCAAAAAGGCTGAAAAAAATCATCAGAGGGTGGGGAATGCCAGAATCAGGCAAGGGGAAATCCCTGGTGTAAGCGACTGAACACACAAACAGCTTTAGACACTTACATCCCTCAATCCGCTCTTGGTCATTGTCTAACACATTCTTGTTGAAGTAAGGCTTGAAAATCAGAAACATAATTAGAAAAGCTGTTTAAAGTGCTCCTCTCAACCTTTCCTCAGTTTTAAAAAGCTTCTCTGAAGAAAAGAGTTTAAAAAATCATGAAGAAGCTTTAAACACTAAACGCTGTCTCTATTTAGAGCTACAAATTATTCATTTTCCCTCCAAAACTGTACATTCACTGTGAGGGTGCAGTACATAAATCACTACGAAATATGCTCTTACTCTGCGAGGTTGAAATTCAGTAATTTGAATTGCTTTTACAAAGATATACCAGTTTCTGTTAGTAGGGCCCCAAAGAAAATGCCATTTTAAAATCCCAGCTGGGATTTGTCTTTGTCACAGAGCACTGGGGGTGTTAATTCCCCAAGGGAGCAGGAGCAATCTTGCTGTTGGTTCTGCTGTTGAGGATGGGACAGTCCAGAATGGAATTTCACATCAAATACATTGATGACAATTCTCTGTTGGAAGGATCTAAACAGAAGAAACTTCTTGGATAAAAACCTCTGATGACTGATATTGCGACACTGAAGTTGAGAAGAGTTTTGGCATCTTCATTTATGAACCCAAAGTCAGATGATTCTTGGTTTTCTCTCCCTTTTTTGTATTTTTTTTTTCTATTTTAGCATGCAAATCATAGAAGTTGTGCCAACAAGAACTGCCAAAAAAGTGTGCTGAACCAGTACTGGCACTACAGAGAGCCCTGGAAACTGTAGATGTATTAATCAAAATGGGGTTTATAAGCTGAGAATATATAATTGAGGGAGGGGAGAACAGAAAAATGAGTGTCTTTGCTCACTGCTGGACAAGTTAAGAACCTTGTGCCACCACAGCAAAAATGTCAGAGATGAAACAATCTTTATTTTAAAAATAAGGCATTCTTCTGCTCTCTTTATAAAACTGAACAGATGTTAACAGCTTGTGCCATTGGGTTGAAAAGTCAAATACAGCAGATTTAAAAAATCAAATAAACCTGTTTTGCCTGTGGTTGGGGCAGCAGCAGGTACAGGGAAGCTCTGAGTTCCACAGGCTCTGGGGGATTTTCAGCTCTGTGCCATCCACTGCTGCCCAGAGCCAGGGCTGCATGATGGAAGTAGAATGGGTTCCAGTGCCTCCCAGTGCCAGTGCATCCACAACTGCTGCTGTGGGAAAGCCAAATTATGAAGAGAATGAAAATAAAAGCTTTTACTATGTAGCCTGTGCATTAAATCATGTTAAACTGACATCCAGCATTTCCACCAGCAAAGCTTCCTTGGATTGCAGCGCCTTGCTCCATATATAATACTCAGTAATACTCAGTAACTTGAATTTTACTGTCTCTGAATGAAGAAAGAAAGAAACAAATACACACAGAGCGATTTAATAAATGAAGCTGGAAACATCCCCCAAAATAATGCAATTCACAGATCTAGGAAGGGAAAAAGAGGAGAAAATGCATGAATTGTTTAATGTCATGTATGAGAACAACGAGATGGAGTTATGTAAAAGTAGATCTAAGATGTATTCAACTACCCAGCTTAAAAATCCTAATAGTCAATAATTACAATAGTCCCAACTTGCTCTGCTTTTAGTTAACAAGTCCTTTCAAGTAAACATCACCAAACAGGCAAGAGAATTTCCTGTGTGTTTCCTCTGAGAAGAGTTTCAAAGATCTTTTTATTCCTAAAGAACAATTTGGTGACTAGAGATCAAAACATACAATAAAATTAAAAATTGTGATTTGGTAAAATACAAATATTCACCACCTTAAAGGTCATCTTTCCCCACCAAAAAAGCAGAAACCCCTTAAAAAAACCAAGCCTGCACTATATTTTGTATTTATTTACATATGTGACTGCATCTGCCATCACAATTTTGGGGGTTTTTTTCCCCAAGAAACATCTGCTTCCCGATATTTGGAATTATCATCTACAAGTAAAAGTCCTTGGTGTCAAGGTATAGAATGTCAAAAGGCTGCTGCAAATATTAAATGCTAACGTTCATGTCCTCCCATCAAAACTAAAATCTCATCAGTAAATATATCATTTGAGTTTTATCAGTCCGGTCCTGCTCCTGTCTGCAGATGAGAAGTTACTGGCCAAATCTTGTCCTGGTAAATTCATTAAGGATTTGGAGGTTGATTGCAGTGGAAACAAGGGGCTGTAGTTTCTTTACTCCAGTTTTACTGATATTCTTTGCATGCACAAGGTCTGGCCTGTATTCCAAATTTCCAACTTCTCCAGTGCTCAGGACAGTTCATTCAAGGTAAATGAACCCAGTGCCACACATTTTACCAGTTTTTGGCTTGATTCTCAGAAATAAGATGTTCAGTTCCTTAAGGGAACAAGGTTTCTTTTGCACCATAATTTAAAGAGCTGCAGGGCCCTGCTGTGAGCTCAACCATCTGTGTGCCCACAGTGGGGTCCTGGCACTTCCTGCAGCAGGAAAACAACCCCAAAACCAGCCCACAACTGCAGCTCTGCATTATTCCCCATTCCAGTAATTGAACCTCATCCTCCCCCTTAATAAATAAATAATGAACTGCAGAGAACTTTAATATGAAATTAAAAAGTAAAGTGAACACTACCTTAAGGGACATTTGCTCATATACATTTAAGGTTACTGTGAGACCAGACACGGACGGCACCAGGACAGTCCCAGTTTATTTGACTAACAAATTCTCCTTTTAACAGCGAGGCATATTTGCTTCCAGCAGAGACACATTTAAGAAACTCTCGACGTGACATAGCTGTTGCCCTCCAGTGCAATTCCTTAACCTTTATGAACCGCAGGATGTGAAGCTAGGATTGCTATTCTGCAATTAAAATAATTGTAAAATAGTGCGTGTGCACGAAGAAGCGGCTCAAGGTTACAAGGGCAAGCTAAGATTTTTCTAATTCTTAACCTTTAACACCTAACTTTAAAAAAACTTGTAAGGCTGCAAAGCAGTTTTTTAACCTTGATAATATGAAGACAAAAGATTTTTCCTAATGTGTATTTAGAGTTGGCAAAATACCTATATCCAAGCTTATCTCCTGCAGCCCTGATTAGAGACGAGGTGCTGTACATTATTTGAACGCTGCTGTATCCTGCAGATAAGTGTTGGCAAAAGTGAGCAGATCACAGCTCCAAGTCTCAGATGAATTTTGAGATGAGGACTCTGGAGCACAACGCCCAAAAGAAGCCGGGACATGTCGTGGTGATGAGTGTCAGACCTTGATTCATGCACCAGGGCTGGTGATCAGAAGAGCACAACACCCAGCGAGCTGCTGCCTCGTTTCCAAACTTTGGCTTTCCAGAACTTCTGCTTCTTCCAAGTATTGAAACCCTCTCCAATGAGTGAAAAGGAGATGCTTTAAGCTTGGCAAGAGGCAGCAATAATGAGGACAAGCTGTGACTCCCGTTCTGTGGGGCCAGACGGTGACACAGGAGCTGTTTTTCCCTGCTGAATTCCCACTCACCGGCGGCACTTTGGGAATGGCAAAGGAGCTGCTGCTCGTGCTCCACAGATGGGTGGGAGAGGGGCACCAGGGACATCCCACACAGCTGAGGTAAGGGTTAAACAGAGCCAGGAAGAGGGTTTGTGGTGTTACTCCCTCCCAGTAAGGGGCATTAGCAGAGTTTTAATTCTCAGGCTGAAATAGCTGAGTGAGGTTGAACATTCAAGAGCAGAGCTGCCAGGCAGTGCCAGGGCTCGGGCTCTCCTCGGCCACACATTCCCACCTGCCTCACTGGGGCTGTGCTGGGGCAAACAGCACATGCAGACATCCAGGATGGGAATGATCCAGCAGAAAACAACCCATCAGCAAAATAAAACCAGTCAGGGACCTCCCTGATCTGTACAACACTCATTCCACTATCAACAAGAGCAGAAGGCAGTGACAGTATGAAAAAGGAGAGCAGGGGCATGGCTCTGGAGCCAGAACTTCCTTCAGGAGTTATGTGTGCCAGTGGATCCGGTAATCCTGTCTGGAATCATTACATTTCAATAATATTCCTTAAAGAATGTAACTCTGATGAGTGTTTCTCATGATGACTCAGGTCTAAATTCCTGATTGAAAGTTTGTTTTCACCGGTGCTTTTAGAGCTCACGTGGTCGAAATTCTTATATTCAAACCTAAATATCCCAGAACAATCAGAAACCAAGCACACCATCTGAAAAAAATCTGGTTAGGAGACCTTTCTCACCTGTACCTGCTTAACATGAAGAAATGTAATTTTTTTGTAAAATGTTTTGAGATTATATATATATATATGTAAATATATATATATACACACATCACTGCATAACACCTTCGAAGAGTTTTAGGAATTGTCATCTGACCATCCTAGACATGTGGAAGTTAAAGCAATTTCTTAATTCCCCTCTCAGACATAATTTTTGGAAGTACCCTCTGTTTTAGCAGTTCTAATCTTGATTGGGGTGTCTGCTGGCAGCCCTTGAGCAGCTCACTCCAGGATTCCAGTGCTGGGATTTGCAGCAGTGCAAACAAACAGGACCAAGGGCTGCTGTCCCTTCCCTCCCATTGCAAACAGAGATAAGGGCTCAGGCACTCCTCGTTCCATGGCACAGCCCCAGTGGGTCTGTTCAAGGTAAAGCTGCCTTCAGCTGCCACAAACCCACGGTCTGAGTCTGGCTTTGTGGGGCTTTTCACTGCTGCAGCTGTCAAATCCGTGGCAGTTCAGTGTGGTTTGTGGATGTGCTTTCCCAGAAAAGCAGGGCCCATCTGATCTCCTTCCTCCTCCTTGCACTGCTCGGAACTGACACTCTGGATGTGTTTCCTTGCAACACTTCAGGGGAGCAAGAGCTCCACAGCAGGTCTGAGAGGTTCAAGATAAGTTCATTAAGCCAATTTGTTAATCATCTCCATGAACTGTGCTCTCATTTCTTACGAGGATTTGTGTAATAGATTTTATAAAACCTTAATGAAAAACTAATTAGAGCCAAAAGTCTTGGAAAGATTTCATTCCTTTTTTTTTTCCTTCTTTCTCCTCTTCCTATTTTTTCCTCCCTTTTAGTTATGAATTGGAGGAATGGTCAAAAAGGGACAGTAAAGGACGGTACAGTATCAAAGAACACCGCAGATTAACCTTCAAACTTTCAGCATTTTTCTTTCATATTCATGGGCATCCACAGCAGCAAAGTTGATAAAATTCAGGATGTTTCTGTGCACTGATATCGCACTGCAGGAATGGCTGTGATGGGAGATACTCACACGAGTCACAGCACCAGACCCTCACAGCTCTTCTTCCAACAGGTCAGTGTTTCACTCAGTGAACTCGATGAATAAATAAAAATGTCACTTTTCAAAGATGCATTTCAAGGATGCCACTCCACAGCTCGCTCTGGACTCAACAGCTGAGGATCAGTCCCTTCCAAAATCATTTTAGTCATTCCCCCTTTCCTCCAGCCACAAACTCTGCTAAAACCAGGTTTTAGGGTGGTTATCTAAGCATGCAAACACAGCCTGAGGATCCCAAACTCACTGCTGTGGGATATACCTCATAAAAATAATCAAATTGGGCACCCTGGGACAGTGGAAGGTGTCCCTGCTCATGGCAGGGGGTGGGAACAAGGTAAGTTTAAGATCCCTCCCAACCCAAACCATTCTGTGATTGTCTTTGAACAGGCCATTCTATATAATGGAAAGAGACAAAGCTGCTGATTTTACCTCAAGAAAAAAAGAATCAGTGACAAATTCAGTCTTTAAGACATCGATTTTGCAAAACACCGGTATTTTGCAACTGATTTAAATATCAGCTCACAACGTGATTCACCAGTGCACGTATGTATGCCAGGAGATACAATTACTTCAAATATTTGCAGATTTCATGTAAATATGGAGAGGAAATGGGTTCTATATAACATAATTCTATGTGTCATCGTACCCAAAAATAGAAGCACAAAGTAACTCTTTTCTAACTCTTTCCTCTTTCACTTAGTACCTTTATTTCTAAACACGCAAACATAGAGTCTTTAAGAGCACAGATTGGTTTTGGAGTTTTGGGGTTATGTTGTTCTTCCCCCCAGGAGTACATCTGTGTCATATAGGGTCTTTTTACTTGTTTTGTTCTCTTTGGAAGGTTTTCTCCCCACCTCCCTGAAAAAGGCAGGTTTTCCAGCAAGTTTTTATGATGAAGAAGCTACAAAGTAGACTCTTCAAAATATCCAAACACGCATTTAGAATACAAATACAGCAACCTGATTATTGGTTATTATTAAATATAAGAAACTAAAGAGAAAACTGCCAGGCTTTACACCTCCCCTAAACAGTATGCAAGATGTCAAAGACCCTGAGGGACCAAAATAATTAAATCAATTTGTCCTGTGATTCAATAGAAACAAATGACAAATAGTCTCAGCTGAAAGAAACAAACAAATGCACCTACAGGGAACCAGATCCTGAGGTCTTTGTTCAGTCTCAATCTGGCAACTCCCACTGAGATCCACTGACTTTGCAAGCAGTTTAAATGGAACAAGGCCGGGAGGATTTTCCCCGTGAATAGTTTCCATACAGGAGCAGCCCAGAGACAGAGCCGGGTGTCAGGCTGGATAATGCACTGAGTGCAAGCTAGCAATGAAACCCTGTCACATAAAATGTGGTGCTATTTAGGTCACAGCACTGAGTATGTAAAATAAGCACGATTATCCGCGTGCCATTAGATCTCAGCTGGAGCGCCCGTGTTTGGGAGCAGCAGGCTTGGGAGATGGACAGATCAGAGGGACCTCAGAGAAAAGCATCTCCGATGATAAAAGCTTTGAAAAATAAAAACTGTGCTCTGAGAAAACACCACATGTTAAGGAAACTTTACAAAGACTCTAAATGGCAAAAAGTAAGGAAGTCGCTGCAACAAAGTTGTCAGGGTACAACTTGATAAAAAAATATTTTCAAAACCATTTCCAGCATAAAAAGTCACTCATGCCATGCAGGAAAATATGTAATACTAATAATATTTATCTAGTGCCCAAACCATTGCACTTCAGTTGTAAACTTGTAAATTAGGACTACTTGGTGTTAATCTGTCCTGTCCCATCCAATCCACCAATGGAACAGATGGAGAAACAGAGCATTTTTCTGGAAATAATGCTACAGAATACCAAGTGTAGTGAACTGGAGCCTCCTAACCTCACTCGACTTTAAAATCACAGAATCATTTACGTTGGAAAAGACCAATCAAGACCGTCAAGTTCAACCATTAACCCAGCACTGCCAAGGCTGCCACTAAACCATGTCCCCAAGAGCCACATCCACATGGCTTTAATCTCTTCAGGAATGGGGAGTCCACCCCTGCCCTGGGCAGCTGTGCCAGGCTGGACAAACATTTCTGGGAAGTTTTTCCCTAAAATTCAACCTGAGCCTCCCCTGGCCCAGCCTGAGGCCGTTCCCTCTCCTCCTGTCCCTGTTCCCTGGGAGCAGAGCCCGACCCCCCCCGGCTGCCCCCTCCTGTCAGGGAGCTGTGCAGAGCCACAAGGTCCCCCCTGAGCCTCCTTTTCTCCAGCCTCAGCCCCTTTCCCAGCTCCCTCAGCTGCTCCTGAGGCTCCAGCCCCTTCCCCAGGTCCAGTTTCCTTCTCTCTGTTAATGCTTCCCAGGTTTTTAAGATTTACAAAACCTGAGAAATTTAAAACTCCTTTGAGGTCATTTTTGAATCTCCAGAACGAACAGACCTGTTCTGGCAGGGTAATATTTGCGCGCTGGAGAAACAGAGCTTTACATTTACCCTTAATTTTGGTGTATTTAACCCCTTAAAGCAGCGACTCAGGGCCACCCTAAGTCCCCCTCAGAGCCCTGCCAGCTCCGAGCTAACTATACACAGAAAAATACGAGGGAGGGCTCCAAGAGAGACTGATGAGATCAGGAGCAGCATCCCGCTGGCATGTCAATGCTTTCCCTGGACTTCCCCAAATATCTCTGCAGAGCTGCACTGCCCTGTAAAGGAGAGAGAGGCTCCTTCCCAGGAATAAAGTGATGTGCAAAAAAGAATTTTCTAATGAGGTGGGAGGAGGCAAACAGGACCCTGAATCCAAACAAAAATCAGAGTGCATTAAGGCACACATTTTAAGTCAGGGCAAGCAACCAGTGCATCAGACTACCAAGAGGAATGACTAGAAGACTTCAAGACATGATTTCCTTCTTTTTTCCCCTCACGTAGAGTTACAAACTCACATACAAATGTCCAGCTGGGCTCAACACAGCGATAACTTACAGATGAAGTCATATAAGAAGAGATATTAAATTTTCTGCATCCTTCTGGCTTCAATACTCACTAACCTAAATTAAAAATGTATTTGATGCTGTGCTGCAGGTCTGGAAAATATAGAGTCATTGTTACACTGCCTGCGAGCACGGGGAAGTGACACACTGCTTCATAAGTGCCCTTTCAACTGAATACAGGAATACAACTTGGTGTGGGAGGCAAATTGAGAACACTGCAATATGTGTGATAGGAATAAACAGCAGCTGTCTACACACACACAAAAGCCCACCACCAAATTACAGCGCAGGATTCCAGGCTGCCCCCTCTCCCTGCTGTGATTTGCTTCCTGCGCGTGGCAGCGTGAAATGAGGAGGTACGGGAGGACACAGTGTTGGCAGAGCACAAGCAAAACACATATTTCCCTAGGTATGGATGAGAAATTGCATTATTTATACAGCAGTGATGACACAGAAGGCATTGGCATAATAAGGGGCTGTTTTAGGATATGTGCAACCCCATGGAAACTTCTCTATGGCCACACTTCGCTGCTTTACTGGAACTCGAGGGGCTGCAGTTGGTTGCACCTTTTCTCAGCTCTTCAGAAAGTTCTGTTTCATGTAGACTTCAATTGCCCCCCACAGTGGGATTTTAATTAGCAGTGCTAAATCACCCTGCTTGTCAGGCAGCTCCCCCTCACCCAGCCACGCAGGCCAAAGGCAGAGGGGCTGAGCACCTCTGAAAGGGTTCTGCTCTCCTGCCTGGGTCAAACCAGAGCTGCTGCAGCCAAAAAGTCCCAAGCCCTAAAGCCCAGCCCTGTCCTTGTTACATAAGGCTGGGAAATGCAGCTCTTCCCAGTTCCTGCCTTGCCTCAAGCAGATGGCTGTGCTATGAAAAGAGCAGAACAAACGGGTTTGTTTTCTTAGCAGAGTTTTCTTTAACCCACATTCGTGACCACAGAAGTCAGGATGGGGCATCCAACGCTCCCGGAGGCCGGATCACTGCTCCCCCTTTTACCAGTCATGGTGCTCCTCACTGCTGTTTGTAGGTTCAACATTCAGAAGCCAAATACTCTTCTTCTGATTTGTCTTTTGGAGCGGTTCTGGGAGAAGGTCCAAGGATTCTTGTGGCAATATTCTGTATTCACAGAGGTACAATTCAGGGGATCTGCATCTCAATTTGTACCTATGGTGTGACAGGCTCAAAAACCCACAGCTCATGTCCCCAAGTGACTGAGGGACAGAATAAGAAGTCCCAGTTTTAAAACTGAAAAATACACTTATAAGGGAAATCTGTGTTTAAAACTTTCCCATAATCCTGTTCATAGAGTGTTCAAGACTGGAATTAATTCCATTTTAAACTAAAGCTGACCCAGGCCTCCTAGCTGTGATCAGTCCTGGAGAACACATCTTGTGAAACAATTTTCTCCTTTTCAGTAAAGACCTTTGCCAAAAAACAGGTGTTCCACATTTCCTGGGGATGCAAATTAGCAATTTCACAGCTCCTTTAACATTTCAAGTGCAAACCCAAAGGCTTGGATCCAAGGAAATATATATTTCATTATTTTATTTTTACCACCAAATTAAACCTTTACAGATTATTATCCATAAACATCTTCCCTATAATAAGCAGGAGTATAACTAAATCAAGTCTTCTGATAAATCTTGCAAGATCAAAAGAAAAATCTCAATTGTTATGATTCTGAGATGCAGCTCAGATTTGTGCTGTCTTTTGCAGCAGCACACATTTTTATGTTAAGAAACATCTTACCTGTGTGCATTCATGTATCATGGATATTTTGCTTACACATTTTTCAGTCTGCTGCAAATTAGCAAAATATTCCTACACAGAGAACTCCTACAGATCCAAACCAGACAGAAACCTCAGTGAAAATACAGGAAAAGTTTGACTTGCATTTTCTCCAGTCAAAAAAATATTAACATCTAAGAATAAAAATGAGAATTACGTGCATTTATGCAAAAGTTTCACTGTGATTTCAGTAATTCAGCACCAGAAAGGCAAAGGACCAAGTAATCAACATTGCTGCTGCTTGCCACTATTCCCAGAAGCATCATACAATGTTACCAGTTGCTACTTGATTAAGTTATTTTAAAGATTACCTGCTGGTACAGTATCTGCCCATTATTCACAAGATATTTCAGGTAACACATGATGAATATTTCAGTAGCTTTTTTTTGTATATCAGAAGTTTCTTGGAAAGTTCTCTGGACAAATTTTATATATTTGGTAGTGTACTGTGTCTATGCTAAGTGCACTTTAAGAAAATGCTTAGAAATAAAGTTACCTTTAAAAAGAAAAAAAGAACAAATCAAAACAAACCAACAAACAAAAACAAAACCAAAAAAAACCCCCAACAAGAAAAAACCCAAAAACAAAACCAAACAAAAAAAGCCCCCCCCCAAAAAAACCCAAACCAAACAAACAAGAAAAACCCCACACCAAAGAAACCAACCCCAAACCAATTACAGAATTAACCCCAAAAAATCTTTTCAAAATTATTTTCAGTAACAAGGAAACTGCCTGTTGCACTTGAGGAGCCCTAATCTCTGTAGGTCACATGGGATTTTTCAACAGTTTGAAATGAGCTTCTCAGACTCGAGGAACTGGAAAACCATTGGCTGCAAATAGGGAAAAAAACAGAAAGGAGCAATCCAGCAGAAAAAGGCAAATCCCAAGCTAGAAAAACCTGTGTAATTTTGGGGTTTTTTCTGTTATCAGTATTGTGTTAACTCAATGAATATGTGTTGAAACAGCAGGAAGTGAGATGGGCCACAGTGGTGAAAGGAAGCTCCATTTGGACATATCACTGGTGCCAGTTTTAAAGCCTGATTTTTAAGTTGCACTGAGTGGCAGCCTCACAGACCCAGGTTCTGCACGTGCTGGCTGCTCTCTGGAACCACTCAGGAGGTGAGGAACCCCTGCACAGGAAGAATCAGTCAGACCCAGGAGTTCACAGTGTTATTACATTTTCAATTTCTGCCCAAGTGCAAGTGTGCGATCCCATACCCTTTGGATTTCAAAAAGCCATTGCATTAAATCAAACCCCAAGAAGGCAGATTAAATATAAATAACAAAGTATTGCAACAGAGCTCTGAAGGAGGCCAAAAGGATCTTGAAATATGTTGTTTTCAGTTGTTTCACCTGTCACTCAAAGCCCTGAGGAGAAAAGCAAAGCTCACATGAGGGTGGTGCTGCAAGTGCAGAGATATCAGTACAGCAGCTGCTGAGGTCTGCTTACAAAACCTGGCAGGAAGGAAGACAGAAACACCTTTTAACTGTAAAATGCCACAGAAAGATGGAAACCACTCCCACAAGTCCCTGTCTCTGGCTAGCAGCAGCCCTGGTGACTCTCACATCACAATTCTTGGTGGATTCACTCTCCTACTTGATGGATTTAGTGAATTTTGGTGCAGTAAGATCTTCTTATCTCTATAACAAAATTAGGACCTCATTTTATTTAATTTCTCTTTTTTTTGTTTGTTTTTAATTTTCAAGCAGCTGTTGCAGTTTTCCAGCAGATAATTTTCGGTGCTGCCCAAGAGGTCAGAACTTGGGGCAGTGCTCAGTCCCTGCAGTGAGGGCTGCTCTGCTTTAACAGGTGGGATCTGCTGCTCCAACTGGGAATAACCAGAACACAGGGACAGACCTGCACAATGCCTCTGGGCCACCTTGACCCCGCTGGAGAACGGCCAAGGAGCATCTCTGCAGACTCCCTGGGATGCTCAGAAGCCCATTTACCCTTTCAGGCTTATTCTCTTCATTGGTGAGCCACCACCCCTCATGGAATCTCTTCTGAGCAGGAAGGACCCTCCTCACACCCTCACTGCATCCACTCACAGGGGTCTCCTGTGAGCCCTGCAGCACCAGCTGCATTTTCCCACCGAAACACAGGTTAGAATTGCATCTGAACTTGTCATCCATAAAGATAAAATAGATGGGAAAAATAAAGAAAGGGAAAAATTTGCCAGAACTGAGACTACAGAAAACAGGAGGTGCTCAGCACATTCTGGTACATTCTATACATACCATGTACAACCTAAAAGCTCTGTGGGGCTCCCAATTATGTTCACTAGGGTTGATCCCTGAGCAATCCTGTGACTGAGCACATCTTAAAGAAACATAAGCACAAAATAATTATTGACAGAATTTTTCTGAGAGAGATTTCAGGAGGTTGTGGGTTTGGGGGATAATGTTTGTGGGTTTAATTTTCAGCAATCCCATTGCCAGGAAGTCTTACACAACTGATAGTGTACAATGTGTTATATTCTTCAACAAACATTTCCAAATATTTTTATTTTTAGAGCAGACACTACCACCTTTGATAAAGAAAGCAGCAGGAATGGGAGATTGTGGAATGCTGTACCTACCCAGACAGAAGCTCTTTCTGGACCAGATTTGAAAGGAGTTGAGGAAAGTTAATCAGAGTTTCAGCAGATGCTAAGAAGGAGAATTCTGCATGGATGGGAGAAAACACAGAAACAGGAATCCAATACACCTCAGTGCTAGCACCTCTTTCCTGGGAGCTTTGGACCAGCAAACCCACAGCAATGCAGCAGATCAAAAGTTGCAGAAAAAGCAGATAATGCTTAAAACTGTGTGAAGGGATTCTGGTGGGCAGGAAGAATCTACACATCTGACATGGTGATCAACCTGCTCAAGATGTTTCCTGTAGTGACTGTTGCAAGCAGTGGGAAAATGTACAAATGTACAAAACAACTGCTGATTCCTCCTTTTGTCTCACCTCTCACGGCTGGGTCGGCAGCCACGCACACAAAGCACAACCCTGACACCCTGCACTGCTTCCTCCCTCAGTGCTGGGCATTTCCTTGGATCTCAATCCAGTTGCTGCCCTTTCCCTTTGCCATCCCCACTCCCTGCACCCCTCAGCCCCCTCAGATTTGTCCCTGTCACCTCCGAGGTCCCCTGACCTGCGGGGTCAGTGCTGCACTCACCCCCTACCTCTGCTGCAGCCTCTTGCCTGGTGCTGACTCCCTGCAGGGACAACTGAGCCCCTCAGAAACCGGGATCTCCAAAGGCAGAAGGAAAACCAAACCCTCTCCATTCCTAGACAAGCTCCTGCTGGCTGGGGTGTGTCAGGAGACCTGCTGCTTGTACATTTCTGAGCAAATGCAACCTCCAACAAGGGTCATCCCCCACTCCCAGGACACGTTTCCCTGGTGAGGGGCAGGAGGAGCAGTGCTGGCACCACAGCACTAACAGGGTGCAGGATATTAAGCATGAAGAGCTGAGAAATTTATGAGATTTGAACTTGAGAAGGGTTGAAGTGCTACTGGTTGATTCTGGGTGCTTGGTAGGCATGACAACTTCATTTGTGATTAATTCTAACAATAACTTAGTTTTAGGATCCTCTGACATAAAAGTCTTGGCTGCTACAATATTAAATAGGAGATAAATCCAGGGAAATGTATTTGTTACTAAATCTTTTCTCTTTTTTTAAATCATCTTTATAATATTACCAGATGAAGATCTCAATTTGGAAAGCACTGACACATCTGGAAATTTTATCATTTTTGTCAGGACAGAGCAAAAAAAATTTATGGTTCCTGAAACCATTTTTTGATAACCATGTACTATATCTTCAGACTGAAAATCTTCAGGTAGCACACACTGAGGCTGAAATTTTACAGCTGCTTCACAATGTGAGCAAAATTCCAAACGGGAATTAGCTGCAGCCATCACAACTTGGGATCCTGCTCATCAAGAACAACTCTTGTGTGCTTGTGCCCAGTGCTCTGAGATACTGTAATTTAACAATTCTAAACTGACCACACAGCTTTGCACCTCCCTAGAGACTCACCATCCATAGAGAAACTGCAGCTACTACGAATTCAAGGCAAATTATATCACAGGCAGCAGTGAGAGGGAACTTCAGTGGCAAAACAGACGAGATCCCTCTAGGTACTGCCTTACCTGTTCTCACCTTTCTGCCAGAGATTTTTCCTAGGTACAACATCTTTAGAACCCCCAAGCACAGCTGTGCCTTCCCTCCCTTGGCATGCTGACACCTGGAATTCAATTTTCAGATTTAAAAATGGGGCAAAACTTTGAACACAAGAGAGAAGCAAAGGTTACCCCCTGGAATCACTGTGCACAAAGAGCAAACAGACACAAATCTGCATCACTGGAGGCACAGGTAAATCACAGGGGCTGAAGGTAGAGTCTGGAGGCACAACCAGCTTGGAGCAAAATATCTGAGAGCTCTGACGTTCTCGGGCTGAAGAGAGTGGACATTCCTAATTGTAGGTGCCCCTGTACCTCTGCTTTCTGAATCCAGGATCCAACTTGATGAAATCCCATGAAAACTGGGGAAGGGGTGGTCCCTAACTCGCTCCCTGCAACAAGAAGTAAATGGCAGAGGTGATAGTTTGCTTTAGATATTTTAAAGCACATCAGTGAGCCTTCCCAGAGGATGTTGCAGACCAAGGTGACAGGCCAGCACTTTGTCCAGGTGTTTAAGGTTTTATGGAATCACAGTGCCACCACCTCCCTTCCCAGTGCCCTCCCAGTGCCTTCCCAGCACCTTCCCAGTGCCTTCCCAGCGTCTTCCCAGTCTGCTGAACAACACTAAAAAATCTAAAAACCCTATATACCTTAACCAAAGAGATGGTTACAACAAGCCCTCAATCCCACAACATTTTAGATGGCAATGATACACATCTATCTGAATTGCTATATGCTGCTCCACAGAGATAATAGGCCAGACAGAGAATTGGATAAAAAAGAGAAATACATGTATAATTAATAGCTCAAAGCAATTTCTTGTTCAGAGATGGCGAGTGCAGAGGAAGGTTTATTAGAAGAAATTACTGAGGCAGAAACACCACGATGATTGAGGAAATCTTTGGTTTGCATCCCCTACTTTAGAGATAACAAGAAATGAAATAGGTAAGGAAAGGTTTCTTACACACATTTTCTTATTCTCTCCTCTATCTCTCTTATGTAAAAACAAACAATGCTATTCAAACTGAACATTTGTATTTCTTAATGAATCAAGAGATCAGTTGGTTTATTATGACAAAGCAGTTAACCAGATTTTAAGGAAAATTTAGTTTCTTTGTTTAGGCTGCAATAAGAGGTAACTGAAGTGTGAACTGCTGACAAAACACTGACCAAACCCTGCTGCTGTAAATAGGTTTTGCTGTGAAACTCAGACTCCCAGTGAAATGGTCTGCTCCCAGTACAGACCAGTCTGGATGGCCCAAGAGGGAGAGTGTGATCAAGCTCTTGTTACCTGAAATTCTGAATAGTTCCCCTTCTTCTCAATTTAAACTGGAAGTGCAACATGGACTAAAATAAACAAGAATGTTCATTTGATTTCAGTGCAACTACTGAACAGGTTCCTTCAAAATCATCTTCAGTTGGTGTTTGGCTGCAACATTCAAGTGAGTGAACAGTAAAACTCGAGAGCCAAAGTTTCACTGCTGAGTTTTCCTAAGGAATGTGGGTGGGATCAGCTGCCAGTACACAACAACACATAAGGATAATAAATTCCTTTTTTTCTCAAAGATTAAATCCTTTTCTGAGATAGTAAGCAGTAAGAAGAACTGTTACTGTTTAAAGGACTGGAAAGGAAAAGAAGGTCACTTTACTCCTTTGATAGAAAAAGAAACCATAAAAACAAACAAAAAAAAGCAACACCTCAACAATCTCATCAACCAAATAAAAAAAACCCTAACCCAAACCCAAAAAGCCAAACAACAGCAAGGCATTTGTGCTAACTATCCTATGATAAACACAAAGTGTTGTAAGCTGACCCAAAATCTGCAGGGGCAAAGGCTCTCCACTTTGTTTTCAATAGTCTTAAGAGCTCTCAGATCTAAGGAATCTATTTCATTTCATTTTATTAATATAATTCAGTCCTCTACATGTCTTTAACAAGATGAGAATTCACCAAAAACCCTTAGTTTAGTCATAGATTAATTTTAATCTCTTCCAAAGTCCATGAGCAAGTTTATAACCATCACTTATCACTTTAGAATTCATTCATTTTGTCACTAACATGCAGGCAATAAATATTGAACTTTCCTAATCAGAGCTGAAAAGAAAAAGCCAAAGTCTTCTTGCTGTAAAAGGAAATGGGACACAATAGTTTGTCCACGAATAAATGGCCCCACCCAATTCAGGGGCCAACAGCCTTGGGATATTTTGGTTTTTACACTCAGTGTGTGTTTTATTCACTGTGCTAAACTGTCTTTCAGCTCTACACTGGTTTCTGGTCAAGCACAGATGTCTGGGTTAGAACAACATGAGAGATGTAAAGGAAAACCCTCTCCAAGGGGATCCCAGAGATATCCGACACCACGAGCCAAGACCATCCCTCGAGGACTGAAGGCTCACACCTCCTGAGCTGGTTGAGAGTGGAACAGTTTTGACCCTTGAACTGGGAATTGAGGTAACCCCTCCACGGACAATCCCGGCAGGGCTTTCTCCAGCACCCCTGAATTCCAGGACAGTTCCTACCTCTGACCACCCCGACCCACAATTGCAGCTCCTTGCAGCTGAGAAACTCAGAGTTGAATATTCATGTGTTCATTATTTTCTTCCCTACATCACATCTGGCCAACAGAACCCTGGATGGTGATTCTTCAGCAGGAAGATGCTCCTTTCCTGATGAAGCAAATGGCAAACTGGTAAAATCCTGTGAGACCAGAGCAGTCCAAGTCAGCATCGCTCACCGGCCAAGCACCAACCCCAGCTCCTGAACTTCAGACCTGCTGCTGGAGGCAGAGAGACATTTCAGTGAGTAGGAGGAGGAGGACTGATGTAAGCACGTCCTGCTGTTGCCTCAGGAGTTCACTGGCTCGTGGTTTATTGCTGGGTGCTTGGGCTGGTTGAAAGAACAACTTTGTTAAGAGAACCTCTTTGAAAACAGGTTAGATCCACTGACCCCCTGTGGTGTTTGGAGCAGAGCTGGACTCTGTTTGCAGACAGGTAAAAGTGATGTCAGATGGTCACAGAACCTGACACCAGGGGGTGGTCCAAGGATGAGAACAGGATTAGCCCTGGAGAGGCACACACAGTCTGGGGGTCAGTAACAACTCGTAACACAGCACAGGTGTGGCCGTGGTTTCCTTGAGAAGATACACATTTCTGTCAGTAAATAAATTGTACAGAAATTCTTGTCTATCCAAGCATTCAGTGTGTAAAATCCTGGTTATTCATTGAACAGTAGATTTTGACCTTATATGCAGAATAAGTTGTGTTCATCCATTTTTAATGCGGAATAGTCCTTGCACTCTGTCTGTGTCCCACTGAGTGCTGGGGGCACTCTGCTCTAGTCCTGGTAAAGGTCAATTAGTTAAAATTAGTCACAGTCACAGATCACAGTCACAGACCTTTCTGAGTTGGAGGGACCCACAAGGATCATCGAGACAAGTGCTGAATAAATGACCCACACAGGGCTTGAACCCACAACCTTGGTGTTATCAACACCATGCTCTAAATAAACTTTTTCCAGTTTTTCTTTTATGTCTGTCTGGTGGGTTTTTTCTGTTGTTTGTCTGAGTTTGGTTTTGCGGGGTTTTTTTGAGGAATGGGTAAAATTTATTCTTGCTATGACTTCCCATGGAAGGAGATAGTGAGCCTCTGTATGCAAGTAGATAAGGACAGATGGATTACATGGTCTGGATTTCATTCTCACACATCACACAGAGGGGGTTCATCAGCAGGGATCCTTTACCACAAAGCACAGGTTTCACAGACCCAAAAAAACTTCACTTGCTTTCACGGACTTCTGCCAGTTGCTATTTCTCAGACACCAGACAAGTGCAGATATAGCACAGAAACAGGGCAGAAGAAAACCTCAGAGATCAAGAACATTCTACAGCTTAGCTGAGAGCCACCCACATGTACTTTTTACATTCCTGACCGGATCCTTTTCTCAGAGAGCAAACACTTCCACTTTCTGTTCCCAGTGTCTCCAGATGTCACCTTCCTCCCCCTGGTTCTCAGCTCTCCATCATCCTCGCCAGTGCAGCTTAACTACAGCAGCAAATTAATGAGTCACCTGTGTTTCCACCACAGCACAGCATAAGACAGAAGGGACATTTTCAGTGCTGAACAAAGATTCCCCTCACAAAGAACTGTAAATGCACAACTGTTCCTCCAAAGACAGTCAAAGTTTCTAAATAGAACAGTTACCTCCCTCATTAACCAAATGTTTAACTAAGAATAGCAGCACCTGTGCACACTTCACATAATGTCCTTCAAGTTCTAAGGACAAAACAGGGCATATGTTAATGGGTCTTAATTGTAGCCAAAGATTTATTTTGTGTGGGTGCACACCTGCACCTTTGCCTTGAAGTTATTCTGAATTATGGTTTGATCCCAGGTCTACAGGCATCAGATGTGGGGTCAGAAGAGAACAAAAAAATACTGCTTCCTTCTGTCCTGTCCCAGTGCTCTCCAGTATGAGGTGCACTACACTCCCTTCATTGCACCTGCAGTACTTCCCATCACCAGAGCAGACCAGGCTTTCCAAACCTTGCATAGAGCTTATAATGAGACCTCCTTGTGGTTCCAGCTTGCTCTGTAGAGAGACATTAGCCAAAATTCTGCCTCTTTTCAGAGACAGTCTTTGGTTACACCTTGTATTTTTAACATTTCCCAAGTGCTGAATGCATAGAAATGTGCGTGAAAGTCTCTGGAGGAAAGCAAAACCAGCAGTTGAGACTCTTGAAAGCATTCACCAACTTGGAAACTGAATCCTCCTAAAAAGAGCTCAGCATGGAAATAGCCATTCCTTAGCTAAAAGTTGCTTCTGACATCATCTCACCCATCCCTGACTCTCACAAAACTCTGGTATTACTAGCACTGCACTTTAAATAATCACGTACATCCCCAGGTATGCTTGCCTCAGCTCTGGAACATCCATCCCTTCTTTGCTGAAGCTGTGGAGTGCATCAGCCGAGCAAGAAAATGCCTCTGGACTCTCTGCTCACAGCCTGGATGTGCTGGTGCATTTCCAGGCACAAGGTAGGTCTAAAGCTAAACCTGGATTCCTTAAACACAAACCAGCACCATGCTTTTGAACTGTCAACTGATTCAAATGCAGCTGCTGAAAATTTAATGTTGTAGGCAAGCTGTATCACAAAGTGGCTGGAGACCACTGGTCCTGAATTATTTGAAGCAGAGAGAGTGAATAATAGAAGAGGTTTCATATGGTTACACCAGTTCAGCAGAGATCAAATGCCTGTAAATGCAGCCCAATTTGCTCAAAGGGTGTTTTCCACCTGCCTGCTGGTGGAGACTGACCAACAGAGAGAACTCCTCCCCACAGAAATCACTCCTGCAGATACTCAGTTTTAGCTTAAACCATTTCAGTTCTGACTGGGGAAAAAGAAACATTAGCACTACCGAGTACTTTAGATGGAACAGTAGTTTAAAGAAAAAAAAAAAAACCAACAAAACTAAATCTCCCACAAACCTCACATGTCCCACTCCAGCGGGGGGGCCTGAACTTACAAGTGACAGCCAGTTTTGGTGCCTCTCCATCCCCCAGGGGCAGCTGAAGGTTCCAAGGCAGCCTCTCCTGCAGCTCTGCACCAGGGCTAGCACCTGGCAGAGCTGGCACAGGCATAGCCAAACCCCCTCTTGCTGTGGGCAAACCTTCAACCTCAACAGACTTAACAGCAGAGGTACAGAGAACTTCAGAGGCCTGACAAATGTCTGTAGGATTCATGGCACTGGTCCTTCCCATCTATTTACATCCCAGACATCTGTTTAGTTGGAGACTCACGGCTTGATGAATTCGTTTATTATTTCAGATGCATTCAAAAACAGGATAATTGACATTTTACATTGTAACTATTCACCAGCTTGACATTACCATGCATTTTAATTAATGTGAATACCTAAAGCTTGGGATTGAAGAGAGAGATAAGTCATATTAAAATCTGTAACTGTCATCTTTCAGTTCAGGTTCAGACACAGAACAAAACTAGACGGGTCTGTCAACGCTGACGCTTCAACAACAGGGGTTAACAGGGACAGGGCTGATGCAGTGTTTTTAAAGAGGCTTTCACTAAATTCAAAAGCAGTGTTCAGCCCTCTTTAAAGATATCTTAGGCCAAGCACAGTACCTGTGCACGTTAACTGAGCTCTGTTAAACCTGACTTTACCCAATGAAGCCAGCCAGCAAGCCCACCCAGTGCCGTCAGCCAGTGCTGGTCACACAGGGGCAGCTGGGGCAGACACAGCCCTTGTGCACACAGCCCCTACACAGGGGATCTCCTCTCCAGGGCACTGGGCTGAGCTTGAGCTGCCAAACTGAAATCCGAAATAAAACCAGACCAAACCCCACCACACCCCCAGCACTCCACCCCACACCTCCCGAGGCAGTGCAGGGCACTTCCTTTCACCAAAGGAACACTGAATATCCTCCAGCAAAGGATGTATTTGGATTTCTCCAAAGGAACACTGACCACATGCTTTAGGCACATGATGTTCACATCTTGTGTTTAAGTTGCCCTGAGTCAGTCTTCCTCTGGTGAAATCCAAATATATCCTTTAGGTAACCCTTCAGCTTTCGCTCATTGACAGTGCAACTCCACTCTGGATAGTTTTTCTCCCTCAATAACTGTTCCAAGCACAAATCCACCTCCTACTTACTAAGTTTGGCTCCAATTCATGCTCTGCAACAAACAGTCTTTAAAGATAACTCTTGAACCATGCCAGTTAAACATCACAGGAGAAAGATGCACATGCCCTCATCTACAGTTCATTATTCAAAGAGGGAAAACATATTTCTTAAAATATAAATTTTAAATAGCAAAATGAAGAATTTTTTTGTTGTTAAGAGTATGTTGTGCCATCATTAGGTTTCTCATGGAAATGTAATATACTGGAGGTAAATTATAAACTTATGGAAAGAGAAGCATCCAGTGGTGGCTGTACTACATCTTCCATGGAAACCCTATTATATTTAATAAATTCAGATATAAATTAAACGGTTAGAATGTTATTAAAATATATAAATGAGTAAATATAATTACACAAACACCAAATTTGCACTGAGAGCGATGGAGGAAAGGAGATCAGGGTGGTTCCTTTTAGATTAGGACTGTAAATTTGCAATGAGACTGGAGAACAAATCTGGCCAGTCTGTAGTGTGGTGAGTGGGTTCTGCCTTGCCCACAGTGCCAGCTTTCCCTTCAGCCTGCTCCCATCCCACCTAACAGCTGCACATCCACACAGGGATCCCCTGTGTCAGTGCACCCTTAAACCATAGATTTAGGGAACTCACCACTTAATTAAGCCATTGCGATGCTGGAAAGATAATTATAAAAATAAACCCTTTTCAAGCACACCAAAATTTGTCTCCTGAGAAGCACAGGAATGCAGGCCAGGAGGGGTTTATAAAGCAGGAGCAGCATCCCAATCCCCCAACCCAATCCCATCCTCCAGCCATGCCTGTCCCACAGCAGCCCCGTCCATCTCCACCCACTCCCATGGCTTCTCCCTGAAAATCTGTTCCGGAGCAGGAGCTGCTGAGCCAGGCTGGGCTGTGACAGCAGCAGAGTCTCACACTGTGCATCATGTTCTGCTCTAATCACTGTTTCCCCACGGTAATAAATGAGGTGTGCTTTCACCATTAAGAAATGCTAATCAGGGTAAACACGTTCCTGCCCTAGAGGAAGCACATGGAAGGGCCCCGGGAATATTTTCCTACCTTTTCTCTTACAATAAAGATTTCTTATCCAGTGACATAATCGCATTGTTGTAGCTTCAATAGCCCTGACCTTTTAATGTTCTTTACTTTCTGCTTTAAAATTCCAGATTTGCTGTCCCTGAGCCGAGGGATTTTTTTGCTTTCAGAGCATTTTCAGACTTGTTATTATCCATTCTGCTCCAAACTTTGCTCAATAAGAGTGCAAATCACTTGTGAGCAGAAAGGTTGGCGGAGAGCAAGATAAAACATGCTCTCCAAGGCTAGCTGATTATGGCTGGAAGATACTGTTAATGAGTATCTGACTCTCTGGGCATTGGCTGGGCTTTAAACATGTTTGCTTCCACCTCTTTCTTCAAATGGCTCAATCATCACAGCACCAGTGAATGCAAACTGCAGGGATGGGGGCACAGAACACCCTTGCAAGGGACATCTGGGGATGGAGTAGCAGCTATCAAATCCCATGGGTTTGTATTTCCCTCCTGCAGGGAAGGCTGGTAACAGCCCCATCACATCCCAACACAAAAACCATGAGACCTTAGCATGAAAATAACTTTAAAAATGACAACAGAAAGCAAATGCTGCTGGTGGAAAACAGTTGAGGTTTTCCTCCCAGTCAAACAAACAATGACAAATAACCCACATTTACAAGCATTTCTTACATAGTTTGTTGGGTTACAGCCCTGTGCGTTTTGGAGTAGTGCAAACGGAGTTGTTCCACTAAATTCTTCCAGTCACTGAGTTCAAATCTAAAACATCTCTTGCAGTCCAGATGGAAACCTCACCACCAAGTGACAGCAAAATCTGGGAGTAAAGAGGTTGTCACTGCTGCTTACATCAAGGCCAGGCATAAGGTTAGCATTTTGCTCACTTCCCAATTAATTTTTTCATAGCCACAGGCTGTCAGGTGCTCTTTGCTTCTTCCTGAGGGAAGACACTCCTGTCGTGGCAGTAGCTGTGTTCCCCCAAAGCCACGTGTCACAGGCACAGACACAGCACAGCTGCCAGGGCTGGAAATCCTCTGCTGCCACCAAAGGCTGAAGGAACAGCTCCTTCCCCAAACCAAGACTCATCTCCCCTTTTCCTCAGCTGTTTCAAACACATTCATGGGGTATCTGGGCTCTCCAGGTGTGCGTGGCACCAGCTGGATTAAGAGCTAGGAAACAGTGTGTCTTAGCACATGCCTCACACTCAGGCCAAAATCAATTATTTTTTTTCTTTTACTATTTAGAAAAATCTAGTCCATTGTTTTGAGCAATATATTTTATTAACATTTTATTTTAACATTATATATTTTATTACCTTTTACTTAAATGCTACACCAGAAGCTTACAATTCCCATAGACCAAATGAAGCCTCAAATTAAGAAACTCTTGTTAATATTCACCACGACTGTGGTGTTCTCTCCTCAGGAAAGACCTGGAGGTAAAACCCTGTTCATTATGAGTGAAGGAAGTTGGGAATCAGTTGTTCCATGGGAGGGTGGGGAGGCCCTGGCACAGGGGGCCCAGAGAAGCTGTGGCTGCCCCTGGATCCCTGGCAGTGCCCAAGGCCAGGTTGGACACTGGGGCTTGGAGCAGCCTGGGACAGTGGAAGGTGTCCCTGCCATGGCAGGGAGTAGGATAAGGTCAGCAAGGTCCCCTCCCACCCAGATCATTCTACAACTCTTTGATTCTATGAAATTCAATCCCAAATCACGGGAGAAATCCAACACTGAATTTTCATTTCATGATCTATTGACCTTAGCTGGTACTTATTTTCTATGCATACCTTGAACAATAAGTACAGCAGACCACTACC
Organism: Falcunculus frontatus; assembly: GCA_013398115.1. Classification (NCBI taxonomy): domain Eukaryota; kingdom Metazoa; phylum Chordata; class Aves; order Passeriformes; genus Falcunculus; species Falcunculus frontatus. The sequence goes on from VZRV01004038.1 coordinate 644,185, forward strand.
CTCCAACTAAATTTGGCTTAAAACATCCTCTGTGGTCCTGCATGCGTTGAGACAGACCCTGAGAAAGCTCTGCAATGCACATCCTCAGGAGCTTTCAGCACCACAAAGCCAGATAGTTACTTCTCCTCACGCTATTTTTTGCTTCGTTTGCATCATTGTCTAATGCAATAAAGAGCTGGCTAAACTGGCCACTACAGATATCCACTATAGATAACTTGTGGAAATGCAACATATTGCCTTCTTTTAAATTACAATGCTTTTTAAAATTAATTGGGTTCTAATAGTGACACTGTGCACTGAGTAATTGAGTGAAAATTGCTCTTATCCAGAGCCTGCCATCAGCACATAATTAGTGCACTCCCAGCTCCCACTCCAGGCTGGAATCTTCCGTCCCGCAAGAGCCAGGTCAGGTTGGCAAAGTGGCCTCTGGAGAGCAGGGAGGCTCCTCTCCGCCAGCTGCCATTCCTGAGCTGAAACAGGCATTTTCCAGGGAAAACAAGGAGAAAGGCTGGGCTGGAGGCAGCCACGCCTGGAACACTCCCCGGCTCCCAGTCCCAGGATTGCTGCCTTGTGCCTCCCCTCTCCCAGCCATCCCTGGAACTCCTCAGCCTGACCAGCTTTGCCTGGAGCTGGTTTCCTTTAGCTCTGGCCCCTCACACCTTCCCCATGCTGTTTTAAGTGTTATTTCTGATTTTGAAATCTCATTGATCCCAAAGGAGTTGGAAGTCCCAAATGGGGATGAAACCACATCATTTAACCTCAGCATTTCTGTTTTCACCAAACATGTCAATTCTAATAGCCTGCAAGGAATTTTCCTTGCATCCAGCTCAAAATTATCCAGCTCTGTTTCAGTTCAGGGTAGCATTCAGATATTTCAGCAACGCTGATACTTGTTGGTACTGATCTGGAAATTATTTTTGAGATGCCTGAACTCCTTGGTCTGCATAAGAATGTGTGAAGCATAAAATGAACTTTCATCTAACAGTATTCTTCAGTCACCTCCCACAGACTTCACTTTGAAACAACCAATGTTTTCCACAGAAGCAGAACAGGATGCTGGAGAACTCCTGTCAGCACATCCCAGGTTCTGCTGGACGTATTAGAGCCCCATCAAGATCAAATTATTTGATTAGCATGTTATTATTATTCAATTTATTTATGTATTTTCAAAGAGCAGTTTGGATGTTACTGCACTTTCTTTCCTGCCTGTACCAGACCAAAATTTTGCCCATCTCTCAAATAAAATAGTAATGATAAAAAAAAAAAAAAAATAAAAGGCCACAAACAGATTTCATCATCTCCAAGCCCAGGAAAACAAAGTGGAGTGATTTTCAGGGGAAGAAAAGCTAATGCATTTTAGAGCACCCAGCACTTCTCTTAATTCCAAAAATACAATACCTCAGATCACTGACCCATTTACCAAGAGTGGTATCAAATCAAATGTAAGGACAAAAATGCCCTCACTCCCAAAGCCCATTTTTTTCCAGGTTGACACAGCAGATTAAGCACAAATTCACTTACCCCATTGTTCTATCCATACAGCAATTATTGCACACAGCAGGAATTTAATCACTCTCCTGATACACTAGGGCTGTGCCCACCACTTGTTGCGCTGAATTCCACCCCAGCTACACACCACAAATAGGTCCTGGCCCTCCCTGCCACAGCCTGCTCAGTCGGGCAGCCAAGAGACAACCAAGGTCCACAGAAAGATTTTAGTCATCTTATAAAGCCCAGTAAAAGGAAATTTGAATACGGACAAACACACCCCTGCAGTTTGCATGGCAAATTTTACTCTACCAGCAAAGAAAATATAGACATGAACCCTTGGTGTAAGAATAAGAGTGTTATTTAGTTCATTTATTAAAAAATCTGTTCAGCAAACATCCACCTGTAAGAGGAACTAAAACACCAAATAACTAATGAAAATATGCATCTTAAACACCTAAATAGTCAAGTGTTCTGATCTCATTTTCAGAGCTGATTTGTTTCTAATCCTTCAGCACCAGAAGAGATTTAGGAAATTCATGTAAGTTTTATATAGAAAAGATCACTGCCTCTGAAAACCATTGCATGTCTTCTGTGTTGAACCATACACAGGCATGTCTTATTTTCATCTCCAGCACCCCGAGGTCCCCAAACAATCAGAAAACTTCCAGTGTTTCTAAATGTAGAGTTTCCTTTATAGTCAGAAATAGTAAAAAAAAAAACAAAAACAAGAAAAAAAAAAACGCATAAAAATGGATTATTAACTTCCAGCATGATAAATACTTCATTACATGAAAATAAATTATGAGAGTGACAAAGAGAATTTGTACCTAAAGTATTTATCCACACAAAATCATTCCTGTTTATTATCACAAATAAAAGAGGAAAAGTCCCATAGAAAACAACTACAGAAACTCAGCCCAGAACTGGGGGTGTGGCCCTGAGCTGTCTCCCAGGGAAAAGACCAGAAACACAAAACCCACCGTAAGGTTTTAAATACAAACACTGGAGCTTCTCCTGGTGTAAATTATTGACTCTGAAGAGCTTCAACAGCTGCAGAGCAGACTCAGTGTAATGAAATTCTGCCAAGTGAGACCCACTGAAATGCTAACCAATAAATATAGATTTATCAAATCACAGCTGAAGAATTACTATTTTTGACAAAGGGATATCAACAGTGATTACACTGATGCTTGATCTTGAAGCAGGCGCCTCTGCAAGGAGTACACACCAGTAGTGCTTTTGGTTTGCAGTCTTGCTGGCTGTTATCTCCCCCCTGTGCCTGTCTCCTGTTTTGGGGTTTGCAAGAGGTCATTTCTGCTCCAGCACAGACCTTGCCAGTCCCCGGTAAGACACAGCTCTGCTTGGCTGTGCTCTAACAACACCATCTCATCTTATTTACTTGGAAGCTACTGCAGTACTCTCTGTTTCTCCTGGAAATAGAACCCTTTTCATTCTTCCTTTTGATCCTACAGGCAGGATTTGAGCAGTGAAACCGTGGGATACTAAAAGCATCCTCAGACCTCGAGAGAGACCCTGCCTGCAAAGCAGGGCTGCAAACCCCAGCTCCTGCTGCAAGAGTTCTGCAGGAGCTTGCTCTGCTTTCCAATGTGGTGTTAATTAAAACACCATATTAAGGCTGCTCTAGAGAGTCACTTAATTGATTATAGATATCCTTTCAGAATGAGCTTTAGAGGCTATATTGCATTTCATAATAATGACTGGAAAATTTTAAGGTGCCTATCTGGTAAAAATATGCATATATATGTATCCATGAATATGAAAACCATCCTAAACGCATTACCATAGCTACTGTTTATCAAATAGGAGCCACTTTAAATGGTAAAATAATGAAAATCCAAGTGCAAATCAAGTCTTGCTCCTCTTTACGCAGTTCTGAAAGGTACATCGTCAGTGTATCAATCATCACCTATAAACACTTTAAAGTACAGATCCATAATCAGTAATGACTTGTGGAAATTCTGAAGTAGCCCTCCTGAGTGCATCCTTCTGTAACTATGCCTTGGGGCCATGATAATCAGCATGAGCAGCAGAGAACAGATTTAAGAGCTTTCATCTTGAAGCTGATTTATATTCTTGTACTTATGTACAGTTCCTCCCCAGGTCTGCATCACCCTGTGCTAGAATGCCACGGGAAAGCATTTCTCCAGAATTCCCACCAGAGAACTCCATCTCCAAGAAAGCCTTCCAAAAATGTATCAAAGAGCAGAGGACACTCTGAGGACACTCTTGACTTATTTTATCCACCTCGTTTCCCTGAGAGGTTGCCCTGAGACCACACTCACATAATTCTTTCACTACATGAGGGGAAAAAAAAACCCCTTACTGCACAATAATTTATAATAAATCACTCATGAACCCATCAACTTAATCTTCATTACAATCTATTGCTACAAAGATTTCTATAGTCTGACAGAAGACTTACTGAGCATAAAGATTTGCCTGAGGGGCTGAATGTAATCAGAGAGGGACAGAATAAAAACACAACTGGCTTGTTAGTACTGCTGTATAAAAACATATGAGGAGCTCTTAATAATGGGGAACTCATGGGAAAAGATGGATTTCTCTTACTCACTTTTCCCAGGACAGCAAGACCTTGCCACATTCAATTCATTTTTCACAAGGATATTCCCACTGATTTGGGAGAGGCATCTGGTTTGGGCTGTGGAAAGTTTGTATTCCTCAGGACCTGCTTTTTGCAAAGTCCAGGAGAGTTTAGTACAGCTAACCAGGGAGACCGGAGAATGATCAAATGATCTGAAACTGCAAAATGACCTCTTCCTCATTCCTTCAGTAAAAATACCCCCAAAAAACCCCAAACCCACAACAACAGAGCAATAGACAGGGGGATCATAAAAAATGCTGGTGCTTTTGTGAAGTCTCTCTCGTCCCTTCTGCAAGTTACAATCCCTGACCAAGCCAGGTCCAAACAGTGAAGGACAGAAAAGCTGCTCCTAACTGACAGATTTCACTCTGTAAAAGCAGCACAATACCTTCCTCTCCAATACCTGAGCACTTAGATTTGTGGGATTTTAACCTTATTCTCATGTCCTGTCTTTTTAACCTGACCAATACAGTAAACCACTAGTTTTGTGGCCCATACTCTATTTGCAGCACAAAATGACTGCTTGTATTGACTGCACTGGAGTGATCACAGCCCAGGGAATCCCAGGCAGGGACTGAGTCACTGTCAAGCCCAGTTTGTGCAAACGCCTGGGAAATGCCCTTTGCTGTTGCAATAATTGGACCATGGGTTTCTCCACTTCAACGAAATGCAAAATGAGTTCACTGCTGATGAGGAGCAAGGGCAGGGCTCAGTGATGTGGCCATAACCATGCACAGCCCTGTCTCCTCCACCCCTCGTGCTGTGCTGCCTTCCCAACACCTCTGGAAAACCCTTTGCCCCTCACAACCCCTCTGCACGGAGCTAATTGCACTCATTAACCCTGCAGAGCCCTGGCTTGGGAAATGGTGCTGCTGTTGGGGAGGGAGCACTGGGTGTGAGCTGGTTCATGGAGGGACAGAACCTCAGCAGAGGGTGGGGAGAAGGCACCCCTGGAGCACACCTTGCCCAGACTGAACCCAAACGCAGACATTCGGCCCTGCACGGCAATTACACACAGTTTGCAACTTTCAGTTCTCCACAGGGCAGGAGACTGCTCTTTTTGCAGCACAAAGTGGGATGCAGCATGAACGAGGCTGAAAACAAGCAAAGGAAAGAGGAGAATGGGAAATAGTGTTTATCAGAAGGAAACAGGGAAAGCGAGAAAACAAAATCCAACTGCCTCAAGAATGAGGCTGCCTGAAGCAGGCTACCTTTATTCTGACTCCTTTTCGTTACATAAAGATCAGAATTTATATTGGTTTTTCTATGGTGCTGACTCAGAAGGCCAGAAACTCCACATAAGCTGCAGCTTTTGGGGATAAATTGACAATTAAAATACATTTTGCAACATGCTGGAGAGTGAGAAGTAATGATGATTTCCCTCCTGCTCGTTGCCAGCCAGGCCTAGGCTCTCCCCTGGTGTTCTCACCCATGCCACGACAGCAGGGCAGGTGTCAGCTCTGGGCTGTCCCACAGCTCTGATGACAAAGTTGATTTTCCACGTGGCCTTACAGCTGATCAGTTATTTGCGAGTGAGCACCCTGTGCTACATAGTCCTGTAACACAGAGAGAATTTCATCAACTGAAGTATTTTTATTATGCACAGAATAGGCCAGTACATTAACATTCACACAGACACTTGAGTTGGCACAAAGTGTATCCAAACAGATTTTTCCTTAGATTTAGCTCTCAAATTCTGTTTGCCCCAACCCATTAAATCCCATTGATTCCTTCTCCCACTCAATCTACCACTCCCTGAATGTTTCTGAGCTGCTTTACAAGGAAATGAAGAAACTACTGTCAGTTTTCACACATCTGAACTTTCTACAACTTCCTCCTTAAAAGTGTTCAACTTCTTGTTCCTCACGTTTTTATTTTTCCAAGCCCCGTGCTGTGTGCCAAGCCTCACCTGTGGCCGTCCAGCTCTGGGGCCAGGCAGGCATCGTGTCCTTCACTGGCATCCATCTCTGTCTGGAGTTTTGTTTAGCTCCCCCCCTTCCCCCAAACTCATTATCCTGCCGTGGATTGAGCATTTCTTGGAATACATCATCTTGTTGCTATCTGTCAGCCCAGGCTGCCTTCTGCTGAAGACATATGGAGAGGCTTTCTTTCTCCTTGAGGGGTGACCAAGCAGACAAGGCTTTCGGAGCAAACTCTCCATAAAAACCAGAATTGTGGAGCGAGCTTGGGGAGCCCAGCTGCAGGAAATTGCAAAAACCCAGACAAAAGCATTTCTCCCCGCTGATCCAAACAATGTTTGCTGGGGCTGATGATTAATATTGCTCCTTAAAACAATTTTTTCATCATCAGTTCCTGCTAATGAAGTTGGCCTGCTGGAGTGGAGGCAGGACAGTGGCCCAGGGCAGCTGAATTCCAGGCTGCAGTTGGGATGTGGCTCCTCCAAGTATGAGACCAAAGATATCCAAAGTTCAAGAATTCTGCTGCTCTGCCAACAAACTGATCCAAACAAATGCTAATCTGCTCAAGATACCATGGTCACATAAGATAACATTCAGAATTCCATTAACCTAGGAGATTTCAACCACTTTTCCCTTCCACCTTACAAATAAAAGTAAATGAGATCAAGTTTTTCCTCACATATTATTCTCACCACATTTGTCGTGCTTCAGGTCTGTTTCTTGTCTGATTCATTAAAGTGCCTTGATGCACAACGGATTAAGTACTTAAATAAATAGTTCACTTTTCCTCTAAATTGCAAAAGTGATTTCAATATTTTAAGCTGTTCGCAGAAAACATTTTAAAAAGATAAACATCCCATTCATTGTGCAAATACAGAATATTTTTTCCTTGGGCCAACTTTCCTAAAAAAAAAAGGTCTATAAGGACAAAAGTTGTAAAAGAGAAAAAAAAAAAATTTTTGAAGTCTTGCTTTGAAAGACATAGCAACAGTTTCAGATCCAATGGACACAAGGCTGAGCTGCTCAGAGCCAGACTGGGGTTTTTAATTACCCCACTACAGGAAAGGGGTTCTGCTGGAGGGAATAATCCCTGCCTGTGTGGACTGAGAACACCCTCGGGAGAAGAGAGGAGCAGCTCCTACAGTGAATTCACTGCAGGCCCAGGTACCAGAATGGATCAGCCCCATTCCAGCAGGAATCCCAGCCCTCGCCTGGCAGAGCCTGCCTTAGGAACAATACGGGAATATTTGCTTAGACACTGCTTTTTTCAGTATGAGAGACACTGGTCAAACATTTCCCTTATGTTATTTTCACGCCCCAGGGCAATCTCAGATGGGGATTGATGTCATTTTCTTGAAATATTTGCTGTAAAATAAAAGCTGCCTGTTTTTCAGCCAAGGAAATCCAGCCTGGGAAATACAGAGAGGCTGAACTTGGCATTTTCTCCCGTGGGCAGCACATCCTGGCCCTGCCTGCACTTCACAGCTGGGTTTGCCCTGCAGGCCTGCCACAGCTCCAGAGTCACATGCATAATTCCTGAATTGCTTGGAGCCTAAGGTAGAAGCCAATCACTCTGGGCTCCCTGCAGACCTAAAAAAGAGAAACCACCATCTCAAACAAGTACTTCAAGTCATGGGAACTACTGATCAGACGCATTTTTGCCACCATCTTCACAGAGTAATTGGACTTCTGATTTGGGAGACTTACAGAGGTGCTTAAGACAAAATTAAATCCCCACAGCCAGCCCAAATCAAGCACTAGGTAAGTCAACATTAAGCCACTTTGACCTCTTTGACACTCTTGAAATAAATCTCTCTGCATAAATCTGTAAGAGCAGTCAATAGGAATCATTGGCTAAAGATCCATTTCCCCTTTTATAATCCTGACTGAAGTTAAATCCCTTCTTCAAACTTAGCCTCCCTTGCTCCTGCATGTCCCAGCTAATTGCATTGTCCCTGATAAAAGCACGTGGCTCCTGGCCCCTCCTGGGCTCAGGGCAGCACCAGGTCCCTCATCCTTTCTCCGGGCACGAGACATCCTCATGCATCCCAGCACACGGCTGCATCAGGTGGGTGCTTTCAGATGACAGGTTCCAGACACAGCCAAGCACTTCATATTTCAAAAATATAACACCAAAATGCACCCTGTAATGAATTATGGGTGCAGTTCAAGCCTCACAATTCCATCTGCATCTGCTCAGTGCTGTTTGCCAACAGAATTTTGTCAATCTTTCCTCGCTGACTCCGGCAGGCAGTGCCACTGTCAGAGTACCTCTGTGCTTTGGGTTCTCCTCAGCAGCCAAACTAAGAATGAGGCCAATTCTTCACCACTTTCTCCAAAGATGAGGGTTTTTTTAAAAAGTGACAAATTCTCACCCGTTAGAAAAGGTTGGAATTGTTAACTGCAGTATCAGTAGCATACACCTGTATGTTTCATTTCAGAAAGACCACTAAAACTCCAAAAGAAACATTTCTGAGTGTTAATACTGAGAGACAGAGCCCCTGGAATGAAAGGATGGAGGAAACTTTTTTCCCTGATAGCCTGAGTAATGAGCTGTCCACATTGCAGGGAGAAAATGAAACTCCAGGATGGGAAATGCAAAGTAGATTTGTAAGTGCATTAAAGGAATTCAGAGTCTATTTCAGGTGAAAGAACACAAATAACGATTAGGACGGAAAAAAAAGCTCTTGGCCTGAGCGCGTGAAACCAAGCAGTGACTCCTCACAGTGCATCTTAGGAATGTTTCTACATTTTCAGCTCAGAAATGTCTTAATCCAGGTGCAGCTGGTACATTTAGTGACATCCATATCTTCCTATTTGATTTTTTAATATCTAAGGTTACCTTTGCCAAACATTTCTAAAGCATTCAGGGCCATTTTCTTCCTCTCTAAATAGCTAGAAAAGCAAACAATCTTGTAATAACCTCTGTCATAGTAGACAAAAAATCCCCAGGAATTTAATTTGACAGAGTCTCACAAGCGTGAAGGGTCTCTTCCCATGCCACTGTCTAGATAGAAGAGACAAATCCAACAGAAAAAAAGTAGCAGATAATTCTCTTTTCTGCCAGCAAATGGGCAACCCAAGAATGCAGAGATCTCCTTCTTAGCAGTACAGAAAAGATCCAGTAACTTGATAAGAAGGAATTAATTAAAGTAACTATACAGAAAATGGGTACGGGTATTGTGAGCTGATACAAACCAATCACTGCCTGATAAATCAGCATGAAAAACCAGAAAGGTTACTCAGCCCAAACGTAACCTGGGAACACAGAGCAGAGTTATCCCGAAGAACAGAAGGGCACTGACGTGGAACTGGGTTATTGGGGGTGCAAGAGGGACAACCATCACCTATCTCATGGGAGCTGCAGGGGGGATTTCAGGGTCACACAGAAATGAAATTAAATGCAGCCAGACATTCAAGGGATCACCTTGATGATCCCTGATGAAGGGATCCCAAATTTGAGAAGGTGCAAAAGCAACATATTAACTAAAATTGCAGTGCTAGGAAGATTTCCTCCGTGGTATTTCTGTGGAATTTACAGTATTTCTGTGTTGGCTTTTTTTTTATTAAAAAGGAGGGGTAAAAGGGGCAAATCAGTAATTTGTCCTTAACCTTTTAGAGTCATCAGAGTGTTCTTGGAATACAGTTCTTGCTCTGCATGATGCCAGCAATTCAGAGTGATGCTACGCTGGGGCCTTTCCCATTTCCCCTTCTCCTCTAATTAGACAATTTTTTAACAGCACTTACCAGAATTAATGCTGACACAAGGCACTGGCCACGGAGCCTGTACTGACCATGCACATGCAGCACAGTGGCCCTGAGACCTGCTGCTCACTGTAGCAGGAGATGTGGGCCTTTGCCATGGCTGCACCCAAAACACGAGGAGACGTGATTGAGTTCCTCAGGGCCTGGAGCTGATTGCAATTTATGACTTCAGAGAGCTCTGAAAGCTCCAGACATTTCCTTAGAGGTCACAATCCCATTCATCCACTGCAGCACAGTTTTTGTTTGTTTAACTTTCCTTGTATGTTTTACATTCCTTGTTTGTCAGCCATAAAAGCTACTTGGGTAACCATAAATTGTAGCTAATATGGCAATTTCCCCAAGATCAGACAGGTTTCATTAAATCCCCAGGTTTTCTTTAAAATACATAGTGGAGAAGATGATGCTTCATGGCTGGGTTTTTTAATGCATAACAGACCAAGTAGACTGAACTCCATTAATTACCCTACAAGCTGTACAGGAATATCAGAGGCATTTTTATGAGCTATGGCTATTATTAAAGCATAACTATATGCATATTAATTACAACAGTTCATTAGAGGGCATTCAAAATATTTGTGCTCCAGCCTGTGAGCCCATTACCCCAGGAAAGCGCTCTGTAGGTTTCCAGCGGGCTCTGCCCCAGTGCAGGGGTTGCATTTTGTGCTGTCAGGGGCAGGGCTGTTTTCTCTGATGGATTGGCATTTCCAGGTCGGATGAGGCCAATCCAGAGCAGCAGAGCTCGGGGCTCTCCCTGTGTTACACAACCCAGGCTGGGCTCCTCCAGCCCGGCTTGGGGGCAGAGCTGAGCTGCCAGGGAGAAGAAAGCAGGAGGGAGATTGAGCGCAGTAAATGATAAGCCCACACTCACTAAATGCCTTAACACTTCCAAATCAGTTAGAGCAGGGCAGAGATGGAATGATGCATGATGTCTGCGAACAAAGACTTGCAAACTATTACTTTCAAAGGCTTAATTTCCTTTTTTGGATACACTTGGAATAATATTTGCTTCCTCGAGACTAAAACATCAGAGTCCAGGGTAGGAACATTCAATCACATGAATAGTTTTGACAGTATTCATTCAGACTATTTCTGTGAGTGCAAACAAATTTCAGAAGTACACTGGGGCTGTGAGAAAGGTGTGTTTGCCTTCTTCCTGATTTCTGGTTTATATATTCATTGCATTTAAAAGAAGAGCAGAAAGTTCCCAAAGGATTGGATGGAAGGCTGAGAAAGCCACAGGTCAATTACAGCGTGACACAACATTCCCACATCCAAGCAGTTCTGCCTCTCCAAAGAGCTCCCTTCACTCCTGTTCTTGCAGAGATTGTGATCACTGCAGAGCTGAGCAGGGAAGACTTTGTTCTCCTTGAAAGGTGTTTTTCCAACATATGTCTTCGAGATGATGGTTGGGTTGTTTTTTCCCTTTTTTGTCTGTGTGGTAAATCCTGAACTTTCACCCAGACACCAGTACCTAAATGAAGCTTCACTGCAACTGAAGATCAAAAATATTTTCTCCCCTCAAAGAAAAACTCCTCAAGAAACTGAAAATAATGATTTCCTACCTTTATCTTTGCAGAGAGACAAGGCTTGAGGCTGACAACTCTATATAAACCACCAGCACCCCCTCAAACAGGCCGTTTCCACCCCATTTTCTCACACTTCTCAAAAAAGGTGTTAAGTAAGATTTTGACTTTCTGTTCACAGGGATGAAAGGCCATGTATCTTCATTCAAATTTATCTCAATTTGTTTCTTAGTTTAAGGAGCAAGTTCTTGTGCATAAATGTTAATTTCAGCCCACTCCCAGGGAAGTCAAGGCATTAATAACTTAAATTAAGCCAGAAAGATATTCAGACCTACATACAAACTAGCTGCCAGAAAAAGATACAAGTCTCTTTTTCCCGACACAGAGAATTTATTATTTTCAGCAAAAATCTTTTCAATAATCCCTCTCTTCTAAAAATAATCTATTTTAAATATTTTTTTTGCACCCCAGAGACCCAATCCTGTACAGACTAAGCCCCCATCTCTCTATCAAGTAGCACTGAAGTGTTGGTACCAACTCAACCCAGCCTCGCAGAGACTCCTGTTTTCCATTCTGTTTAGAATTCTGCCGGGTAGCTTCAGTTCCCCAAAGTAAACGTCTTGGAGATACATAAATCATTTCTTAACAAACAAATACATTATCATGGAGACACAGCTTCCTATTGCCTCCATCCAGCATTTCCCAGGATGCTCCCGACCTCTGCTCCTGCATCTCGTAAGAGCTGTAAATATTCCTGAAGAAACCAGGGGGTGTTTAAAACCCTTCAACAACTACCGTGAAAATAAGAATAAAGCAAGCAAAAGATCAGCTGTCGCAGTGGCAGGAGACAGGAGGAGCCAGGCTTTTCACACCAGTCAGGAATTCTCTATCAATGAGAAGTTTGCAGAGGTAACCTCAGTGCTATAAAACAAGTTCCAGGCTGGCATTACCCAAACGAATTTTTAGATTTCAGCTGACTGCAGTACAGTGGCTGCTTCCCCCAGCTTGCAAAGGTTAATAACTTCCTCAGTGAGCAGCCTGTATTTCTGCAGAGTGCTAACGTGGTGGGAGATGTGGGAGATAAGTGACACGAGTGCTCTGCCTCTTCATCTCACCACGGAAGATCACAGGGTGTTGGAAACCTTCTTTGGAGATACTGTAAAAGCCTGTAATAGTCACAGCTCACAACAACCAGGCTCTCACACTCCCTCATTTTGCTTTTCAGCAAGGGAGGCTCACTGAGCTCATCCCACACATCCAAATAAAACCGGGATTCCAAGCTCAGCCTGGTCCTCTTCAGCACCAGCCATTGCGCCCTGAACAAAGGGATACGAGCACCAGGAGGGAAGCACGGTGGTGTTTGTCCCTCTTTAGTAGTGCTACAAACCCTTGTCCTTCTTCATTGTGTTAACAAACCTTTGCACCTCTTTAATTGTGCTAACAAACCTTTGTCCGTCTTTGTAGTGTTAACAAAGCCTTGCACCTCTTCAGTTGTGTTACCAAACCTCTGCAGCTCTTTAATTGTGCTACGAACCCTTGTCCCTCTTTATCATGCTACAAACCCTTGAACCGCATTAGTTGTGTGAACAAATCTTCGTCCCTCTTTACTGTGTTAAGAAACCCTCGCACCTCTTTATTGTGTTCACAAACCTCTGTCCCTCTTTCATTGGGCTACAAACCTTGCACCCCTTTAGTTATGTTAACAAAACTTTGCACCTCTTTAATGGTGTTAACAAACCCTTGCACCTCTTTAGTTGTGTTGACAAACCTCTGTCCCTCTTTATTGTGTTAACAAAGCCTTGTCCCTCTTTAATCATGCTACAAACCCTTGAACCTCATTAGTTGTGCTGACAAATCCTTGTTCCTCTTTCTCGTGGTAACAAAGCCTTGAACACCTTTAATTGTGTTAACAAACTTTTGTCCTTCTTAATTGTGCTACAAACTCTTGTCCCTTTTTACCGTGTCAACAAACCCTTGCACCTCTTTCTTGTGTTAACAAACCCCTGTCCCTCTTCAACTGTGCTATAAACCCTTGTCCCTCTTTAATCATGCTACAAACCCTTGTCCCTCTTTAGTCGCTTTAACAAACCTTTGCACTTCTTTAATTGTATTAACAAATCTTGACCCTCTTCAGTTTTGCTCTAGACCCAGGGCTGCCTCGTGCTTCCCTGCTGACAAACAGAAATGACACAGAAATGACACACCTTGGCACAACATCGAGTCCAAATAAGTGGAACTAAAGAGCCAGGGCTTCTCGAGCACCGGACAGCCCTCACTGCTCATATCATCTCCATGTCATCTCCTGGCAACAAGGGTAAGCCACTTCTAAAAAAGAAAATTAAAATGCTCACTACAGGTAATTAAAGATCATAGGCTAAGACTAAGAAAATTATGATAAGGTTAAACAGCTGGTATGAGTTACTCAATTTATGTGCGGGGTTAGTAGCTGCATTTTAAAGTGCAGCTTTTACCTGAAAAGATAAAGGAACTGTTCCTGAGATTAAAAGGTACAGCTGGAAGGGCAAGCATAAAACATTTATACCACATAGTTTTGGGGAGAGAAAAAAAAAAAAAAAAAAAAAAAAAAAAAAAAGGGGAAATATATTAGATTAAGAAAGCCAATGAACACACAAGGAAAAAAAAAAAAATGTTGTATTTTGCTCCGGACAAACGATTATATAAAACGGTCCATCTGACACCCAGCCCAAAGCAGCATCACACTGATTCAGTCAGTGGAACTAAGGCAAGATAACCAGCTGAAAGTTAAGTTTACATGCAGATTATGAGAAAACCCAACACTTAATCAAAAGTCCTCCCCCTCCTCTCTATGCCCCACCCCCAGTTTGGATTTAGAGGAGGAAATTGTGAATTCACCACAAGCTTTCTAAGAAAAAAAAAACTTTTCTCTGAAATATGTATTTTATATATAATCAAATGATGTTAGAATAAACACACTGTAGCATCTTAAAAGAGTTATAGCAGTAGAACAGCTGCCAGATTTCAAATGTTTGACCCAGCCAAAACCTTACATGCTTTCTTGCACACTGTACCTCAGAGATTTCATAAATTTCTGAATTATTACATTCTTCCTGTGTTTTCCCTGTCTCCCTCGTGCCACTACTGGCATGTGCTCCAGGAAAAAGAAAAATACAGGGCTCTCCAAAAAGGAGCCCTAAAGGATGAAAACCCCACAGTTGTAGGGAATACAAGTGGATTCCAGAGAAGTATCATAACAAAGCCTGGAAATGAGGGGGAAAGCTGCTCAGTGCCCAGTTATTTTTGGTCTGAAATTCGGGTATCTGCTGCACCAGCAGCTTCTGGGTTCATTCAGCAGCAAACACGGGAGGCCTCAGGGGGGTGGCAGGAAGAAAGTTCATTGTTTGTGCACGTCAGGCTGAGAACTCACTCGCAAGAGAAGAGTGATTTCACGTGAAAGCACTGAGTGGGAGCCCTGCAGATTTGAGTTCCCTTCCTGTCTCTGTCCCAGCCCCTTGAGCACGTCCTTAGACAAGGCACGACCCTGCCTGGAAATGGCAGCAATATTGTCCAGCCTCTCTTCCCCAGCTCTGCATTCCTGCAGCACATCCCAAGGACAGGGAGGGCTCCCACTGCCAGCACCTGCCAGGGCCATCTCCTGCTCTCACCTGGGGCTCCAGCTCAGGGCAGTGCAGAAACATCCCCCTGAGTGATGCCTTGGGTTTTAACTTTTATATTTTTCAAATCCTGTATTGCTTAGTGTGTAACTCTGAAGTTTCTTGTAGCCTGCCAGCTGCTGCTCTCTCATGCAGGGTAGACATAACAAAGCCTCTCCAGGCTCAGATTGTCCTAGGCCCAAAAGGTGTAAACTAGGGCCTCTAGAGAGGTGGAGAAATTGAAGAAATTACATCATTAGCTGAAGCTTTAATTGGAGAATTAACCCTGATATTGTCGTCCATCTTGGGGTCCATTTTTGGCAGTAGCCTCTGGACTCCCCAGGCTGTACCTTTGAAGGCCCTTCAAGTAAATATCACCTTTATTCCCTTATTCCTGTCTAGTCTCTGTTTCCAGGTAGCCACTCAAGGCATCATGAGCACACAGGGCTGCTGTGACATCTCCCACTGCACCCTCTGCCCCCCAGACAAACCCTGCAGGCAGCGGGTTCAGGTCATCTGGCTCTGGAAATCCCACCAGCACATTGGTATATATAGAGTTATATTTTCTAATCATGACACCTCTTGCTGAATTTATCCCTTTTGATAAAATTCCTCAGTTCCTGGAGGAACACTCAGGCAGGTGGACTGATTATGAAGAGCCTCTCTGTCTGCAAGCGAGCAGGGAGCTGAGCTTAACCCTGAAGAATATGAATTACCTTCCCCATGTAGTGTCCTCGTTAGTCAGACTCACTAAATATGAGTCTCAATAATACAATGAAAATTGGAAAGAGCATAAATAGATAGGATTTCACATGAGGCTGAACACCAGAAGAGTTGCACTATTAATCTGATCCTACAAAAATGTGAATTTGGACCTGACACCCCATGTCCATCTGTCAAAAGCAGGAACCATTCATCACTGTAAGGAATGGCAGCTAAGCTCCAAGTTCAAATACAGGCAGAACTCCCTGGAAGTGTTTATTCTGTGCTGAAAATTGGGATTGTCACAAAAGAAAAACTATTTTAAAGAAATACACACACAGGATATGAAAGACAGATATCAGGAACTTCAGGATCAATGCAGAACACGTGAAATGCAGGAACACAGCTCATGGATACATTTATCCAGGAAGAGTCTTGCTGCATCAACCATATGCCCAACTCAATGTTTGGAACAAAAACACCACCTTAAGAATAAATATAATATAATATAATACAAATATAATAAAATTAATCCTGACCTCATCTTCTACTAACTAGTCTTGTTTTCTCCTATCTTATGGTCTAAAACTTGGATTGGACCTCATAACTTTATTTACTGCTATTTGAAAAGACATTTTAAGCCTCTTAATCTGAGTGCAGAAGAGCACTAAAAGTACCTTTCAAACTTCAGAAAGAGATGACTTTATAAACACGAAATGTCTTGTTCTAAAATTACATTCTGTCACAGAGCTCATATAAATCTAGACAGGAGTACCATATTTCAAGAGTTAAAGAAGGGTAGAATTCCATTTCTAAGGACAGAAAATACATGTTGATATTTTCATATCTAACACATCCAGGTGAGTGTGGATCTGTACCACATTCAACTTATTTTTCCCATATAGGGCTGATTTTTCAGTGCATGCTGCTGAATTGCTCATCAGCACATTTGAAATCACAAACAAAATAATAATAAAAAATATCCCTCTATTGGAACTCTACTCAAACATTGTCAACAAGCTCCGGGGTCATTTAATGCAATGTGCACATACAACTAAACAGCATTATTTGCCTTTTAGAGTAAAAGCATTCTAAGAGGATTCCTCAGCTTTCAGTTACACAATAGATTTAATAACCTGTCTATCTATAGGATGTGTTATAAAATTGTACAGATATCACTGCAAATGCACTCCAGAGAAACACAAGAGAAGGCAAACAGCTGAAGGGAGCTGTTGCATTAGAGATTTACTTCTGTTGTTATTTTTTTCTGTTTGAATTATATAAAAGGAAGCCAAACGTTTTGGCAAAGTTTAAACCATAAAAAACCCAAAATAATGTTACCTTCACGGTCTAGTTTTGAATGGGAATGAGTTTTGGAAAGCCTGAAAGACCTCTATAAAGTAGAATTTCAGGTCTCCACATAGCTCTGCTGACCCATAATATGTTTGTTCAAATACACAACATTTAACTGGTACTTTGCTGTGTTTTTATTGCAAAAACTTCAAACCATTTTTTGGCAACTCAGCTTATTGAAGGTTGGCAAGATGCAGATCTGAGCCCTGAGGCGCCTTTTGGCAGAGGTGCTGTTGTGAAGTTGCTTTTGGTTTGGGTTTAGTTGGGGATTGGTGAGGGGGTTTTTTGTAAATACCATATATTGTAAATACCATATAATCACCAGCCTTTAAAAATTAGCAGTAATTACTTCATTTTACCTTTAGTACAGTTTAGAAACTATAAATTAGACCGATCTATCCCACAGGAGTCCTAAAATCTAACAAAAACCTCTTTCAGAAGCCCAGGTTTACAAGAGAGTGACACCGAGATCCTAAGTAGAAGTGAACTTAGAGAAACTCTTTAGAACCAATTTCTCAATACTAAAGCTAAGAAAGTGGTGTTGAGGAATTTTAAACGCCCAGTTCATGTTTTAGGTTTAAAATACCCTCTTGAAAGAAGGGCTCAGGAGAAAAAAGAGGGAATTTTTGTGAGCAAAGAGTGGCTGCAGCTGCTCAAAAATGGAGAATGAGCAGGATGGCATTTCCCTTCCCTCCCATTCCTTGTCACCTGTGTGGGTGTCCAAGCATGCAGTGCATCCAATCACACTGAAATTCAGAAAAACATCCAAAATGATGGAGAGAGAATCTGGGATTTATTTATTGTATTATTTTCGAAGCTCAGGGAAAATACATTTGGGGGGAAACACTTGGATAAATTCCAAACACCATACCTGGGACAATTCCTACAGCAGTGTGGTGACCAGTTCAGTCAGAAGTTGATTTGGCAACAAAATGTCTTGTAAAGAGCAGACCAAAAAGCTCAACCATCCCTCTTTGCTCCCACACGTTCTGCACCTCAGCTCCTGCTTCCCAACACTCCCGGGTTTCACATCTCTGATACACAGAGAAAAAGTCACAGATGCAAAAATTTCTTATTAATGAGAGATTATCTCCATAAATACAGTGCTGAAACAACAGAAAAACTGGGGTTTTGTCAGCTTGGACAAGTGAAAGCACTTGATTTCTGTGTTGAGGTTTTTATTGATGGGAAAACCCCACAAGAACCTTTTATTCCAAGGCTTAATGCTATTTCAGATGGAATTTATTATGAGATTCTTTATTATTAGTTTTTCTGCAGTTCAAGATGAGACATTATCTGGAATGCATCACTACCCAGCTTTGATACCATCTTTACTTCCAATGCTGTACTGTTTAATGTTTGTTTAATCCTCATTTTAAGTGATCATGCGGGAATGCATCTTTTTATTAACTTTATATGTACTTTGGATTAGAAAAAAAAAGAGAAAATTATTACATTGCATTCTGGGAGTTAGGATAATACTAAGAGAACTTTCAATTTAAATATAATAGTAATTTAAGCTTATTATTGAAAATTGCTATAAGGGACAGTTGCACTTGAAGTTGTTTCAGAAATTCCAGAAAAACAAGGCTCTGAATTTCTCTAAATCAACCAAATTGAGACATAAAAATCTGTGCCCAAATGCCCAGTTTGGTGTCCAAGCAGGGCTCCCCTTCAGCAGAGCATCCCCAGCCCTGCCCTGTTCCATGAGCAATTTGTGCAGCTTATCATGAACAAGAACCACTCAGTGAATAAAATGCCTCCTTTATTTGTCCCTCATGGTCAGGCAATTTCTTCTGTAAAGAATCTTCACAAAAAAAGAAAAAACTAGGACTCAAGCAAAAGTCAGGACAAAACAGTGAAGGGACACACACACATGGACAGAAAATTCAATTCAACAACAAAACCCCCCACTGCTTTGAAGAACCATCACGTGCAAAGGGCTCCCCAACAATACTAAGCTTTTTAGTTCATTATTTCAATATGATGGCTATTGCCTACCTCATTTTAGAAATACATGTGGGTGTGGATGAGAAGGAAATGAGAAAGCAATTGTTTAAAGGAGGTGCAGCAATGAACTATGGCACTGACCAACAATCAATTAATATTTTTTTTCAACTGATTGAAATTCATAAGGCAAAAAATACATGAAAGAAGCTACTGGAAACTTAGAAACTAAGACAAAAGGGTAACTTGCAGCAGGTTTGTAATACAGCAACATTAGCTAAATTAACAGATTTAAAGTTGGTTTAGTCACAATTTGCAGCCCAAAAGAGCCAAGCCCACAGCCCACTAGGTTACTTCACATTGCTTAGAAGAAAGGAAAAGGGGGGAAAAATAAAAAAAAAAAAAAAATCACATTCACATATTTATGTCTTTCTGAGGCTTTTCTCTTTCAAACCAAACTTTGCAATCAGTGATTAATCAGCTGCAAGGCAGAGAACTCGCCTAACTAAAGTGCTGCCTAAGACAAACCAGTGTGGGGATCAGCACTTTCTGAGGTGATAAAGAGCTGACACATGGGGGACTGAAAGAATGCCTGGATATTTGCAGTCTCCTGCCAGGCTGCACTGACCCCACTGAAGCTGTAACTTCCATGGAAGTGTGCCCTGAGGAACACAGGGATTCCTGTTTCCCCTCACTGCATCTGCCTGCTCCAGAGGTTCTGAGTTTAGCGATCAGGCACAGAGTGCCATGCAGAGAAGGGCAGTTCCAAGCTCCCACAGCACATCCCAGAGCTCCAGCTTCACTTTTCCCCCCCTGCACCAAGGTGCAAGCTCTGTTTTCCGTACAGGACACGCAGGGCTCGTAAGGGTGTTGCTTCCTGATCCAGGGGGAAAATGCCCTCACCCCCGTGGGCATGGTGATGAACGTGGCTGTCACATTGTCTGTCAGATCCCAGCAATTTCCCAGTGCTGACAGGAGACAGAAATGCCTCGCAGGCTTTGCCGAATGGCCCTGACACTGACAACTCCTACAAGCACTAATTCGATATTAAACTTTCAACTGGTTCCCTACCGCGGGAAAGGTCGCATTTCAAAACCAATGTTGTTCTAAACAAGAACACAGTGGGGGATGCTGAGGATTCCCCTCTGCCCAGCCACCACCCTGCAAACAACAACAACAGCAGCAAAAGGACGTGTCAGCCCCGAGAGTGACAAGCCTCAGAGCTGGGGCATCTCACAAAAGTGAGTTTGAGGCAGGAGGGATCATTTGAGACACCTTGGTGTCACAGCCCCAGCACATCACCTCTCCCATCGGGGAAGAAGAGAATTAAACACTTGTTAAACATAGAGAGGTCAAATAAAAATGTAGATTTTCAAGCTGCCATCATCCCTGACCTTTGCTGCTCATACGAGACTTCAGGAAAGAACATTTTCTATACAATATTGATAAGGCAGGCCTTACAAAAGCTTCGAAAAACTCAGGAATATAAGGCCAATTATTAAGGATAAATCCAGTCAGGAGAGGGGAGGTTTTTCTGAGAACTGCAGCAGGTCTGGGATGCTCCTGTGCATTCTGCAGTACAATGGCCAGCTGCAGCTCAGCTACTCCCACATCCCCTCACTGAAGGGAGAAACAGAGCACAATTCAAAATGGCAATATTGGCAATAGGCAAATACAGCAAACAAACCCCACAGACCCTTGGAATGTCAGAGGTGTACAGCAAATACACACAAAAAAGCACCTTTTTCCCTGTGCCAGGGAAGTCACTCACACTGTCCAGTTGTCCAGCCTGGAAACTTCTGCAGGAGAGCCTTGGCTGTCATTATCCGTGTCAGCATGCCAGGGGAAGAAATTGCTATTTTCCACCACTTTTGGAGATTAGCCTTTTTTTCTTAGTGTTCCACTAATTGTTTTTTCCTCACTTGCATCAGCAGGAGACCCAATTATAGCTCCAGCTTCAATTTGCAATAACCTCCTTTTTAAATAGCATGAATCACCTTTTCACCTTTTATTACAGAGATAGCACCAAGGTCTGATGGAGAAATAGTGCAAATCCTAAACTCAGTTTTTCAGACATCAGATTTTATAATTGTCGGTCACTTTCCTTGATTTAATTTAAATCACATTTACATCCTAATAGGACTTAGAAGAAATTATTTCGTAGACATAGTTTTCCATATATAGCTCTAGTTTTCTAACACTGTATAAACTACCTCCTATTTTTACTGATTAAATTTTTTTTCCCCTTTCCAGAAGCCCCAGCATCACTGAATCCATTGTCACTCACCGAAAGTAATTTTGTTTAATAACTAAGTAGGCCATCTATCCTTGGGCATGCAGGCTGCTAACCTTGAAAGCTGCTGTGGGAGGGTGACTGATGTGCACTGGGTGCACAGAGATGAAAAAACTGGAGCAGGATTTAGTTGCAGGAAACTCCCAAGACACTATTAATTATGATTTCAAAAAGACAGCTCTCACTTCCACCTGGCAAATGCAATTATGCAATAGAAGGGGAGTTCAGCAAAACAAACAGCTCAGACCAGCAGCTGACAGAGCGACGTGTGCTGTCTGCTTTAAACATGTTTGAGAAGCACAGCAGTAAATCAAAGCCAAGTGCTCGTTCATTTTGGGAACCTGAGCCATCAGAACACAGTGCAGTTTGCACATTGAAGACAATCTTGTAATCAGTTAAAAGCATAAAAAATGTTTTACAATAGGTTCTGTAAGTTGAATCTTTGAGAGACCTGTTAACAATCATTAATACTATTGGAAAAAGAGGTTTGCAAGCTTTGAAGGAAAATGAGCCCCCCCCGAACCCCACTCAGCACAAACTCTTTCAACTCAGGATAAACCCCCCAGTGTGCTCACCAGAGAAAAGCAAGGCTGAAAAAGGATAGGACTGAAATTTTAGGATGCCAGAGGGACTAGCAGGAAAGTGCCCTTGCTTTTTAGGGGGTAAAGCACTGAAATACTGGCAGACGCTGGAAGGTCACTGGTAGGGTTGGCACCTCTTCACTAAGGTAAACAAGTTTACACCTGCAGAGATTTTGGCTCTAAAATAGGAGACTTGTTTCCAAAAGCTGTGCATTTTTTTAAATGAGTGATAAAAAGCAGCAAGATGGTTCATCACTGGCATTTAGGGATTTTTACAAAAGGCCAAAGTGACCCTAATTCTTCCCCCTTCTGACTTTAAGTCTGACTGAACAATCTCGATTCTTCTCCCAGCAAGCCGAGTTCCAGGATCAAGGGAGCAGCCAGAGCCTGTTCATAGAGCCAGAACTGTCAGTCTGAGCTCTGCATTCCCCTCTCACAGGCTGGGACCCTTTCTGCATTCAGCCTTCTTGTCCCTCAGCCCCAGGGCTCTGTGCAGCACCTCCTGCTGCCTCTCCTTCCCCTGGACCATCAAACCCTGCCCCTGCCCACTGCAGCTCTCAGCATCACCCTTGGAACAGGAGCACAGGGCACTTTCTGATCTCTGCCTCATCATCATCAGAGCCACACCAGGAGTATAACCCCTACACACTGAGACTGCTCAGAAGAAAGATTTGTTTAACTCTATTTATTTCAACTTCCTAATAATAGCCTAAAACATTTCAGTGTTGAGAATTGCACTTGAGGAAGGGCTTGCTTTCCAAAGCCCCCTACTCTGTAACAGCTGCCTGGATTTCTCCTTCTGCTACAGGCCAGACTAATGCAAAATTCCCCAAGGCAAGGTCTTCAAACCACAGAATTCTAATCACTAATGGGCAGCAGCCAGCAGTTCTCAGGTTCATGGAAACAATTCCAGGCTCCCTGCTGACTCAGGAGCTCTGGGAACCTCCCCTTCATTTTCCTCAGGGGCAGCCAAATACAGAAGCAGCTTTTGATTCAACTGCTCTACTGCACCTGTTTTGCTCTCTTTGAAGAGCTTCATTTATATGTTCCACAAAGTTAAATTAATTATTGGAAGTTTGTAGTTCTTGTCACTGAAATGCCTGTACTGGCTACAGGATCTGAGAGCCTTAGATGAGATTTGAGAGTGTAGTATGTGGAAACCAGTTTCTGTGCAGGGTAAACCAGGATAGATGTCACATCTCAACCTGAAAAAACCCCAGCTATCACTTTCACTGCCGCTGACGGTATAATTAATAAATAATTTCTTTCCAGATGGTGACACGAGGACAGAAAGGCTCAGCACAGAGAAGGCCGTTCATCTAGGGTGGTCACAGAGCCAGGGATCACCAGGAGTGGCCACAGGAGCCAGGGATCACCAGGGAGAGCCACAGGAGCCATCAATGACCTGGGGTGGCCATTGTGCCAGGAATCACCAGGACTGCTCACAGGAGCCAGGAATCACCAGGAATATGGTACCAGGGTATCCTTTCTTCAGGTCCCTCCTGAGAGACACTAGCTCGAGCTGTGATTTTGTTGTTGCAGCAAGATTAAATTATTTTAAGGATCAGGATGTCTGAGACTCTGCCATGGGAAACTTGGAGCAGAGTGGAACCTGGTGTGAGTATGGGGGGAGCAGCTGTGGAGGGGCCTCTGTCCCAGCTCAGGTGCTGCCTGTGGGACCCTTGGAGTGGGTCCTGCGTGGCTGGGATGGGAAGTTTTCTTCACAGAAAGTTTCCTTCACACTCCTTCCGTTACAAACTCAAACAAAGCTAAAGAAACTGCAACATCTGGGAGAGGTTGAATTTTATTTAGGCCAAGCTATCAGCTATCAGCATCAATTTCATACAAACTGGCAAATCCCTTCCCCTACCCTCAACCTGCAGGCTGCCAGTGCAATAACTGAGTTTCCAGTCAGAGGCACACTCCACATAACACCTGCTCCTCCCTTCAGCCACAGAATCTCCTCCTAACAGCCTGTGGATGTGTATTTGGTTACTCACAGGGAACATAGCACTGCTGGTAGCCAGTAAAAGCTGCCTCTCTGTCCAAGCCCTGCATCTGTGGAGAAGAGGCACTCCTGTCCTACAGTGTTGCAGCAGGAACAGTGAAACCTCAGCATGAAATCCCAATGCCAGCCTGTCCCCAAAGGCAGTTCCCACAGCTCTAACGGGGGCTCAGCACACCCGGAGCAAGAAAACTTGGCCATTAAGTAATCAAAAACTAGGGGTGGCCTTCCCGAGGTAGTGACAGCGTTGTGGCACGTGCAAGAAATAGATTAAAAGGGGTGGAAAAATCTTCTGAGCCTAAAAAGCACGGCCTGTGCTGGGGAATGGTTGGTGGCTATGGGTGGGCTAGGGAGCCAGGCAAGCTTAGGGGCCTTAGTTAATCTGTGATTAACTTTTGACTTGTAGGAGAAGCAAATTTCCAAGGAATTCCGTCCATGAATTTTCCACAAAGCTGCTTCAGAACCGACATGTCTGTGTTGAGTTCCATTTCCAAAGCTCTCTGCGCTGCTCCTGTCATTTCAGCTTCCCTCCAGAGGGGCATTTTCTCAGGAGATCTCCCCGGGAGATTCTGGGTTGCACAGCACTCCTGTTTTTCCAGTGGAGAAATCTGGGAAGGGCTGTGTGGGCAGAGTTCACTGTGCCTACTGGAGCTGCTGGGTGAGGACCCTGCTCTGCTCTGGGGCACAGAGGGGCACTGCTGTCCCCAAACCTCACAGCACATCCGCTCACAGCCCTTGCCAAGCTGCCTCCCAAGGAGAAGGACTTGCTGGAAATTCAGACAGGGCCAGCAGGCCAAGTCCTCCTCAGATTTCCCTTCCTGGATCAATGGAGCTCCATGATATCTCCAAGCCTTATTTCAAAGCCTGGGTCCCCTCAAACTCCCAGCACACCAGGAATGCCAGCAGGAAGGAGCTGCAGGATGCTGCCAGACACACGCACAACATCAAAATAAAAACCCCGGGCCCGGGAGGTGAAATCCTGCCTATAATGCTGTCATTCTTGGATTCTTTATCTCAGATTTAGCAGGTGTGCGATGCTCTGTTTGGGTTTTTTAACAGGTGGAAAATGTCATCTTGTCATGAGAGATTCGATGTAAAGCACTGCCGTGCTCTGGTGCAGTGGTTTCTGCATCTCAGTGCTCATCACCAGAAGATGGAATAGCTTGTTCTAGTCCCTGACCCAGAATTCAGTTTGTCAGCTCCTGGCAAACACATTTCAGTCTTGCACCCCACAAATCTGTAAAAAAATCACACGCATTGTGTTGTTAATGACATGGTTGTAAGCCATTCACGGCAATTAAACTTGCATTACAATGAAATCTCCTCTGACCACAATGATGGTCCTGCTATGCCACTTTATTACTGCACAGTGAAAGGTACAATTAAATGTATGCAAGAAAATGTACTCAGCTTTACTCATTTGTTTTAAGTGCTTTTAAACACTGTCTTTTGGAAACATAAACTGGCATAAAAATACGTGATATAAAGATTTCACACCAAAATTTTGTCTTTTTTCTTTCTTTATGTTTCTCAACCAGTTACTTTGAAGTACTAGGTATTTTATCTAATAGATATTTTGAGCTTTGGCAGGAAATTTTTTGCTGTGATTTCCCAGATGAGAGAATCAATGAAATGATAGCAGTCTCAGAATAGCATCTCTGAATTCAGCCCCTCAGCCAGCAATGCTGCTTTGCAAGTATTATTTACCATTCTGTTGGTTTTGTCTTCATAATCTACTTTCTTCCCTTAATGTGTCATTGCCCATGCAAAAAGCAGGAAATAGTAAAAACCTTAGCCAACAGGATTTTGAGACCAAAACTCCTTTTCAAGTGATAAAATAAAAAAACCTATTCATTTCACCAGACCTAATACCAAGCCTTTCTTTCCAATAGTTCTGGTACCAGAGATGTAGAAGTTTCTGGCTAATTCACACTTGAGAAGGAAGCAGAAGTTACTTTATGAGGACCTAAACCCACTTTTTTTTGTGCTGGAATTCTAATGCACTTTAACCCCACATTCTAGAAAGATGAATTCAAACCAAAATAAGCAGTGACAAGGAATCCTGGAATGATGGAGGAGCTATTGCAGAAAATCAAACCTTTGGCATGCTTGGTCTCAGCAAATCAAAGGCTGGGTGCTATTTATAGAGGGCGGTCATATCCAAGTGGAAAAGTGAACCTAACCCTCCAAAAACTCTGCTTTAGAGGGGGAACTGAGTCAGAGACAGGGGAGAGCTCAGGGGCTCAGGGGTCTCTGGGGGTGGCGAGGGGACTGAGCCAGGGTGCAGCTTCCAGGGGAGCCAGCTCTGCAGGACAGCAGCCCCCTGATGTCCCCCCACTCCCAGCAAAATGTTCTCTTTGTCCTCCTAAACTGTATTAATTACCCAGCCTTGCCTTGCAGGGAGCATTAGTTAGTCATTAAAGCCTAGTGGTAGGAATCATAAGGTTGGATCATCTCTTAACTCTTTCAAAGCTTTTTTGTGGTTTTTTTCCTAATCTTCTGCACCACTGGAATGATTCTTTAGGTGCCTCTCACAAGGGAGCTGGCAGATAACTGATGGATTATTGAAATCACTTTCTGAAAACTCTCCAGGCACCTCACTGCATCTGGAGATGTTTAAATGCATTTAAAAGCTGGCCTGAAAGTCCTCCAAGCACGGCTAGAGAAGTGCAGCAGAGGTGCAAAGTATTATCTCAGTTATTAAGTATACACGTTTCCTTGGATACAAGTCAGGCTAAATCATGCTTTTTCTGCTATATGCTAATAGGCTTCTGCAAATTAATTAATGAAGGAATTGGGCATACTAAGAGAATTACTTGAAGGATGCCTGCTTGAAGTTTTTTAACTTCATTTGCTTGAAAAATTGAAAGTAGGCAGGAAATGTCAGGTTGTGTGCTGAGTCTTTCTATTGCATCCCACAAAAAAAAAAGCAGAGGAAAGGGGCTTTTTTTTCATGTACAGAAGCAAGCAGAGTCACCAGAGAGCTTTTCAGTATTCCATGTTATTCCTGTTGCTAAGGAAACTTTCCTTCATCTGTGCTCAGTAAAGCATCCTCAGAAATTCCCGCACAGAAGGATGGCATTACAGATGAGTGTCAGAAAAACCAGCTTACAATTAACTAGAAAACTGGTCACTGGGAAGTTTTAACAGGACAGTTCCTGATTTCTCTCGTAAAGGCCAGGATGATTTGCAGCAGGGAGGAGCCTGGAGGAACCACAGCCAGTCTGCATGATTAATCTTGTCCCTACAGAATTTTCCTCATGAAGCAAAATAGGACGAAACAAGAACCGAACTAAATGTTTGGCTTGGGTTTTGTTGGCCCGAACAGCTTAGATCCTGTTCGCTCGTCAGTGCGCTTTCTGAAAGACAAAGTGAAAATCTCCCTCACAGAAAGACCAGGAGATGTTCTGTGCTATCATCTCTAAGAGAGAGAGCGTGAATAAAGGGGAAAATGCTGCAAATACAGAAATGGTCAAGATCTCTGTAGTCTGCAGTAGTTTTCACTCTGCTCCATGTGTTCATTTCCACTCCATCACCACATGGCTTTCAACACCACTGCTCAGAAAACAAGGAGCCACTTATGAGAAGGGGAGCAGAGGTGTCTCCTACAGCAGTAACAGGTCAGAGTGTGCCATCCAACTCATACTGTGGAATTTCTTCTTCTTCCCCAGCAAAGATTCATTATCCAAGCCTGGAAAGCCAAGCCAGCAGCTGGCCTTGTTATGCCCTTTGATACAAATCAAATACTACAAAAACACTGCATGTCCTGGGGCAGCCTGGCATCCTGGTTCTGCCACATTCCATGACACAGTAAGGAAAGGGGGTTTGGTGTTCCTCTCCTCCTCCATGCCAAAGGTCTGCAGTGTCTGGCTGACCTCCTTTCTCCAGCAAAATTTCACCATGGATAACAGCAGGGAAGAGTGCAAGAAATGGGGCTCACACACTTCCCGGAGAAGCAGCTCCAGGAATCCCTGGCTGGAGACAATTAAACCTATTGTTTTACCCTGTCCATTTTATCTCACAGTCACTAATGACCTTATGCTCTGTGCTTTTGTCTAATTGCTTTTGGAAGCCATTTGCACTTTTGCCTGGTGTTAAAATATGCATATGATTAGTCCCAGTAGTGCTGCTCTCACAAAAAACGTAATACAGGAGTCAGTAGACTGAGCTTTCGGTTGATGTACACTCCTAGATGACAAAAATGAGGAAAAGGGAAGACTACGAGACCCCTTCTCTCTCCTGGAGGGAGCAGTGGCTGACTTACACTACAATGTCACTTGCAATATTCACCTGGAAAATGCTGTCTCCCAAAATGATGAACCTTGTGTGCTTCACCCTCCCGGCCCTACTCCATGTTCTGCTCTGTGAGGATTTCTGGGCACACTCCACCAGCTTTGGTAGAAAATCTGTTCCCACAACAAGATTTTGTTTTCCTTTGAAGCCATTTATTTCAGCATGCAATTCCCACCTGTTCCAGAACAGAGATGGATGAAAGTTGCAGCAGAGATAGAGTTCCCTTCTCCCCTTACTCACCTGTGTATCCCAGCAGTTTTCATCCCAGGAGATGGACAGCTCCAGTGGATGCAGAACCCTCTTCTATCTTCAGATGCAGATATAGACTCAACTGACATAAATTAGGAAAAAGGCTTGTTTTCCAGTGCCATACTTCCTGAAGGGGTTTTTCTCCTTTGTACAAGGGATTTCAATAATATTTTCCTATTCAAACTCCTTTGTTTTCCAGAATCCCAGGATTTTGTATGATGTAGAGCTACTGAGAACAGCTTCTCTTTCCTTATATATGTAATTATATAGAGGTACTGAAATGTATGTCTGGATATTGCATTACCATCAGCATTTATACCTTGTCTTATGGCTAAATCACACGTGGACAACCAAGTCCAGTCCACTCCCAGGCCAGTTCTCTCATCTGATTATTCCAATCTTCTCTGGTTTTCCTCAACAACGTGCACAGTCCTCAGTAGGAAATCTGTGTGTTTGATTTCAGGCCATAAAATCTTTCTTATTCTTTCTTCATCTCCTGGATGAAAATGCACAAAACAATGTGGACATCTGCAGGACCTGTGTGTGACCTTCTGTCCTGGCCTGTTGGACACGACCACGGCGTTCCTCCTTTGGAACCTGCCCTGACAAGCCTTATGCTGTGGTGGATGAAACTGAAAACAATTCCCTCTTCCCAAAAAACTGAGACCCTCAGAGGGATCCCACCTCTTTTCAGATGGCCTGGGTTTTGCTCACCAGACCTTGGCTTTCACCTTGGCTAGCAGTAATTCTGAAGGAAGGAAAACACTGAGGTGTTGTGGTCTGTCTGGAGTATGAAGGATACATTCTGCTGCTTCTCTGATGTCTCATGAAAGAATACAAATGCAATATAATTAAAACACATTGCTAATCCAGCAGGATTAGTACATGAAATGTACTAATGATGGAAATAAGCAGGAATGCAGAGGCTTGTGCATTAGAAATTTTTGCTCAATGCTACTTTCAAACTATGATTTGTAATCTATTGAGGAAACTGTCATGAGTAATGGCTTGAAATATGACAATGAATTTTAAACTTTCTCGAGTGAAATATGGATGACAATTTTTTAACACCATTTGGAGATAACTTGAAGTGGCAGTTGCTGGCTAGAGGACAAAAAGCCAAATGGCATGGTTTAGATATACAGAAAATGGAAGATAATGATGCATGAAATAAATGGAAAAGAATTGAGGAAAACACTGGAAAGAGGAAGTGCAGAACAGTTTGACCCACCAGTGAGCCTGGTTCTATTTCTATGGAAATGAGCTCATTACTGCTAATTTTTTTTTTTTAAGCTCCTAGTTGATTCGTGAAGTGCTGTTTGAATTCCAATAAGGGCTTCATGAATCACCAAAAAAACATTTGAACAAAATATCCAGAGTCAAATGATTACCAAGTCCCACAGATTAATCAGCTGTCTGAGCACTTTATATAGCAGAGCAGCACTAGGAGAGCCAGCTTCTCCCCTGGTGTCGTGAGTCTATAATGCTCCATTCTGCGAAGAAAAGGGATCGTGCTTCTGACGTCTAATTCTGGATGGTTACTCCATCCAAAGGCATCTTTGATTCTTTTCCCCCTGTTATTTCCATATTTGTTCTGTTTTAAAAATCAGCATCCCAAGAACTGGCCCTAGAATTGCCTCTCATTGCTCAGCAATAGGAGCATCTGTGGCATTCATGGTGCTGCCACGTGTGTCACCTGTCAGTGACTGCAACACCCCTGAGTGTGCAGGAGAAATGCTCCAGGGCCAAAACACTGGCTCCTCTTAAACCTCCAGGATGCTGAAATAAAAATCAAATGAAGCAGTGGATTTAAATAGCGTGTGAGCTTTATTTATTTTATAAAGCCATCAATTTTTAAGACTGTCTTTGGACACGAGCAGTCTGCCAGTGTGACAGCTGGATTTTTAACTGGACAGCACTGATAGACTTTATGCATGATACATACAGCATCTACACCTCTTATTAATTCTCCAAACACTTCAAAAAGAATGCCCTTGGCAAGTTCTGTGACTCTCTGCTAATTTACCTTGTACTAATTTTCAATGTGTGCATAGGTCACTGCTTCCTCCACCTCACGGCTTGTAACAATGCACACGTGAGAAATTACACCAGATAAAGCTCAGCCTTCTCAAGCCTCGGTACTTGGTGCCTCTTTTCCAAAAGCTTTCCCATTTCAGAAGCGACTCAGTAGATTGTACTTCAACCATGACAAAGAGAGCAGGAATAACCATTCCTCACAGGAGGTGCACGGGTCAGGGTATCCCACAGATCCCTTAAACACTCCCAGGACTCTGCTCTGTTCATTTGCAAGGGGTTAAATTGATATTGGAGGAGCAATCACCAAGGCCAGCTGGACAAGGCTTGGAGAAACCTGGTCTGCTGGAAGGTGTCCCTGCCCATGGCATGAGGTGAGAGTGGATGAGCTTTATGGCCCCTTCCAACCCAAACCATTCTGGATTCTATGAATTATTTAGATTGTCTTTTAAAATACATTATTTGGAGATGGATGGACATACAGCCCCACCATTCTGAATTGATGACAGACCTGAGATGATTTTCGTTTTAAGACCAACAGGAGGTTGACAGATAAATTTCATTATAATTTACATGAGGAACTACACTGGTACAAATAAAAAATAATTTGGCATATATGACTCTACAGAATTGGTACAGACTTAAACTGATTTCAGTTTTCTAGAATGCAGAATTAATTTGGGAAGAAGGTTATAAAGCACTTTGCTATTCAGTTGATAGCATGATTAATAATGCAAAGACAGTATTTCCATTCTGGATGTTCCCATACATTAGGGCAGGACTTTGTGAGACACCAAAGCTGCTTTGTTAAAACATTTCCAAGGCTTTCTTTTTGCGTCTCACATTTCTACACTTCTCAGAGCACCAGGAGCAGAAAAGAATCAGCATTTGAAGAAAAACAAAGGCAGAGGATTGATGTGGAAAAGGGAAATCTCAAAAGCCGTTTCTCTTGGCTGTGAACTCTCCTGACACAGCTGTGGAGGTGACTGCAGCTCTGCAGTGCCAGTGCGTGTGCTCTGTGTGTGAAGTGCAAACTGAGGGTCCAACAGCACCCTGGCACCCCTGAGACCTTCCACTCCTAGGCTTTTTAATTGCAGTCTGAGTTCTGACACTATTGATACCTCATTTCCCATGCCCCTCAAGGGGAGCTGTGGTGTAGGACAGAAGAACTATCATTTATTTTGATTATTTAGAAAAAAAAAAAAAGAACAGTAACAGAGATTATTTTCTCTTTGTTATTTTTTTACACTTATAGTTGGGAGTAATGATATTTCTTCCTATTCAGTTCTGACTTCAAGATGATGAAAGTCCCATTTAAACGAAATAAAAATATAATAATATCATTACAAATTAACAAAGATGGGTCCTCTCTTATGCTAGGTATAGTACAGACCTGGACCAACGGATAGTTCTTGTTCCAAAATGTAAAAGACAAGTGAAGTAGAGGGGATATGGGAAAAAAACCAGAAGTATCTTGTTAGCGCTGCCTATCAGACATAGGGAAAACCCCCTTATTCTTACTTTGTATTTATTTTTAGTTATTTATCTGAGGATCTTGTAAGAGAGACAAAGAATTCAAAGAGTGAAAACTGAAATCATTGGGAAGAGAGGGATATGACCCTAGAAAGGAAATGAAGAGTCTGAGGTAGCAATACTCAGAGGAAAAGTGCTGGAAGCAGCAGTAAGTCAGTACAAGGGAGAATCTTCAGAAAAAACCCAAAACTTTATTGCTGTTACATCTCAAATCAAACTAATCCCCTCTCCCAGCTATGCTTCCTAGCTCAGCTACGCAATCCCATCTCAAGTCACACTCACCATGGAAGCCCCCAAAGCTTAAAAAAGGTGTATGAAACACTAAATGTTTTAATTGCATTGGATTTAGGTAAAAAAAGACCAGATTGTATCACTTCATGTTGCAAAGAGCACATAAATCGTGCAAAGTGGAGTTAAGAGTTTGATTTACAGATTGCACAAACTCCATTTGAATGACAAAGTTTCCGTGTCAAAATAATTTATATTGCCTTTCCTCACTGAAGTTCATCAACTACAAGTTCTTTTTATCTGATTTTAAGGGTAAGAATCCTGTGATGCAGAAAATTCCCATTATATGGCTTCATATAACA
Source organism: Falcunculus frontatus (assembly GCA_013398115.1). Classification (NCBI taxonomy): domain Eukaryota; kingdom Metazoa; phylum Chordata; class Aves; order Passeriformes; genus Falcunculus; species Falcunculus frontatus. The sequence continues at coordinate 676,718 of VZRV01004038.1, forward strand.
TGAGATCGAATCATTGCTGTGGAAGGCAAGATAGCCCAGCCCTGCTGAAGGAACTTCCCCAGACAAAATCTGCTTTGGGGAATCCTGTGCAGCACAATTCAGCAGCTGGAAGAACAGGATCCAAGCACTCTTTGCATGGCTACAGTCGGTTTTTGCTCCAGAGATTTAAGTAGCTGGACCTTACTGTCCTATTTGACTGGATTTTTCTCCTAACAATTCATAATAGTTTGGCTTTTCCAACAAGCAGTTATTTGACTGGGTAGGCATCACACTTTGGCTTCAGTATTTTAATAACACTAAATCATTAAAAGTTATATTTTAAAAGATGCTTTTGTTTTCTCCTAGTTAAAAATAGTTAATCTACAGAAACGTGAACAGGAAATGATTCTTTGTGCCTTTTTGTCTCACATGGGAATCTGAGAGGTGGCCAAACAAACCCTATGGGACTTAGGCTGTGACATGGGCCGAGACTCCCATTCTGCTCTCTGTGAGGGGGGAAGGACATTGCCACATCACAGTGTGCAAACCCACAACACAGTGTGCAAACCCACAACACAGTGTGCAAACCCACAAAACAGTGTGCAAACCCACAACACAGTGTGCAAATCCACATCACAGTGTGCAAATCCACCATTGCCCCAACACTGTATGCAAACCCACAATACAGGTGTGCATGCTCACAACACAGGTGTCCAAATCCACCACTGCCACAACACAGGTGTCCAAACCCATCATTCCCCGCTGGCCACAGAATTCTCTGGTGTTGTGGTTTGTGAGCAAACACCTGGATAGCCACAGAGCACAGCTGTGCTTATTGAGAGCCATCAGGAGACATTAAATCTCAAAGTAAACTGAGTAAATGGCTTCCTAATGCCCCTTTGGTTGGGAAGCAGGTTTTCCATGGGCACTGCGTGGTGACACCGTGTAGTGACAGGGAGCTGAGCCTGGGAAAGGCACTCCTTGTGTTATACTGGGCTTTGGCAGCTCTGCCATCGCAGCTCTGCCATCGCAGCTCTCCGTGAAGAAGCTTTGGTTGCTTCAATGAGCCATTTCAAAACCTGTCTGTGCTACAAGAATCGAAGACCAGAGCTTCCCATTATTCCCACTGTTAGGCAGGATAACTCCACCTGTGCGCCCACAAAGGGCAGGGGCAAAGCCTGGTGCTTCTACAATATTCAAGTCATGCTCTGCAATAAGCTACAAATCCTTTATTGAAAGGAAATTCACAGAGATGCCTCGGTGCTGTTCCCCCTGCTGTGTGCACACAGTATATTATTCTTCCCAACTCCCTTTCTTCCCCCCAGGATAGACACATTCATGTTTACATTTTAAAAAATCTTATAGCAATCCATGGCCAGTCAATACAAAAGCACCAGAAAGATAAAACCATTGATCTGAGTGCACAGTCCTGATAAAGTCAGTGCCCTTGGTGACTGCAAAGCCTAAGCAAGCCAGAACTGAGGTGGTTTTCCTTTTAATTGTATTGTGCCTTCTCTGTCCTCCTCAGGAACGCAAAAAATACTGCTCTGTCAGTCCCCGTGCCCTTTTCCTTCACGGGTTGGAAAGCTCCGCTGCATCGCATTTACACTTCCTAAACAAGCCGGCTGAATTAAGAGTATTTAATCAAAACCTTTCTTCTGACTAACAGAACTTTCATCAGGAAAATTTTAAGCACATTTTACTTTTCATCCCGTGAATGTTGACAGACCTCCTTTATCAGGACTTCAATTAACAGCGGGTGAGGGAGGCACAGGGACTGTGACACGCTGTTACTGCTGCTTGATTTCAAGGCTGCTCGTGAGACTTTCTCTCAGCTCGTAGTTGAAATTGTCTTATCTCATACATTCTCAGGATTACTGTTTCATGTAAATGTCATTTTTGCTGTCCAAAACATTAAAAAAACCCACACCAGTGTGCTCTAACTCCTGTCTCCTTCTGAGAGACATGAGGGGAGCTGTACGCTTTTGATCAAAGACAAGATCCCAACTTCAAAGTAACACCTCATCTGTAAATATATTACACCGTGCTCTTAGTACAGGAAGGGGGACTCCTTGATTTCAAATAACCCAAGGCCAATACCATGGGATTTGCCTGCCTTTGCAGAGTTTAATCCTGCTCCTCTGAATACCAACAGAAAATTAGACAAAAAGATTTTAAAGACCTTGGGCTCCAGTCTCCTTTTATTCATCAAAGTCTGATGGACCCATGTCCTATATTTCACTAGAAGAACACCCAGCTTATTGTGGACTGAGAGAAGAACATGGAAAGACTACAAAATTCAGAAACCTCACGGATTTTTTTAAACCTAAGATCTAAATCTTTCTTCTAATGGCAGAAAGCAGATGCTCTACCACTAATTTGACTGTCATCTTTCAACACTTTTTGACCACAAGACCCCTAACTGCATATGAAAAGAAAGTTTTAGGTGGGCATAGACCCATGTCCAATACTTCACTGGAAGAACACCCAGCTTATTGTGGACTGGGAGAAGAACATGAGAAAAAAAATTCAGGGACATCACAGATTTTTTTAAACCTAAGACGTAAATCTTTCTTCTAATGACAGAGAGTAGGGGCTATATGCCTGCAGATGCTCTACCACTAATTTGACTGTCATCTTTCAACACTTTTTGACCACAAGACCCCTAACTGCATATGAAAAGAAAGTTTTAGGTGGGCATAGAGGAGTCAGTTTTACCCTCAAATAACACTACAATCAACAGTGCCAGTGTGCAGGTGTCACTCTTGTCCCTAGGCAGGCAACAGGAAGCAGTCTAAGACACTGAAATCAATGACATTTTCTGCACAAACCCCCCATAATTCATTTACCTTGGTAGGGCTTTGAAATCATATAACTATCATTACATCTTAAAAAAGAAATAAAATGCAGCCATCTGAAAGAATCCAATTTTAGCCTTCAGGAATCTAAAATTTGAGGTTATTCTAAAATGTCCTGTTGTTCTACTAAAACTTCTTGCATCTCTCAAAAGCAGGAAAAAACCTCCATTTACCTGAAGTGAATATGCAGAGTTAGAGAAAGGAGTAAGGTGTTATTGCTAATTAGGGATTAAAACTTCTTGAAGGTTAATAGACTGTTAATAAGCTAAAAGAAGTCTTTGTTTCTAAGATATTTACTCCCAAGTTGCACTGATTCTTCTCCTCTCTGAATGTACTTGTTGCAGTAAATGCACAGCAAAAAGAGCTCAGGGAAGGATCAGTTCCTCCTGGGTTTCTACACAAGCATTTTCACAAATGCAAAGTATAATCCTGAGTCAGAAATGCAGCTCTGCCGCCTTCCTTCCCAGCCAGGAGTGGGGTTTTCCCCGTGGGGGGAAGAGCCAAGCCCTGTGTGAGCAGGGTGCCTGCCCTGCACACCCAGATTGCCATTCCCAGCTGCTCCATGCCCTTCCCGCCCTGCAGGGCCTCACACCTGCCCTTGGGACACACAGGACCCGCAGCACCTCGCTCTCACTGTGCCAGCAGAAATAGAAATGTGTTCTGCACCTTTGGCTGGGCTTTCCTGGGGGTGTAGCCAGGCATGGGCAGCCCCAGCACCTGCCAGGCTCTTTGCATCCCCAGGGAACGATGGTTTGTGTTAATACGTGTCTGAGAGCTGCCTCCAAACACAGGCCTGTCCAAGGGGAGACACGGAAGGTAAGTTTGACCCCAGGGAAGGTGGTCCCCACCCTTCCTGTCCGGGCAGTGCCCAGCCAAATAAAACCATTCCTGATGTGGAAATGCAGCTCGTGGCAGCTCCCTCGGCCGAGCTCTGCTGGAGCGCCCCAGCCATGGAACGCCCAAGGTCCTGCAACCCCTGCACCAGAGGGGCTTACAGAGATGTTCTCAGGGTGCACAAAAGCAGATCAGACACCTGCTGGGGCTCATGCTGCTGCCAGCCCCTGCTTGTGCCATTAGCACCAAGCACGGATCCTCTCCCACGCTTGGCTGCCTCCTGCCAGCTCTGTGCCACTGTCTGCGCTCAAACTCCCTCCGCTTCCCAGCGGGTGAAAAATTAAACAGTGGAGCAGGCAGAGAGAGAGTCTGCAGTTTGTACAAGCTCAGACCAAGCCTGAAAAGCTGAGGGCATACCTGGAAACACTTTTAAAATATATAAAATTCATGAATACTTTTCGGTTTGCAGCTGAGACATAAATATGTGTAATGAGCATGTAACAGACAACTTCCCTCTGCAGCGTGGATATATATCTGCTGTTTCACCCTCCCTTGGAAGCAGATTGATTTAATGTGCTTTGCTTGGGAAGTCACCCTCCAGCAAAATAAATTTGATTTCTGCTGCAATCAAAAGAATTTAAACAAAATCACCTCTCAGTTCTCCCTAGGTTCATTTATCCAGACATCCATTTCAGTCTTCATTTTTCAATACAGAGAAATTAAACAGGGTTTGTTTGAGGCAATCTTTATGATTCTCTGAGGAGAGGTGCGAAGTCTGGTCTTGGATGGGCACATCCTTTACACAGGTCATATTTCCTGAGCCTGTGCTTAAATGCAACTCTCTCTGAATAAGTCGCTTTCCCAGCCATGGTTATTTGCATCTTTCTGTCTCCTAAAAGCAAAGTTCTGGAAAGGGAAAGGGAAAGGGAAAGGGAAAGGGAAAGGGAAAGGGAAAGGGAAAGGGAGGAGACTCTTCCCTCCCGCTCTTCCACCATGCCCAGTCAGGAATTTCCAAGTACATCCTTCTCCAGTAAAGAGTGAAGAGAGTGGCAGTGTGCTGAGAAGGAAAACCAGCTTTTGGAAGATACAATTTTAATTCTAAGCCTGCAGTTGAAGATTTAAATAAATTCTCCTGCCAATTTGTAGCCCCAGCCTCGATGATCATCCAGCAGCAGCGTGGAATTGCAGAGGTGATGGACATCCTGAATTCCCCTTTCCCTGTATGATGGCTCACTGCTCCATGCTTCACATAAGCAGGAAGACCATGGCAGAGCACAGCCTTTTGCTCAAAACAAGACAGTTTTAACCATCCTCCTCTCTTCAGGATATTCAAACCATCAACAGTAACCTCCAGCTGCTTAGTTTTGTCGCATGATTGATTAAACAATGGAATTTGGATACTTTCCATGAAAGAGAAGTTGGAAGTCACATTTCGTAATTCAAGACCTGCACACTTATTAGTCCAGTGTAATAGTGCCATGTAACCATGATTTTTCAGCAGTCATTAGTGAACAAAGTTGTCTAACAATTCTGGCCACCACTGAATGCTCACACAGAGCAAGTCCTGAATGTCTTTTTCCGTTAAAGTGCTGCTGTCATAATGTTAAAATGGTGAAAACAAGGACATCTCAAAGGATATTTAATGTGAAGAACAAGCTTCTTTCTCACCTACAATTACTAAACAAATTACTTATTTCGTTCCATTCACAGTGAAGATTTTAAACACCATTTCTAATAAATTTTAGACAAATACATTGAATATTTTATCTCCCATGTGAAATGTCCCACTTGTAAAACTGCCTAAACTTAGCCACAAATTTTTTAAAAACCCTCACACCGTGCTCAGAAAATACCAATTTAGCAAATGTTTCACACCACTACCTTCATTTCAGCAAATGTCCAGCTTCAGCATGTACTGTCACATATTTTATCCAGAATGAGGGAGACCCACCTGCCCAGAGAGATCAGAGTTTGGAGGCAGCTGGGGCAGGTCAGAGCACAGCTCTAAATCAAGGAATTTGAGCCTGAAATCTTGCACTGGTTTGGGATCTGACAACAACTTAAAAAAAAAAAATAATGAGGTTATCAGGATCCTCAAGGAAGCTGGGGCAAAGGCTCTCTGACTTGTTGGAAGCTTTATCCCATGGAAAAAATTATCCTCTGAAATCTGGGGTACTGTGTAAGATCGGCAGGAACCGGAGGCTGAGGAGTCTGGGAATTCTGTTTCACTTCCAAAAAGTAAAGCTGAAGTAGGCAGGGGTTTGTTTGTATGATTGGTTGCTTTGGTTTAATGTCAAATTATTATTCTAATTGTTCCTCAATTAGAAAATTCTTAATAATCCCAGGTAGTGTTGTGAATCATAATGAAAACCTTTCCTAAATTAAATTTCCCCAGAATATATCTATCGAAGTTTGGCATCTCTCCTTCAAAGTCAGACATTATCAGTCAAACAAACTGATTTGTTTCCTAATTGAACATTTGAGAATCAGGCTTCCATTGCCCAGCAATTCAACACCAGTCAAGCTCTTTTCCCCACCTCTCAAATATCTTACATTCCATCTTGATGTAACAATGAAATCAGATTGTACCTGACATTTTCCACAAGTATTCTGCATCTGTTTTCATAAAATATTTTACCCTTAATTTGGGTAAAAATTTTGCTTAATTGTGTCAAATTATCAACAGGCCATCTTTTGCCTGAAATCTTTTTTTCTTCTCTCTCCTGTCATTTTTACAGGCAGCTCAGCAGATAATTTTATGCTACTGCAGTCACACAAGGCAGATTCTAATATTGATCTGAATTTTTCCCTTGAATATGATTTGCATTTCCAGCCTGATCTACATTTTTTTTTCCCCTCCCATAGAACATGATTTACATTCTTAGGTCTTGCTGCTTCATTTTAAAGCCATCTTGAAAAAGTCTCATTCTAATCATGCTTCTAAATTCATGTGGGAATAACTCTTCCTACTGATGCTTAGGAGAGGAAAATTTCAAATAAATTGATGCTATTCTCGCAGACTATAATGACTGGAAACTGTATTTGTTGATGGAAATTAGAGAATTTTTATAGCTTACTAATAATCCAGCGCTGGGACAGCTAATTACCCGGGCTTGCCATGTCTGAATACTGAGGAAGTGCATTCAATCTTCCAGCTCCTCTGAACAGGGAAAAATCAGCAGGAGCAGCCAAGGACCATCCTTGTGCCACAGCAATCTCCAGTGTACAAACCTATCCCACGGACAGAAAAGAGAGAGATTTTCTTTGGATCAGACAAGGGTGGGTTGGGCAAAATTAATTTCCTTGTGGCCACGGCCTCGTTGTGTTTGCCATGCCCACCCTCTGCTGCAGGGGCAGATTCATCCCAGAGAATTCCATGATTCCATGGCCTCACTCCTTTGGGCTCTTGCCACCCTCCCAAGGTGCTCCCAGGGCTGAGCTCCTCTTCCACCAGACACGGAATTGCAGTGTTCAGGGAACACCTTACATTAAATCCAAATATCAGAATTACCGGGCAACTAATAGATCTAGGTGGTTAATTTTCATTAATTGTGCCCAAATTTAAAAGTAACTCCAGGGCAAGGGTCAGAGATATTTTCTAAGTTCTTACTCAGTTGTGCTAAGTTTACTCACTTTATTATCTCAGGTTCTAAAAGTACCCGCATTTTAAATTTTTTTTCTGTTACAAGAAAGGTGTCTGCTCAAAATTCTTTCTGTTTGGTCTGAATGACAGAAAGGAATTTACCTTACACTGTTATCCTCTTATCATTATTACATTCCTCTTTTTCCACACATACTTTATTCACTATTACACTGAATATTACACTTGCAGTTTTAAACACAGCTGACGCCTCACAGTTGTCCAAAAACACTGGAAAAGGAAAACAGGAAACCACATTTCCCTAGAATTTTTTGTAGTACAAAATTGCATCTCACTGGAAGGTTACAATGGAGAGGTTTTGTATTACGTATTTGATTTGTTTGTATTACCTACTTGTATTACCTATTTGATTTTAAGTTTATTATTGCAGTGTGTGGGAAAAGGAAACTCAGATTTTAAGGTACTCCAGACAGGACTGACTCAGCCACACATACACAGTGAGTGCCTCAGCAAGCATCAAACACTGGACTGGATCTTGATTACTTAAAAACTACTCTAAGATGCATAAGAATTGTAAATATATACTAAACCTTCCTATTTAGCACCATGCCCAATAGTTTTGGGACTGAAAACCAAGATAGTACTTGTGACAAAAATTCATATTGCTTGAAGTATTACTACCCAACACACATTTAGGTGACAGGTAAACCTAGGAAAATCTGTGACATATTTCCTGCTTGCATTAACTGAGTACTACCTTTTGCAAGCCAAATGAAGTTCCATTCATCTTTAAACAAACTAACAAAAGATATTAGTACATTTTGAGTTCCCCAAGCAATTTGAATGGTGCAGATGTTTCTCCTGAGCTCATTCCCCACTCACCCCTGCCTTTATGTACGAGCAGCAAAGACAGGTGGGCTGAAGAGGAGCTGGGACTCTGGACTGTACAAAAGAGTGGAAATCTGCCCCAGGACAGTGATTTTGTGGGACTGGCAGGATATCTTTCCCATCATCAGAAGCCACATCTCAGTGGTGCTCCCTTCAGCTGTGACCTCTGTCAGGCTGCTCAGACATCAGTGCTTTGAGTGGTGGAGTTCGGTAGAGGAACCTGCAGATCCCAGAGTGTTCACCTGAATAAACCTCTTTGACTGCAGGAAATGCCCTTAACCAGACCACAGAACTGCAGCACGTGCTTTTAAGGTGGGATTCTTCATAAAATAATAACTATGGGCACTTACAGGGCAATGGTTTTTGCCATTGAACAAATTATTCTATGATGCAAGGTGTTCAGAGTTTAGTCCAACCAGAATTAATGAGGTGATCTCACACAGCGTTGCAGTCTGCAAATTACTCATTTGGAGTAAATCACATTTGTGTGTGCACTAATTACCAGGCTTTGGGACTTCCTAGGCCCAGCATTTGCCCAAAGAGAGCTGGAGCCCAGAGCTGGTGCTTGGTGCCCTTCGCTCCATGCAGGGTGAGAGATGCAGGAAGGTTGGCTCAGATCAGGATTCCCCTCTGGAGATGCCCATCCCTGTGTTGGGTAGAGAGTGACAGAGGGGATTTGGCTCCTAAACTGTGAAGTTTAGCAGGGACAAACATCTACCTGAGCATTCTTGGGGCTTGGCCTTTATATCTGTGACATATTTTACATCACCAGTTCGTCAATGATTTTGTCAGTATGCTCCAAGTGTTTACTGAGACCAGAGAAACCAAAGCGCAATATCTGGGAATCTTTTTTTTTCTTTTTAGAAGCACAAAATGTAACATTTGGCTATAGCTACACTAGAGAGCATTTCTGATTGTTTCTTAAGTGTAAATTCTGATTACTTTTGTTCTGATTATTGTTGTTCTGATTATTGATCCAGTTTTTTGTTGCCGTTGTGCTTATGACCTCTGTTCTCACATACGGAAGTTTTTTTGCTCCTTCTTTTTCATCCAGAGCCATTTCTTGGTGTTTTTAAAGGTGTGGCTGCCCATTCCTGTGCTTTTGTTTCCTGGTTCTGTGCCACCACTTAGTGGATGGAGGTCATATAGATTTTTTAATTTGATTTTGTATTTTGAGATGCTTGCTTTCCTCACTATTTTAAGGTTTTAAGTAAACCCTGTCCTCCACTAGCTATCATAACACAATTAATGGGCTGATTTTCTACAAAGGTCAGTCCTTTAACAGTGCAGTAGAGCCACAGGAACAGAAATGAAGCCAGTTAACTGCCCCAATATCTCAGTCTAAAGGAACTGCACATTTCTGAAAAGACTTTACCTTGCTAATCAGATTAGCAGGGACACCTAATCCTCTGAAATACTGATTGCTCCAATACTTCCGAGGTAACCAGCAACAGGACAGGAGGAAATGGCCTCAGGTTGCACCAAAAGAAGTTTGGATTAGATATTGGGAAAAATTCCTTCACTAAAAGAATGGCAAGACATCGGAACAGGCTCTTTTTTTCCAGGAGTGAATTTATATGTCATGTATATGTCATCACACACATGATTTTTATTTATTTTTATATATATATATATATATAAATAGTTATAAAATGCTAGAAGTCCAGCAGTTCCATACATGATTATGGCAACATAGGGTTGCTGTTTGCATTGTGTGAGCAGTTTTTAGGAAATTGGGGATTCTGGAAGAGTTTTAATCCATGCAGTTGGTAGTCTCACATGTCAGCCCATCTGCATTAGTGGCACACCAGTGCTTTGCCAAGAATTAAAATCTCAAAAGTCTTTTGGCACTTCTGAAATCATCACCAGATCTGACACTTGAGATTACAATTGCTTGAGGGGAAAAAAAACAACTTTTCTAGAGCAGCATGAGAATAATTTCAGAAACAGCTCCTAATTTGCTATGATGCATGGAGGGAAGAGAGGGGCTAAGGCCCCAGTAACTAAATATTCAGTTTAGAGTTTGGAAAGGCTCTCAAGTGTTCAGAGCTGCTCGTTCCTGTGTAGGCTGCTCAGAAGTGTCTGTGTGTTACACAACAGCTCCGTGGAGCAGCCCAAGGGCAGGCTGGAACCATCAGCTGAAGGAGGGAATTCTCATCTTCAGGCAAACCCAGAACTGCTGCTAATGCCAGAATTCTCACAATGCACCACGAGAGAAAGATGCTGGCTGGAGAAGGGAGGTGTGAGAGACAAGGCATGGGGTTCTCTCTAAAATATGCAGTGATAACTCTGTTCTTGCAGAAAGAGAGAAGTGTTAGGAATTACTAGATTAGAAGACTCTTAATAACCTTCGAAGGGGAAGTGAAAAGAGTACGTGGAGAGGATGCCTTCAGTATGAAAAACAAATTAGATTGATACATGGAGTAGTTAGGACACTGGAAGATAAACTATTTTAATTTGGAAAAAAAGCTATGAACACTTGGCACATTCCCTAAAAATCATTTTGGTCTGCTTCAATGGTAGCAAAGTTGCTTCTAGGAGGTGCAGTTGGATCTGTGTCAGCTTCAAATAGTTCCCTTTCACTCTTTGTTCTCTTCCACTGTCACTGTCTGGGTGCAGAGCTGGTTTGTTTACACAAATCCCTCAGAGCAGGGCTTGTTCTGGGTCTGTTCTTACACCTCATCTGTGGGACCACAGCCCAAGAAGGAGGTTTGACATCAGTGGAACAAGAGCAGCAGCTCAGCTGAGGGGCTGGAACACCGAGTCAAGCAAGGACTGACTCCATGTGGGCTCCTACAACCAGAGACAAAGGGAGAGGAACCCCTGGCTCCTGGTCTGGAGGAGACTTTCTAAACCCCCAGGAGACTGAAGGGAGGTCAGGGGAGCTGCAGCTGAACTGCAGCCCTGTCCTAATGAACACCCTACAAACACACCACCCACGGCAGAGGCAGGCACAGACTGTGTGCAGTGAAATGGGAAAACGTTCTCCAGACAAGCCCCACAGCCAGGAATACACAGCAACAGGGAATTGCATATTTAGACTTATTCAAGTTTTCTGAGTCACAAATTAGCACTTTTAAGAGCTGATCTTTTTTCCCAATTGACTTTAATCAAGTGCTTCAGAAGCTAGAAAATGTTTTAAGTGAATAGAGCTCCTAAGCAGAGCGCCCAGGGAACAGGATAGCAGCTATTTTGTACTCTCTTTCAATGGCTTTGCTTTGCTTTTTTGCTTTGTTATTGCATTTTGGGTTTTCAACACAAGGGAAGCACCACAGCTGTAGGTTTCACAAACAAAATGAGAGGTGCAGGCAGAAAGAGACCCTTGAGGAAACAAGTTCAAGCAAAAAACTAAAACCATTTTCTTGACAGTGTCAACTTGATGATCTTTTAAGTGTCCACTTTGCTCTGATCTCTAATGCACTTCATGTAGACAAGGGACTGATATTCTCTAAATGACAGAATCCCTTTGTTTTCCAATATTTGTATGAAAACAAAGTCCCTTTTACTTTTTAAACAATACCTCAGGGGAAAAAAAAAAAAAAAAACCACAAAAACAAAAAACCACACTTCATAATATATGTCTTAGAAGGGTTTTAGTCAAATGAACTGAGGCAACACCAGTTACATTTTAAGGCAAATAGTCTTGGGAATCTGATAAAATCTGCCATGAAACAAACACACGCTGTCTAAAGCCAGAGAAGAACCCGGGAGAATTTTGCACCATAGCAGGCTCATGAAGTATCCGCTCTTGTTGTGCAGTATACTGAATTCATCTAACCAGAATCTCTGTAGCTCCTTCCCCCAGTGCCTCCCAGAGCCTTTTCCATTCCCCTCTCCCTCATCTGTGCCACCAGCGCTGCCTCCCTGCCCTGCTCTGGAGCTGTGAACCCGAAGCCTGAACACGAATAGTCCTGCTTATTTTACCCCTAAATGTCTGTGCTTCTGCCTCAGAGTGTGAAAAGTGGTCAGAAAATAGTGAGGCATCAGTGCTTGCTGCTGACAGAGCCCGTGTGAGCCCCCCGGGGGGCTGTGCCCACCCTCCAAAGCAGCACTTCTGGCATTTAACACAACCCTGCCTCACCAATGCTCAAACCAAACTCCCCTTGCTCACATGGTGCTCTGCCTGACCAAATCAGTCTGGATTTTCCCTCAGAAAAGCAAGAAAATGTAAAAAGCAGGTGATATCACATTTCCATCACTTCCTCTGCTGCCTGAGCAGTGCCAGGAAACAACTCCTGCAACCAAGGGACTAAGAGTGAAAAATCTTTATTACAAAACAACTGAGTCTTCCAAACCCTTCCCTGTAAAACGGTTTGGGAAGGGCTCCTCTGTCAAAGCATGGAATGTCTTTCATGAACTTGTGGGAATAAAAGCAGGAAAAGAGCTGACAAGAGTAGTGACAAGGAGTTCAGTGCAGTCACCGTGCCCAGTGGAGATTCAGAGATCAGAGTTCCACCACAACCACAGAAGTATCTTTTGAAGTCATTAGGATTTAACAATTAATAGAGAGATTTGTTTGATAGCTAGATGCAGCCAGATAAAAAAGACATTCTGTTCCAATTCCCCATTATTTTGTCTGTAACACATTAACAGCCTACTTTGATGCATTTTTATATCCAAACCTGGATAATTGAAAGTGAAAAAATTCAATTCACCCACTTCACTACATTTAAATAGAATACTGGGTTCTCTTTTAATAACAAATGTGCAAATAGTCATGACTTTGAACTGAGAGGATGAAAGATATAAGTGAAAACCGAGGAATCAGTGATGATCATTTTCTATGTTATCAATTTTAATACTTACACAATAATTCTATGATGGTTTTCAAATATTTTATATTGCCTGAATTGGTATATATTGAACTAGAGAGTAAATGTTCATCCCACTGCAGTCAGCAGAAAAATTCTTTCTTTTTTTGAGAGTTATTCTTTATTAATTGGGTCTCTTGATCCCGACCCTGTTAATTGTTAACAGCAAAGTGATCGAGAGACCTGGGACTGTGTCTGATCTGAGTTACAGCTACTGAATTTGCTCTGAATATTTCATTATAAGTCTTAATTTTGCACCATGAGACAACTTGAAATAGCTATTATTTTTCCTTACCTGCTCTTCCCGTTTAATGTTTAATGCTGCTCTGACTCCCTTCTCAAAAAATGTCTCAAATTCCCTCCAACTTGGTTTCAAAACTTTTCCTATTTCAGAAAATTTTGAATGGATTTCTACTACGTGGTCTGTGCACTTCACGAGGTGTTTTTCTGGTTTACTGCTTTTATTTTTCAAGTGCCTCCCTAGTAGGATTTGTTATAATTAAAAAAATAGTTTTATTAGCAGGTAATTCCATTGGCTGACTATAGAGCTACCCTTAATTAACTTCTATCCAAGTTCAACATTTGTAAGCAAACTTCCCGTGGCCCTTAACAGAAGATGCAACATTTGTTTTTCCCCCTACAGAACTTGGGAATTATTTAGTGAATGAATATGTGCTTTGAAGGAGATAAATATGATCTGTGTATTCTACAGTTTTTCACAAACCTCCTAAATACCTGCTAATCCAAAGTTCTGTAAAAATCAGTTCAGGCAGCAAACACAAACACTGGCAAACAGCAGAGGATGTGGAGTTGCAAACATAAATTTCTCAAATTCTGGAATTGGTTCCCATTAATTGAAATACATTTTTCATTACTTTGCTATTTGCAAACTTGTTGATTATGTTTATATTTTCCTGAGTCACTCACAACAGTGATGCTCTTCCTTTGAAAGATAAAAGTCGGTCTTTTTTATGCATTTGTTTGCCTCAGGTTTGAAATCTTATAGAAGACATCAGATATTCCACCACTTGACAATAAAATCCGAAGTGGCAGTTTGGAATATTTATTCTAAAATAATCAAAGGAATTCTTTGATGCATACTCCAATAATTATTTAGTACATTTTACTCCTATAAATATGTTTCTTTGCCTTACAGATGAAATGAAAAACTCTTAAAAGATATTTCAAATGAATAATTCAAATAATGACTGACAGTATAATTGTTTATATTTTTTCCAGGTTGGCACATTCACTTTCTTCCCTCAATTTATAAACCAAGTTATCACTCTCTGTGATATTTATAACATTTGAATAAATAAAAGAAACTTTATAAAGATGTCTTGTCAATTTTTTTTACAGTGACTCTGCTCCCATTATTTTAGTTCTTTAGCTGAGAGCTCCTGGTACCACTTGTACCCTACCTTTGGTGGGATTTTAGTTATTCTAAGAAAATGCATAAGCACTGGCAATTAAATTGCCTTTTCAGTTTTGTACAGCTTATTAAGTTGTTTTATTGCAAAGGAAGATTAGTGTCTTCCATAGAAATAGGAAAATACCTAAGCAGGAGTCTGTGGATAAAAGCTGTGATATCTTGTACCAACCCACTTTCTGAAGGAATTCTGACAGAGACAGAAGTCAATTGAAGCAGGAATGTAAGAAAAGGAAATAAAATCACCAGCTGAACAAGAATGAAAATACCAAGATGGAATGGAAAAGCTTCCATATGTGTGGAAGAATCTCTTAGGGAATGAACCTGTGGACCAAAACTGTGTTATTTTTTAAAAATCTTAATAAATTCATAAAAAACAGGAGAACAGTAAAGCTCCAAAGAGAGGTTAAAAACTCACTATCAATGAAAATCTGCTTGGGGCAAAACAAAAAGCTATGGGCAGCTATAAAACAAAGCAAAGAGCAGTAGCAAAGGAGCAGGTGGGGAATGGGAACCAATACATGGAATTATGGCTTACAAGGACAGCAAGGATTTTGGATTTCTGAGCTTGGCAGCAGCAGAAGCAGCTCATACAAATAGGAAATACGGACAGAGGCACTTTGATGTCAGCAAAGCAGCCTCTCCTTTTATCCTTATTTTTTGTATGAATGGCTCCAGAAGGAATTCCATGGGGAGCAGAGGAGGATTCCCGAGCTGGGGATGCAGCCCAGGGCTCCCACCAGGCTGTGCTCACACAGCCCATGGCACCAGGGGCATTCCTCCCACACACCTGGGACTGCACCCTGAGTGCAGAGCTGCCCCCAGCAGCAGCCCAGCTCTGGGGGTGCAGGGCAGGGCTGGCTGGGGGGGATGGAGCAGGACAGGCACCAGCACAGAGCTGGGATGGAAGGGACTCACATTACCCAGAACAAAAAAAAAGTTGTAAAAGTACAACTCAAATGTGACCACTGCAGTCTCTGTGCAGAAATGTGAGTTAGAGCAATAACTAGAGACTTCTGATGGGTTAACTCAGCTGCCACAACACTGTCACTTGCCTAAAAGAATCAACAGTTACTTCTGAAGGTACTTCTAAACAAAACCCTCATCTTGGGAACACAGAAGTTAAGAAATGTTTAACTCATTCACTGTTGGGAGGCCAAGTCACACTCTGGGGCTCTGAGGAAGTTGAATGAATAATTGCATTTCAGGAAATCAATTATGATTAAATCAGGATGAATTTTTAAAGAAGGAAAAAAAAGCACTACAAAAAAAATTCTCCTGGGATCAATGCCACCTTCCTAGTTTCCAGCCAGACAGTTATGTTTTAAAATATTTTGCTCAGAATTCAGACATCTGCTTTACTGTGTGTTTGTTTTGCAGGTTTTGTGGCAGAGGGGCTGGCAAGGGATGAGGTCTGCTGTTTAAAATGCTGTGCTGCCTCTGTCTTCTCTGTTTTCAATTTATTACTTTATTTAACTGACTGAGAAAGATATTTTAAAAATTGCTAGGTCTCACTGCAATGCCAGTAAAATTAAGGATGTGCTTAAGTACTTAATGGCATGAAAGGAACAGTCATTCTTCTATTTTCTTCTTCGTTTACTGGAGACTTGTACTGAGCTCAGTTCATTGCTTTTCAAAAAAAGAAAATAGAAAACTTTGCTAATTCAATTAAGGAGCTGAAAGCACACAGTAAAGCAAAACATCATCCACAAAACCCATGACTTTTCTCTTTTCATGGCAGCAGCACTCCAAGGTGAAAGGACACAAAGGGTGGCCATCCTTCATGGGACCACTGCATTCCAGGGAAAAGCCTTCCAGGCTGCCTGGAGCTCGGACAGAAAACAAGGGCAGGGGCAGGAGGTTCCTTAAACTGACCTCTAACTACTGACACAGGACAGGAAGAAGTCAGAAAAAATCTAAATCAGGGGGATTTATCTGTTGCTAGCAAACCAAGGTGCTGCAAAACCTTGCTGAGGATTAATCAAGTCCCTGCTGCTCAGCTGGGGAGGAGCAGATCCTTCTCTGAGGAGCCAAGAGCTCCTCAGCACCGAGGAGTTCTGCTGCTCTCTCAAATGATGCTCTGTAGCATCAATTCTGTCAACATTCTTCCTAATCCTGACATTTCCTGACATTTTCAATTTTGTAAAATAAAAAGAGTTTAAAATTTTTAGCTTTGACCTTGACATAATGAACTGATGGATCACGGCAAGGAAATGGAGTCTGAGCACATTTGTTCCAATCTTGCCTTCTGCTGCTATCAAAACTGCAGATTAAATGACAGCTTTTATCAGAGGTTAGCTGGAAAATGGATGTTCTTTTTAGCTGGAAAATTTAGAGAGGGGGGAAGCCATACAAATATTCCAGCTTATATTGGGATAGAAATTCCAATTACATTTTAATTCAGGAAGAGTTTTCTGAAGAAAACACATTTAGGCACAAACAATTGGATACATATTTTTTCTACCTTGCCCAATTTAACTCCCTGCCTATAATCTAAATGAATGTGAATATCCAGTCTAAAGTCCAGAGGTTTTCCTTTGGTGACATAAAAAAAGTAAGATGTTTTGCTGATCCCTGGATAGGGAAGAGCTTGGTATGTTTAACTCTTAGAACTTCTCTCCTACTAGGAATTTGATATAAAATGTTGAGAAATTAAAATATGTACAGCACTAATTGCCTGCTCTGTGTGATTCAGGGGCCAATCAAGACAAAAAGCAAAGCAGTTTCTCTTCTTGCCTTTATTCCCTCTCTTCCTACTGAGCACACATCATAGAAAGAGCAGCAACAATTACAAACTTTAGATGAAATCACAGGTGTGACACAGACACTCTTGTTTCTGCCTTCCAAGAGTTAAAAAAAATGTCACTGTTTGTATTGGGAGATCAGCTGTGATCAACTCCTCTGACAGCATCACTTCACATCACAAAACCAACTGATTATGTTGGATAAGTTTCTTTGTACAATCCCAACAGCACAAGACATAACAATTGAGAATGGGAAAAAAGGGTCTTAATTTGCTTAAGCAAAACAGCTGTTTAGTCCTAATATTGCTACATATTCCTTTTTTCTGTCTTCCCTCCCTCATTCTTCTTAGAGGATCACCTCAGAAAGGCTTTATGTACTGAAGTTAAAACCGTTATTATTTTTTAACCCATCTCATACTGCCTTCACACATGAGCCAGAGTGAGGGGAGCAGTCATGGCCAACACCCAGACAGGGCAGAGACATCTCGGTCATCCAGGCTCAAATCAAGGTGGGGAACCCAAGCTGTGTCTGGGTCTGCATCCCTGCCCACAGCAGCACAAGCCCTCAGGACCTGACAGCATCATTTATTCCTTCAAGGCAGGCCCAGGAACCATGAGAATGGCCAATGACAAACCCCCAGCCTGTGGGATCTGCAGAACCACCTGCACAGGAACAGGCCATGAGCCACGTTTCACCAGAGTAACCTCAAAAAGACTTTGCAGAGATGTTGATGGATTTGTATTTCACCTATAAAAGGCCTTCCCAAACCACTGTGCCTCTGAATAACTCTTTCCAGTGGGTTTCTGCAAGAAAGAAAAAAGGAATGCCAAAGGGAAAAAACTGAGTGATGATGGATAAAGTGGGGAAGGGCAGGAGCTGAGCAACTGACAGGTGAGGAGAAAGGAGGTACTTCAGACTAAAAGATGGGAAGGAGCCAGGAAAAGTGGAGGTTCGCAGAGGTGGGGGGCTAGTGAGGATGTACCTGAAAATCAGAGAATCATGGAGTGGTTTGGGTTTGAAGGGGCATTAAAGCCCATCCAGTGCCACCCCTGCCATGGCAGGGACACCTTCCACTGTCCCAGGCTGCTCCAAGCCCCAATGGCCAACCTGGCCTTGGACACTGCCAGGGATCCAGGGGCAGCCACAGCTTCTCTGGGCACCCTGTGCCAGGGCCTCCCCACCCTCCCAGGGAACAATTCCTTCCCAAGATCCCATCCAGCCCTGCCCTCTGGCACTGGGAAGCCATTCCCTGGCTCCTGGCCCTCCAGCCCTTGGCAATTGTCTCTCTCCATCTTTCCTGCAGCTCCTTCAGGCCCTGCAAGGCCACGCTGAGCTCACCCCAAAGCTTCTCCTCTCCAGGAGGAATAATGAGATGGTTAAAAATATTTATAGTTTCCACCTGTCAATTTGGACATTTCAAATTCTCCCATATCAAAACCTAATTGGAAGGATTAAATCTTGGCTTGAAAACACAGACATTCACTCTTTTCTTCTGTGCAAGACTACTTGTCTTCAAATGATTTTGGAAGGGTGGCTGTTTACAGATCCTGCACACACAAACAGCAGTGCCTGTGACTTCCCCAGCTGAGGCCAGGCCTGCTCTGTCCATCTCTGTGACCTGTCCCTGGAGCAGGGTGACAGCAGTGCCCTTCCTTCAGCACAAACCCCAGCACACCGAGCTGGAGGGTGGCAAAGGGTCAGAATTGATAAAAGAAGGATCATCAGTAACCCCCTCCAGAGATGTGTTCCCAAAAGTGACCAGAACCTTCTGCCAACTAATCAGGACTGGGGTTATCTCCAAGTTCCTTTCATGGAGAAATCTGGTAGAATTAGAAATGCTGAACCAAGGCAAGGAGCTCAGAGCCATCTGTCCACTCTGCCACCTCTTCAGACAAGCCCAAGGACAAGTTTGCAGAAGGCTGACAGCGCTGGTTTCAGTGTTGCTTATCTCCAGCATGATCCATATTGGCAGATTTAACTTAAATCTACTGCTTTGTCTTCCAAAGAGGGACAGGGGCTTTAAATAAATCTTCTCTTCCTGCACTCGGTGCTAGCACTTCATTTTCTCTCAACTCAGTAAAGCATCTATCCTGATTTAACAGACATCTGCGAGAGACAGGAGCAGCAACACTGGTCATGAAAGCTGCAGGGCTGCTCCAGAGTTCCTCGTAGCAAACGTCTTGGGTCAGTAGTTCCAGCTACATTCAGAACAAAGATAGATTCCTCCATGTTGCATCCCAGCCTCTTTGTGTCTTAGTCAAATCTTATTGGAGTCAAAGAAAATTACCTGGACTGGAGCTTTTGCCTGTCAAAGGCAGCTGCTTTCCCACACTTTACAAGCCTCATGTTTCTTTCTGGCTGCTTGATGGCAACCAGTGAAATCTGAGGAAGAGCATTCAAAACAGACCTGTCTGCCTGCATCTCACTGACCAGCCTGGAAGGGAAAACAGTTGTATGGAGTCAGCATATCCCATCTGTGAAAAATTCCTGAGAACTATTTCTCTTTAAAATATTTTCCAAGAAGAATCCAATGTCCCACAGTGGCAAAGCGTGTGGCTACGTCATGAGCACGAGGCAAGAACCACTTTGTGCTGTAAACAGCCACGTCAGTGGGGAAAGGCTGTTTGCTTATTTTTATTTTCCCCCTAAAATTGCAACTGTCATGTAAACTCTTTAATAAAGAGATCAGAGCTAGTCACTAAAGTGCTAGTCAGAAATGCCAGGCACTGCAGAAATCAGTATTTTAATTTGAGTTTTGAACAGAATGAAGCCTTAACATAGCTCTCAAGCTATTTAAATATGAAATTAGGAGAATGAATGAAAGAAAATAACACAGCTGGCGACTATTTGAAAAGAGCAGACTGACTTTTTGTGAGTTCAAACAGGGCTGTTGAGAAATAACTTCTTATAAGCTATGCAGAATCAGATGTTGTACAAATATACATCTCTAAATCTATTTATCTCTCCAGATCAAGGCTTTGACAATAATTATTCATAATGAACGTTTCTCCAAAAAAAGTCAGAAATACTTAACTCTGAAAGAGCCTGCAAATATTTGGTTAAGTTCATATAGATATATAGATATATAAATTTTTGTGTAAATGTGTGTTTATGTACACACAGTTGAAATTAATCTACTGCAAAGTTCTTTTAGAAATATCTCTTCTTTCTGTGCATTATTTATCTTCACTGAATTATTCTGTAGCATCTGGGAAGACTAATTTAGGCAAAGAAAATTTCCAGCTAAAACCAACATCCAAGTTTTTTCCATGTTTTTGAACTCCAGTAACATAACAGCTACTCAGAGATTACACACAGACTACTCCACCTTCTTCCTGGGCTGGCGCCCAGCAGCTGTCCAACATATGGCTCCAAGTTCTTGAGGAGTTTATTTTGCCATCAGAACGTTACAAAATGTAAAGTTTTTTCCCTCTGCAGGCAGAAGACTGGAGGGTTCAGCACCTGAACCTGAGCTCCTCAGCATCCTGCACACTGAGAGCCCCACCTCCTGCAGAAATGTGCCTTCCACGCAGGATCCCAGCTCTGTCCTGCAGAATTCAGCTGGCAGAAATGCTGCATCTCATTTTTAAAGAGAGAGAGAGAATAAGTAAAAAGGAGGCATAATAAACACAGGAGCTGTGCAGATAAAAAGTTTCCAGCCATTCAGGTGCTGATAAAACTGAAAGATCAGTGGTTAGTTGTGGATCTGTCCCCACTTGCCACTGCCTGTCCTGTGTCCCACCACTGCCAAGAGTATGGCTAATCCAGCCCTTCTTGTTCTAATAATACACAGAATAGAGCTCTTTGCTTCTTATTTTCACAATTTGTACAGCTCAGCTTGTTTTATGTCAGTCTCTCTTCTGCAAGCCAAATAATTTCTTTTCATGGCACACCCTGCAGGGATTTCCTTAGGATTTTTTGATTTAAAAACCGCTTTTTTAAGCTTGATGGCTTTGCAGAAGTATTTCAATTTCTTTGATTTTCCAATTACACCTTTGCTAGCACAGCCCCACAAAATCCTTCAGTGGTAAACAGCTCCAAGAAGAGGAGGAAGGAGAAACCAGACTGCTGAAGTTGTCTCTGCTGCCATCCCAAGACAGAAGTGCAACCAAAATTCCCTTTCCTGGCACGGGATCTGGCTGCTGTATTGTCCAGGAGGAAAAACCAGGATCACCTTTGCTGCCTGTCAGCCAAGGAGTGCATTCTGCTGTGGCTGGGGGACAGTGAACGCATCTCGAAGATGTTTATTCACCACTTCTTTAACAAAGCAGAGCAGCCCCCACAGTCACTGGGTCTGTCCAGCCTTCCACAGCGAGGAGCTTTTATTGTGTTCCTGCTTTTATTCAGACCTGGGAACATTTTCATTCCACCCTGAATGACTTCTCCTTGCCTGTGCCTTTGAAGCCCATCCAGCAGGTGGAATGTTCCAGGATATCACAGCTTTAAAAGCCCAGGTTCTTGTTTTAAGCTCTCATTCCTACAGTATTGAGTTTAATCATTTCCAGCACCACTGAACAACTTAATAAGCTGCAAAAACTTGATAAGACAATGTAATTGCCAGCTTTTATGTATATTCTTAAAATAGCTACGTTCCTCATAGAGGTTGTACAGGATATAAGTGTTAGCAGGAACAATTAAAGAACTGAAACAATTGAAGCAGATTAGAGAATTATAGCATGCAAAACCTATAAAAAATTCCAAACAAATTGTCCTTATTCCTTGTCTTGCATAAACAATAATTTCAGGTACTGGAACAAATTACTCAAAACCAGAAAATCACTACGAGAAATAAAGATGATATTTACCCGTGCTGCAGGAAAAATAGGTATAAAGAGCCTCCTATCAGTTCAGGTAATTGAAGATGCTGGAATGAATGAACTTTCTCTCACACATTTCAGGTATTCAAGTCAGTGGAATAATACAGTCATCTCCTTATTCCAAACATTGGTGTTCTACACATCAGCAGGTAGAAGGTACAGTTTTTATTGTAAGTTATTTCCATCCCCTCACCCAAGACCAGACACCTCCTGTTGTGTGGAAGCCCCAGTGTTCCCCCTCTGTGCCCTGGTCCTGCCTGCAGCAGGCTGGACAGAAACTCATAATCTCAAATCTATCAGATACAGCCTCAAACAAAAGGCATGGTCACACTCTCCTCTGGTTTATTCCAGTAACTCCATCTGAATAACTTCAGGGCTTACTCATAAACACCCTGTGGAAGTTGTTCCCCTTTCCCATCCAAATCCAAAAAAGCTCAGCTCCCTTGAATAATAACACAAGTGTGGAAACACAAATAGGACCACGGAACACTGGCTTTCCTCTAACCTTGACTGCTATCAATAAAGCATATTTTCTTCTCCATATCACATTTTAATGTATGCTTTGTACTAGCACTGTCAGAAGTAATATAGGTTGACTGTTCTATTATGCATCATATTAAAAAGACAGCAAGGTTTTTTTCAGGGCAAGCAAAGGGTAAAATAAAAGGATTTGTAGGAAAGTGGTTTGGAAGATACTAGATTAATCTTGCACTCCAATCAATCTGCAAGTGAAAAGATACTTGACTCAATCTGTCAGCAGAGTCAGACAGGTATCTGATCAGCTCCGTGAAAATCCTTTTAAAATCCAAGCTCTGATGAATGCTGTAACCTTACTTGAAGGAATGGCACTGCCTTGTACTCACATGCATGGTAATGGGGGTGAAATTTGAAGTCTGAATATCTGATCAAGGCATTTCTCTGTTTCATAAAAGGGATCTCTCCATTAAGTATTTAAGCAAACAGCACTGTTCTATCAAAGGATGAAACTTCTAAAATAATGATTTTGAAATTTCCCCATGACAGAAAATTTCTACATTACATAACCAGACAAATTCTGAATATCTGCTCAGTGAAATACATCCGAATGATAAGAAAAAATAGTCAAACTAGGAGGACGTTTCCAGCCAGTATTCCTGCAGCTTTCCTGCAATACAAATTCATGTTGTTGGGATAATCAACATAACATTTTATGCATTTAAGTGCAGCAAAATCAAAGGAAGTGGAACTACTTTATAATTCTATCTTTGCCCACTTCAAAGCCCAGGTCAATGTTAAACTTTTCTAGGACATTTGATAATCAGATCCTTCATTACCTTATTCCTCCACAACGCTCCATTACAGAAAGCAATAGGGTAACCTGATACATCAAGGATGTTAAACTCATTTCAATCACATCCAGCAGTTACAAAACAGCTGCTTCCTAAAAATCACAGTGCAGCTGGGATGCCAAAACTGCAGTCAGAGCCAGGGCTCAGCTCTGTCCATGTTTGCTGTTACTCTCCAGTGCAGATGCTGCTGAAATCTATTAAGGAGCATCATGAAGAGGTGTTTATGAGGAGGCAGCAGCACCATCAGAGGGATGGAGCAGCTCTGCTGGGAGCAAAGGCTGCCAGAGCTGGGATTGTTCAGCCTGGAGAGGAGAAGCTTTGGGGTGAGCTCAGCGTGGCCTTGCAGGGCCTGAAGGAGCTGCAGGAAAGATGGAGAGAGACAATTGCCAAGGGCTGGAGGGCCAGGAGCCAGGGAATGGCTTTGCAGTGGCAGAGGGCAGGGCTGGATGGGATCTTGGGAAGGAATTGTTCCCTGGCAGGGTGGGGAGGCCCTGGCACAGGGTGCCCAGAGAAGCTGTGGCTGCCCCTGGATCCCTGGCAGTGTCCAAGGCCAGGTTGGCCATTGGGGCTTGGAGCAGCCTGGGACAGTGGAAGGTGTCCCTGCCCATGGCAGGGGTGGCACTGGATGATCCTCAAGGTCCCTCTCATCCCAAACCATTCTGGGGTTCTTTGAAAAGCAGCAGAGGAGCTGCAAGGCTCATTCAAACCCCAAATGGACTTCCCAGCCCTTGCTTTGCTCGCTGGCCCTGCACTGGCAGTGGCACTGAGCCCTGAACAGCTCCATTTCAAGCTGGCTCAGGTTGGTCCCTCCTGTAGCTACACAGGGACAGTGCAACAGGAGCTTCTCCATTTTTCCCTTTAGATAATGACATTCCTCCTGTGTAGGAGGGGAAATCTGGCCCTGAGCCACCATGGGAGGGTGTGGGGGCTGCCAAGGCTGGTGCTCTGCTGTGCTGGGAACTGTCCCTGCAGAGGTGACAGAGCCTCCATCAGCAGCTGCTGAACTCACACCACCACGAGGAGGTTGTTCCCTCCATCCCAGCCCTGATGTGCTTCAACCCAGCCAAGCAGACATTCCCTTCACACCTGACAATGCTGCCTTTGGCTGGAAGCTGATCAAAAACTGCACACAAGCAGAAAGCAGCGGGAGGAAAGGCAGGAGGAAAGAAAAACGTGTGGGGAAGAGTTTGAGATAAAGGTTGAAGACACTTTTTTTCCCCGCTGAGAACAAGGATGTACCTTTCCACATTAAATACATATGCTAAAACATACAACTCATGTGGGAATGAAACCTCACAGAGCTCAGGCCCTTAGTGCAAAATGATCACTGACTCCAGGGCAAGGTTTAGCCTCAGTTATGTCGAAAAATAAGGTTAAAAGCCTGATAGGAATAATGTTTCATCAGATGTCAATTCCTCTGTCTTATTTTATACTGGAAACGGGGTGAAGAGGGTATTCTAGGGAAATATCACCTTCATTCAGTATTAGGAGGTCCAGGAAGCTCTGACACACACAAGAGCGCAAGCACCTGCTCTGCTTTTCCTGAAAACTTGTCATTTGCCACATGGAAAGAGGAGACAGACAGAGGGAGGGGAGGTGTTGAGTCCAAGCGTGGGTAGCTGCATTGCTGACATTTAGCAACAGTAGGCTGACTTTCAGTGCTGAAAGAGAGCCAGGAAGGCTGAGAAGAAAGTTTGCAGTATCTGAGAAATACTGCAAAGACAGAAACTAAAATATAAAGAAGAGCAACACAGCAATTGCTGTTTAAATGGCAACCAGACACTGAGTTTGGAGCTAGGTGTCTCTGGAACTTCTTCCATCCCCATCAGATAGGTGCAAATCAAGGGCAGGGCCAAGTGCTCTGCACTTTTGTGGAAATCTGGAGACCAGACTCCCAGTTTATGTGCTGACTCAGGCCTAAGTGAACCAATCTGGATTTACACCATCCAAGGGCGTAGCCTTAGGCCATTATTACGGAGATAGAAGATGTATGTCACAGTGTTAGAGATAAGTCCTTTTATAAAGTTAAAATGAATAAATAAATCCAATTTCAGAGCAGCTCCTGGTCTCACAATCATTACGATGGCAAGCAACAATAATAACATGGCAGCAAACCCAACAGAAAGGTCTGGGACTACGAAACAAAAATTCTGTGATTTAAGTTCTCCCCCTTGCAACCTGGAAATGTCTGTCCATGTCTAGACAGGTGTTCTGGGAGACAATGACACGGGAAAGGCCTCTCTGTGACCATGTGACACAAAACAAGGCCGTATCTGCAGGAGCAGTTTTTCCGTTCCAGTATCAAAATTTCCATTCCCAGTGCAGAAGAGTCCTGCTTACCACAGCCGACCACCCTGCTGTACACTAGCAGGTGTTAAAAACCCACTGTCTTCATTGATTATTGAGGTATAATTTACACAGGTTTGTGATTTGGGTACAGCCCAAAGTGGTGGCACTTTTCTTGGTTTGCCCTCGGCTGATTTACAGTGACCATTGTTCATTGTGGGCACTGTACCTGACACATCGGTAAAGTTCCTGAAAAATCTCAGAATAGGAAATCCTGACCAAATCTGAGATTTTTCAAAGCTGTGTCTTCCTTGGGTGTAAGGATGCTGCAAGATAAAAACTGGCAAGGGAAGAGCACATTGATTTCAAATCTAGCTGATGAGAAAACTTAAACACATCTGATTGTGGACATTAAAACAGTCACAGGGGGTTGCACTGAATAAATAAAAAAAAGAGAGGCAGGAATAAATCCTTGAATAATTGAGAGAAAAGCACACATAGGACGTGGTACAGGTCTATTGCCTACAGCCTGTGGGTTCACTCCTCCACCAAGTAAATCCTGGGCTCTTCCTTGTTGAATAGTGGCCACTGCCACCAGAACTCTGCATCAATATTCTCACTAGAAAGCCACAGCTGCCCTAACCAAGAGCTTGCAGCAAAATAACTCTTATCTGCAAAAGACAATGTCATTGTGGGCTCCAGCAAGAAAGAAGTAGATGCAAGAATGTTGAAAAAAGAACAGAAAACTACTGCAAGAAGATAAATTATTTACAAATAATTCCATCCAGGAGCACAACTCCCTCCTCCCCTCCTTTTTTAAAGCCACATTCTTTGAAGCCATTGATTTCAAAAAAGAAACAAAGAGGTGCTGAGAGATAAATGATAGTCTCAAAACTACACAGTGCACTTAGCAAAAGAAAGGGAGAGAAAGGAATATCAACAGTGTACAAAAGATGCTAAAATAAGAGACTTATCTAAGTCATATTTATTGGCATTAGTTATTCTTTTAAAAAATGTACAATTGCTCTTTTATCATAAGCACTTCACATTAATCCAAGCTGTATCTTGGGAGTCTGTTGTGTGTGTGCCAACTTTCACAGAAGTGAGACGTGGTTATTAGGCTTTTAAATGAAATATGTGAAACTCAGAAGATGGTCAAGATCATTTGTGCACTGTAATTGAATGAGTACTGGAAAAAAAAAGGTATTTTTATCACATCTTAATACAGCCTCTGGATTAAATACTAATTAATGTGCCACCAAAGTTTGCTGTTAATCAGTTGCATGCCAGCATACATTCTGAGTGACATTTAAATTATAAAGTATGGTGGGATTATCTCCAGTCTTGCAAATTACCTCTTTACAAAAGTCAGAGTAAACATTATGTGTCCACCAGAGGTATCATTAGTCCCCTGTTTACTCTCTGCATGGTTCTCTGGATTACAGGCTCTCTCAGGCTATAGATAGAACACCTGGACCACCTCAGAAAAACACAGTTGCAGGTTTTAAGGCTGACCTTTGAAGATCCAGGCTCCAACCACCAACCCCATTAACAATTGTCTCATTGGGTTTATGTACAGCTGGTGAGGTTCTCCACAGCTGGGACTAAACTGAGCACTGAAAATGCTGACAAATCCATCACCAGTGCATTGGCCAAGACTCAAGCTCTCAGAATAGTCCGGACGAGACAGGAAATGACAATTCTGTTGGGAGATGTACGAGTCGAAGCTCAGTCTTAGCTCTGTCTGGGAAATGTCCATCAACCAAAGAGAGGGACTGAAGAAAGATGTATGAATGGGGGGATGGAGCAATTACAGGGAATAATTGATGCAGTATCTGTAACAGCATCACAAATAGTTACCGTGGGTTTATATTTTAAAAAGTAATAGAAAATCAATTCAGTGAATAAGCAAAGCATTTTGTTGGTGAATTACTGGGACAAGGAAGGAAAGAATTAGTTTTTAGGCTTCCTCATGTTTGAACAGTCTATTAGTATTTGAGAAAAATTATAATTGAAGTGTCAGCTCCATCACATAATGTAAACCAAGGCAGGAGGCTGGATAAGGGGATGGAATCGTCAGTGTTACAAAGCCATCCAGAGACTCAGTGTGTATCAATCATATCACATATAGCACAGGCACATCCATTAAAACAGGACTCCAACAGGAGAGGAAAAGAAGGATTTAACAGAAGAATCCACATCTGTCACAGCCCAGAAGAAATAAAACAATTTCTACCAAGATGGGCAGATTCCGGTGGTCTCAAATTTGCCTGAAATCTAAAGTAGTAACATGGAAAAAATTTGAGGGATGACTCTGAAAACCTTGAAGAAATCTTGGGTTTTTTTAGCACAATGAAGAGGAAAAAATGACACATTAGTTCTAAATTATAATTTTGGTCTCACAGATCTTGAGTTTGGCCACTAACCTCAAACCAACAAGTGACCTTAGATATAGACTTAAGGCCTAGTCAAGCTCAATCAAAGGGAAAAGGGAAATGTCTTGAGAAGACACCCTCCAAACTTCCCAAGCATCCACATATGCAAGACACATTTTTCATTCATCATTGTAACTGTTCATATGTAGAACTGCACCAAGATGGAGCAAAAATGTCAAGTCTGGAGGAAAGCTTGGTGTGTGCAGCATCTTTTCCCATCCTTACCTAACTCCTGCAATCCCTAGCCAATCCACTGAGACCCAACCACTTGGAATCTGTGTGGAGGTTCTGTGCAGCAGACTCACCTTATTCCTTCTCTTTTGGCTCCACCATCTCCGCTCAGCAGAAAGAAGCAATTGTCCTTATTCATGGGTGGGAGAGTGAGATTGTTACCAAGGAAACGGGCTCAGTTCGACAGAGATTTGGAAACCCAAACCCAGCTGGAGATGGGAAATCTGAGTATCCTCCCCCAGAAAGCATTTGAAAACTAGATGCAATCTGGCAGCAACTAAAACCCAGTTAACTCTTAATTCCCTTCCCTTTGTGAATCCATCTTTCATTTTCTTTACCTGCTTTTTAATAACTCTCTTCTTTGGCTACATGGATTCGAAGGAAATAGCAATGAATCCTCCTGAGACCCAGCGTCCAAAAGGGACACAGAGATATACTTTTGGATTTAGAACCATTATTCTCCCATATTTAGGTGAGGAAAGTCCCAGCTGTGCCCCCAGCTACACACGTGGGACTCTCACTTTAAATGAAATTCAATCAACAGCACCAAGACCAGAACTTCTCCTGAGGCTGGAGCTCAGCCCGCAGCCCAGCACAGTACAAATGTGCCATTGATTACTTGGAGAGGGGCTGTAACAATGATTAAAAGCCCCAGGATAGATCCTGATCTGGTGTAAATCCATGGCAGCCCCATTGATTTACTCCAAGCCAGAGGAGAACTAATCGAATTTACACAGGCTGAGGATGTGAGGCCATCACGTTTGAAGAAGTGGGGAGCGAAAAATCATACAGCACAGAGGGGATAGATCAGTGCAATGTAAATACAACAACAAAACAAGAATAGGGAGGAACTGCTGGAGGTGAAAAGCCCAAGAGTAATGGCTGCAAGCTAGACAGGAGAAGATCCACTGCACGGAGTTAAGATGCATTTTAAAGGATGGACTTACAAGAAATTTTTTTTTTCCCAAAAGAGTGGCTCAGGTTTTTTTCTAGTCAGATTTTGCATTTTGTTTATGAGCTTTACTGGCAGGAAGAGAATTTTAAGAGGGTGAACTCTCAACAGCTGGAGAGGACTGAAAAACATGGCTATTTTTTTAAATAAATGTTTGTGTAGAAGCCTGGGCTCAGCAGATTGCACTTCAGCAGGATGAAGCCTGCTCCAGTGTGGAGCCCAGCAAGTGAATCACACAGAAATCACACACTTGGCCCTACTCCTGAGTGTCAGAGCAATTCCTGTCCTGTTCCTCCTCCGAGTTCTGTGTGTGACACTCGCAGAGAGGTCCTTGATCCCACCTAACACTTTCTGCCCCTCAGAGGTATTTTTTTGACTGAACTGAAAAGCTGTGAGGAATTTGGCTTCCGATGGACCCTAAAGGCTTTTTTCCTCTTCCTGAAACCAGTTAAAATGTCTAGAGGTTCTGCAGAAAGTCTTCCATGAGATACCAGCAGGAATCTTCCAGGGCATAACCCAAACTAAATATCCACGGAACTGCTTCCATTTTATCCCAAATTAATGAGCATTTGCCTCTTATTTCACCATGTTTCTGACAAGCCTATAATTTGAGGCTAGAACCTGAGCTATAATTTGATACATCAACTGTAAATTTTCTTGGTTTTTCCCTAAGCCAGCCAGTTAACACTATTTACAGTACTGTCATTGTCTGGCATTGATGTACAGTAATATAATACCAAGTCAGATACTCTGACACATTTTAAATTAAAATGGAGAAGGTTGTCCTTTCCCATACCAAGTTCCACTATCACTAATTAGTCACATATTGTTCCTGAAATTTAATTGTTTTAAAGCCATGATGTTAATTCAGAGATTTACAGGTGGAGATTGCCAGCTGGCGAGCACTGGATGAGAAATGACATTGACCTTCAAACGTGTGTCTGCCTCAGCCCTCTGAGAGATCACCTTGTTCAGCTGGAAAAACAAAACTCAACTCTTTACAGGGAGCAGACAAGACCTTTGGGAGCTGGTCTAATTCAGACACATTTAGGAAAAGCTCAAATTAACTTTTTGTACTTCATGATTCTGACTCCAAATTACAAAATAAGAGTTCTTTGGTTGGTTCCCAAAGTTAAGATAGGATGATTTAGGTTACCCTTTATCTCCATAGGCTGTGGCATTGTTTCTTTCCTGGACAAACTGGACATTCTTCCAGGGTCCAGGCTCTCCACAGGTGGAAAAGGACCTGGCTGAGACAACATTGTTGACATTCTGCCATGGCATGAGAGACAGCCAAAGTTCCCAAACTGGAACAGGATGCTCATCTCAAATCAGATGCTGGCCATTAAAGTTTCAAAAACTGGAAGCTCTGTGGTACAGACTTACCAAGAAGCCATGAAAGCCAACATTTCTTACTTAGTTTTGAGATTTGGAGACAGAGACAGAACATTTCTTACTATTTGGTTCCGGTTTTGTGATAGCAACAAGACTGTGCCCACCGTTGCAGGATCAAGAGGGAAATTATTTGTACTCAAGAGGCAGCTTCTAGAATTTACCCAGATTCTAGAGCCAGCAACCTGCTCTCAATTTTCCATTCAATTCCAGTAACCATTTGGCCTTCAAAAAAGTATTAATCTTTAGTTTAAATATTCGTTATTGTATCATATATCAGGTTGAAAGTTTAACATTCTTGATATGGAAAGATGGAATTAGAAACATCTTGAGAAGAGCATTCCTGTTATCAATCATGTCATCTTGAACATGTTTAGAAGCTTGCTGCTGGCACCAGGAATTGATATTTTATTCAAAAGAATGTATTTAAAGAAAATGACAGCGCTTTTCAATTCAGCTTTTCTAAAACAAGAAATCTTTCAAGTCTTCCAAGCCATGTGGATTTCAACATTCCAGTGATTAAGATTATTTTCAATTATACATGCTTTCCCCATTATTTTTTCATAGCTTTAGGGTAGATTTTCAACACTCTGCAAGAAGAATTAGACACACAAATCACTCACAACTATTAATGGGAATTGCACAGATGGTGGAAGAACTGGTACAGAACAATGAAAACCAACTCAAACCATCAAAAACTTGAGAAAAACCTGCCATGAACTTCGCAGACTGGATGGATCTGCCATTCCTGTTTCTCATCTTGCCAAGCTGCAAACTTCCAACAGGCAGCCCCGGAGGTGAAAATGGCAAACGGCCACAAGAAAATCAGAAATGGTGAGAGAACTTCCACAGTTTCACATCTCCAGGATTTTCAGAGAGCAACCTTTTGATCTGGATAAACAGACCTGGATGACCCTGGGTGATCTACGTGTGCTGGAGTCTCTGGGTGAGAAGTGCAGGGCTCTTCACCTGGAAGAAGAGACATTTTGATGTCCCCAGCATTCTGTGGCTATTTGAAAGGACTAAAGGACTAAAACTGAACTGAGAGAAAATTCAGAACATACTGGTTTATCTGGGTGTGCATCAGAAAAAGAGCTGTGATATTTAAACAATAATTGTATTCCATTCTCATAATTAAAGGAGCTATTAATGAAATTGCAGAAACTCCCTTCCTTACACCCCTCTGTTGCCTCATCAATCCACTTTCCTCCAAGAAATGATCTCTCTATTCTAATTTCATCAATATAACTTCAAAAATAACTTAATTGAAACATTCATTAAACCAAACAGATCTCAGGCTAACATTTGTCAGACTTTAATTCTGTGAAGAAAGCTCCATTTTCTTTTATGTCTTTATGACAGCTACAGACAGAGAGGTTCCAGGAGTGGAAAGCCTTGAGAAGATGGCACAAAGCAAGTCCAAAAGCAAGTTGAAAAGTAAGTCCAAACTCACTACTGCCCTTCTCTCCACCCCCACTTCATATATTTTTATGTGCAACAAATGGTGTTTGATTTTGTTGCACCCTTTCATTTTCTCATGGCATTATAAATGGATTTGAGGAATGCCAACCACATTTGAATTCAGAGTCAATGCAAGGAACCGCCAGAAAGACACGGGCAGTTACACACTAAGATATTCTGAGTTACAACACTGCATTGTCAATCTCTCTCTCCCCACACAAACTCTTTGCTGTGTTTGTAATATACAGTTTCAGCTCAAATAATCTTGGTTTTACTCTCAAGCACAAGTGTAGTTCAAAAACACTCAAGCTGGGGTTTGTGACCAAAATTATTTTCCTTTAGTATATTCTCAGCCAGCAAAATACAAAGTCCAATTATTCACTTTCAGCTGGAGAAAAGTATCATTAAGTATTGTCATGTTCTTCATTATACTGTCAGAATTTCTTTGAGTGGAATTTCAGCACAGTTTGATCGGAACTATTCAGGAGAATAACAGTAAGGTAATAAACGATATAAAACTACACAAGTGGGTAAAGTGTACTCTCGATGGAAATGTTGGACATCCTGAAGAGTTGCTGCCATGTTCTCTGCTCAGTGTCTCCATACCCAACTGCGACCCATAATACCAACTCTTCTGATTAGTCATTTTTATGGCTCCCTGGAAAAATAAAACTGTCTTCTGTCATTTCAGGTGTTTCTGGTTTGTAGCTTGGTACATAGACAAAGAGTAAAATAGGTAATTTTTACATTCACAGAACACCATCTTTTCTATAACCCAGGGACTTTTACAGTTAATTCAGATTCCGGCTCAAGAGGAAGTTTCTGAATCAAACCCAGAAGAGCAAAAGGGTGAACAAATGGAAATTGTACAGCTAGAAGTTATGAATCATATTTCATAAAACTGGGTGCATCTGTTTCCTGATTTACTTCTCTGAAGTTTTCTCATCTCTTACTGGCAAGTTTAATTCTTCTGCAACCCCAAAAAGACAGTCATTAAAAGCAATGAATTGTGCTTGGCAACACACCTTTATAGGCAAAAGGCATTTGGAAAATATTCACCTTCACCTCTAAAACTCATTGCTGGCACATTGGGATTCCCAGGTTCTGATGGGAGAAAGCAAGAGTGCCCCTTTCTGATGAGGTCTCCAGTTTCTTATCCCACCCTCTTGTGGAAAACACAGATCTGGAAAGAGGGAGGGAACAAGCAGCACATGGAGCCTCAGCATCAGGCAAAGCTGGAGGAAGGGCTTGACCTAAATTTAGTTATTTCAGGGATGACTCAGGGAAGCGAAGAACAGTTTGTGACTTCACAAAATGAAATTTGTCTCCCAGCCATAAAAGGTATATTTAAGGCAGGTGTCACAGATAGCATCCCTTGCCAAGGAGGAGAAGATTTAGTTTAGGCCATATGAGAATACAAAAAAAAAAAAACCAAAAAACCCACCAAACCAAACATTAAAGCAGTCTGTTTTCTTCCAAGCTGTTTCTAAATACTTGACCAGCACCCATTTGGCAGCATTTCTTGACATATAAAGATATTTACTGGAGTCACAAATAATTTATGGCTGCAAGTCCCAAAAACTCACAAACGTTAGGTGCTCACCTACCCTATAGGACTGTAAATGTTTACAAAAACTGGAAAGAAGACATCTGCTAAGCCTAACACTGTAGTAGTTGAGCAAAACAGTTTAAAAATTTATGCTCACTGGGATTTTTAGTTGTGGTTTTTAGTAGGATCTTTGCAGGGATGATTTGTGTTCTTATTTGAGAATCAGGATTATATATGTATTTCATGACATAAGGTCTACTAGAGAAGAAAATCTTGCTAACCACTGAAAAAGGATGTAGATAATCCAGCACATCCATCTGCTCTTTCCCCTGACACCTCTTGGAATCAGAATGGCAAAGGAGGTGAGTAACTGCAGCATCCTCATCTTTGTAACTCTTCTGGAGCATAAGATAGAGTTACACTGCAAGTGAACTCTTATTGCATCATATAGGCTCAAAATGAACAGTAATCTATTTTTACTTAGGAGAAAACAGACTGTGTATCTCATCTGTTCAGCTATATTTCATGCCCAGCTGCTTTTTATGTCCTTGTTTCAGATGAAAAGATACTGGAATCTTTCGAGTGCCTCAGAGAGCCCATTTTGTCCACCCTCCTGAAAAGAAGGCTCTCAAAAGCTGTGCACTGATGGGTTGACCTGTGGGAAGGAGGACACACTGCAGCTCACAGGTCTGGGCTGTAGCTCCATGCTGGCATCTCTCAGGAAAAATAAAGTGGAATTATATCCATAGCTCATGCCTACAGGTCTTCAAACATATGACAAAAGGTTAATTAAAAACAAGCATAAAAGAAGATAAGCTGGGCCAAGGAGCACATCCTGGTTTAAGCATCACGCTGACCCCAATCAAGATGGGATAACAGCACCTCAGAAGGACACCTGCAGCAACCAGGACAGCAGGAAATGAATGCTGGGTGTTGGCACAGGTTTATAAAATGTGGCAGAGGCCTCAGAGGGCACAGAGTGCCACCTTGTCAATATTCTCAATATTCCCCTTCAGTAGAACAAAGCTTTTCAAATGAAGCAGTTTCCAATGTCATGCAGGATGCAGCACCAAAAGGCTCTTGCTATTATTATTCCATATTTTCAAATCAAATGTACAAGAAGGGATTTTAAAAATCCATTCAGGTGCTAAATAAGCAGCCATGGTTTGAGAAGTTGAGGTTCCAGTCAACAATGAAGTGAGCGGGTTTTGGGCTTCCAGCTCCTGTTCTCAGTTGAAGTTTGGAAATCTTTGTTTGTATGTCTAAGCAGAAGCTAAAAATTATCCAGTGTCCAGTTATCCAAATATCCAGTTCAAGGCCCAGCTGTAGCCGCCTGCTCATATACAACACATGACTCAACATTAATCTCCTTCTTTTCACCCCTCCCAGTTTGTGCCTTCTCTTCCACAGCACATTCCTCTACCAAATCAGCAGCCATTGAGAACTAGCAATATTTTCCTTACACGAACACATCCATAATAAACATTCTTTTCCCCCGACGCTGGGAGCTGGGATGTGCCAGCTAGAACAGAGATGTGGATGTGCTGTGCCACAAGTGTTGTAATAACATACACAGGCCTCTGAAACAATGAACATTTGAGTGAGTGCTGTTTCAGATCTGCAGTAGAAAGGAGATGCTCTTATTTTATCCGTTTTGGAGCTTTTACAGGTAAATGTTTGCTCTAGGAACACTCAAGCAAAGTCAAGCAGAGGTTCCCAGTGCACATGAGCAGAGTGAAGGAGGGCACGGGGTCAAAGTCACCAAAGTGCTGTCACCAAAGCTCTGATCCTCCCACACCTGCCCCATTTGCAAATTTTTAATGTGCACACTAAGTGCAGACACAACCTCCACAGAGTGCTGCCTTACTCAAAGGCTCTCAAACACGGTAAAATAAACAAGAAATAAAGATTTCACAGTAGGTTTCCTTTTCAATCCACACAGAAATTCACAGAGGTTGGGAAAAACCCCTGTAAACACCGGGACAACAATAGAGTCAGAGGTGTCACCTCCAGCTTCAGAATTAAAAATGAGTCTTCAAAAACCTGTATCTGTTAAAAGCCACCTGCATATTTTTCTTTCTTTTTTTCTCTTTTTTTTAGAAGGGAAGAGAACACTGACCAATCGCAGCAGGGACATTAACACAGCCAGGATGCACAGAACAGGGTTAATCACCAGGCTACCACTCAGGAACAAACCAAAGCTTAGTAACAAGATTGACTAACAGGAGAAGAAAATAGAAGATAAATTGTGCTTTACATATTACTGAAAAAAATTTCACTCATTTCAGTTTTTCATCAATGAAAGCTATCTTATTAAAAAAAAAAAAAGAAGAAATCAAGTATATAAAGATTCCCAGCACGTCCCATGTGTAAAAAGACTCAGTAATGCACTACATAATTTTCATTTAGGTCTAAAGTATCAGAACAGATGGGGTCCCAGTAGTCAAAAGTAAGCATGTTATGATTATTGGCAGCTATTAAACTCCTGCTAATAAATGACATTACGAAGTAATACGTTGTGCCTAACATTGTAAAAGTTCATGATGACAGTTTACAAGGAAAAAATATTGAAAAATCATAATGTGAGGAACAGCAAAAAGGAGCAGAATGGGGTAACATTTAGGCAAAAGAAATTCCAACTCTTTATTAAAATTACAGTCAACATTTATTCTTGCTTTAAAAAATACTCCACATAAGCCAAAGGACACTTTTTTAATATCTTAACCATTTTATATTGGAGCGCACCAAGTGCCTTGATACCTTAAAAACAAACTAGTTCTCAATCAGACAAGCCCAAATAGTGACTTGATTTTCTGTCTCTATTTACTTCCCCAGTCATTTGTTGTCTCCTTTATTTAATAGTAACTGCAGGTGTGTGACTCACAAATAGGTTGAAGCTGACCATGCCAGGTGATTCAGCTCTGTTGATTTGGCCTTGGTCACACCCAGAACTGGCTGGAGATAAGCAATTTGTTGAACCTGATTCAAGCTTTATCAAACATTAGAGATTTTTCTTCCTTTCCTATAGCAATTTTCTCAGATAAATATTTATGCTTTTTTCTGAAGTGCTGGGGGTCAGTGCTTATGGTTTAAGTGTTCATACAATATCTTCATTTCTATTTTGTTATTATTTTGGTTCTTAAGCATTTAATGTGAAAGCTGGTTGGTTTTCACGGTGAGTTTTGTAGATGCTTTGTGCTGTTCAGAAGGGCCTACAGTGGCATGAACAAAATCAACCAAAGACCACACAGAGCATGGAAAACATATCACCTTTCCTGGTGCCAGCCCAGTTCTCTGTGCCCCTCTGTTTCCTGATGCCCAAGGGCTGGCAGCGTGTGTTATCCTCCAGGATCATCCCCGGTCTGTTGGCAAGACCGAGCTCTGCCAGAACTCCCCGGACAGGAACATGATGGGGTATTTCTCAGGTTACACAGCCAGATCTTGGGGGCTGCCCAAGAAGATGCAGCTGGGTTTTGATTTGAAGAGGAACCAGCCCCTTTCCCAGGTTCTGGCTGCTCTTGGCCAAACACAAATGGAACTGGAAGCAGCAGAGCACAATTCCTGCAGGGAGTCTTTGGGAGCACAGGGTCCAATTAATGCTTGTGCAGGGCTTCCAAAATGCTTAGGCCAGGCCTACAATCCGCTGAGCATATTCCTGTAGTAAAATACTGCTCAGCAGTTTAGCAAAGCTGTTGTTGCAGCCACTGCTCGTCAGCATGGGACTCATTTAATGACTGCTGGAGTCAATAGAAATACAGGCCAAGGGCAAGGGACCTTGACTTCATTAAGACTCCCAGTCAATCTTAAAAGATACTCCAAAGGCTCTTCTGCAGCCTCTTGGAGCCTCTGTTCAAACAGGTATTTAGTCACTTAATCAGGCTGTCGGCTGGGATCCTTTGGAACAAGCCCTGCTTTCCCAAACGAATGATACAGCAATTTCTTCAAGGCAATTCACTGCTGCTTTTAGCTCCTGCTACAAGAAGAGAAGACATGAACAAAATTAGTTAATTGAAATAATGGAATGTTGATGTAATTTTGCAATATTTCTCTCTCTGTGGAAAACACCTTGTAAAAAATTAAATCCCATATCTTCCTTTTCCTTCCCACTTACCAGTGAGAATAATAAATAATCTGGAAATATAATAACTCCAAACAGCATGATGAGTAATCCCAGAACCATTTCAGAGTCTGGTGCAATCTAAACCATGCTGCATCAAATAGGATCTTCTAGAAATTATGGAATAAGCCCCAGAAACTCTAGATAATAGTTGAAATTTTATTTTCAGTGGCACTAGATTATCTTACTCTATGTCATGAAGTAAACAAGAACACACACCAAAAAAAATACAAGAAACAAATCTAATTTAATGAACAACTGAATTTTTTTTTAGTCTTGGTTATACAAAGGAAAGTAACACAATAATGAAAAACATTTGTCCTTAAATTAAGCATTTTACTCCTGTGCTATCCATAATCCTGGAGAATGCCACTGTCAGACACACAAGACACTCCAAGGAGCAGAGAAGGAAGTTGGCTGATGAGGTTTAATGATCAATATATTAAAAACAAAGTAAATCCTTCCCATGAAGACAAATGGAAAGCAAGGGAACAGATGGAAATATTGTGGTCTAAGACTTGAAATGCAAAAGTGAGCCCAAGTAGTATCAGACAATCTTATATGAATAAGGAATTAATTCCCAAGCCATCTATAGACTGAAGCAGGACCTGATTTACATCTATGCTAAACCCATAGTTTTCTCTAGCATGGTACAGGATTAACTTCAGATTGCATTTTTCCTGGTGAGATATTTCCTGGCATTGTGCAAGCACAGATAATACTCTTTATATGTCCTTAATATATAAAATACCCTTCTCCTCAGTCTACATGCCCACTTATAAATTTGATCTCTTTTATGTTCCTCACGAAAGGCTGCCTCTTCCCAGGGCAGCCCAGCTGAGCTCCAGCTTACAAGTGTATTTATTGAAAGGAGTACAGCAATAACAACTGTTCTTTTGTCTCTGTGAAAAAAGGCTGCCTAGAGCCAATTATCGTTTATCACTCCAGATACACATTTTATGATCTTTGTGCTAAACCAGAAAATAGTGTAAGAAGAAGGAGCCAATTTAATATCTTCAAGTTCAATCACATCAGAAGGGATCCCCTACTTGCATTGTATGTTGTTCAGTGTAATTGTCAGATTTTATTAATTTTGCATGCTAAGCTGGAAACATCAGGCACAGGTTTCTTCTTGGGAGAGCAGCAAAGCTAAAAACAGCACAAGCACCAGAGCAAACTGTGTTTATAATTGCTCTGTTTCCTAGTTGGACTTTGTCAGCTCGACTTGGGTGGCAGCATGACATGGAGAGAAAAAGCTCGCTTTGATTTGGAAAAGGTTGTTTGCGGGTGTCAAAACAAAGTCTACCAGGAAACCAAGGGAAAAATTAAATGCTGTGAGCCATTATTGCAGGTGTGCTCCAGTGAAAATTATCATCCTCTTGTTTTTGCCTCAGTAAATACATTGTGCAGTCGAGGCCAAACGTAGCCTGGAAGGAATTTAAAATACTGTAAGCTTACAGTGAAGCTCAAATTTAAATTTCTTGGTCCAAACACACAGATTAGAAATTATTCATCCTACTCACTGAAGACAGGAATACAATGCAGGCTGATAATGAGCAGGCACCGTGGGCTAAACATGCAAGAAGAGGCATTTCTGACACCACACGATGTAACCCACAGCATTCACAGTTTGTGTCCCCAGGAGGGGACAGCGCTGGTGCCGTGCTGGGAGGGTACAGCCAGGACTGCACCTGCCCCATGGCAACAAGCACCAGGCTCAGCCCCTGCCCAGGATCCCAAACCCACGGAGCAGCCCCTGGCTCCACGGAGAGCTCTCTCCACTGCCAGTGAACGTCTGGGCTTGGGTCTGGGACGGAATGACTCTGGCTCTGCTGTGGCTCAGGACCCACGTGGACTGGAACATGGAAAACAGCTGCTTCCAGGGTTTTTCGGGGCATTGGCTGGAAAAGGAATTGATCCTACCTTCCCACAGCCAGGCTTTGGATTCGGACACAGAATGCCTGTCCATGAGAGTACACTCTTGTATTTACACATTTGACAGCAGCACAGATTTTATCTGGGGAGAAATAAAGATCTTCAGAAGCTCTTCCACATGTGTAATCCAGCCTGAAGCAGCATCTCCTGCAACATCCTGGCAGGATTAACAGCTGGGATTTGGAGTGTTTCTTGCAGTCACATTCATATTGGTACCAAAATTATTGAATGGTGAATGATGAAACACCTTCCCTTCTCCCTCAGAGCCAGACTCTTTGGTAAATATCCCCATCTGGCAGAGCTTTGAAGTCACCAGAGGAGGCGGGTGAAGTCCTAACAATCAAGGTGACAATGTGAGAAGTTCTTAAAGAAAGTGAGATAACACTAGCAGTTAACTGGATACTGGGTTAAGCAATTTGGGGCAAATAAAGCCAATCCAACAACCACTGGAATTATCTTTAGAGAAGACTATAACCAGAAATGAGGAGAAACGGTGAAAAAGGATCAAGGGACGTGGCATGAGCATACTTGGTTGGACCAAGTGTGGGTGTCAATTTTCCTGCAGCAGAGACATCCTGGAAATGGGGATCTCAAGAGAACAGAGATTGATTCCTCCTGTGCTGCTGGAAGCTCTTAATTCTCAAGGAAAATCTGGGAGCATCCACGATTTCAATGAGAGGTGCCCAAGTCCTTTACAATGTCTTGGCTCTAAGAGGTGCCTGTGGAGTCTGGAGGAAGAGGTGAACTCTGCCAAACAAGGCTGACTGAAAAAAAGTCCTTCACACAAGGCCAATTAAAAATCTAAAAACCTGAGCCTGTTTACTCTACACTGCTGTAAAGGGAAGGGAACAGGCTGGAAGGAGCTGAACGTGCCAAGGAAATATTGTGAACAAGTTTCCAGTTTCCAGTGTGTGTCTGTAACCCCGAGTCAGCCAGGGCAATGTGTGCTCTCACAAACAGAACTATTGCTTCCTCTGCAGTGTTATGTTTTTGCTCATTTACAAGAAATGGTCCAAATGTCATAATATTAAAAACTGTTAATTTAATTCTTTCTCTGGTGAAAGGTTGGCTGTGCCACAGTTAGAACATGTTTTGCCTTAGCAACGCTCAGGAATCACAAGGATTTTATGCTGAGTTGGCTTCCATGAGATCTGACTGTGGAGTAGAATTAAAACACACACGCAGGCTTCTGTGCATGAAAACCAGGAGAAAGATGTACTGAACACACTGAGCAATCCTTCCCAACAAATATTAAACACAAATACACCTCTGTGAAATGAAGCAGGAGACCTGAGCGCACAGGTTCAGAGCTGAATTAAGTTTTAAGTTGGGCTGTCCTTCTGTTTGCTTAGCTCAAGGTGTTTAATTCAGCACAGCACCCAGCGGCTCTCCAGAGGAATTCATAACAGCAAATTACTTGAGTTGTCTATAATGCTGGAACTGGAGGAGTTGATATGTCACAGGTGTCCCCAAACACCATTCCATAAAGTACACAAAGGCTGGAAAGCCTCTGCCACACTCCTGATCTGTGCCACAGCCACTGTACTGGCCCCCTTCCATCAAACCTAAACAGCTATAATTCAAAAAACATTTTTTAATCTTATTTATAATAAGAAAAGAAAATAGAAAAAGAAAAAGAAAAAGAAAAAGAAAAAGAAAAAAGAAAAAGAAAAAGAAAGAAAAAGAAAAAAGGAAAAGGAAAAGAAAACTTTATTTTTGCAACGCATCCTTTTCTCTAACCAGAAAGAAAATCAGAGCAATCAAAGCATATTAAACAGGGTCATGCTTTTCTGACCCAGAAAACCCAGGCATGTACATTACCTAAACCAATGGAAAACCCTACCACAGCATTATAAAGTCACAGGGTAATTTCTGCATATTTTGACTAAAAATTTTACCTACTTTTGATATAACAGAGCAAAAGTCCAGGTAATCTCCATTATAGCCAGGGATATTTACTTCAAAACAACAGCATTACATTAAAATTCAAAACAATACATTATTTCTTTATATTAGCTGGCAGTTTTACATCTTATTTCCTATGTTTCCAGTAGTTATTAGGAAAGCTACTAAAGGTTCCCTGCTTTCCTAACAGAGTACTCATTTATCTGTTGGTGGGTGATCTTTAATTCCTACCCTAGAGAACCCCTAAAACTGTTAACATTGTAGCTGGAAACTCCTATAATCCCACTTCAATGTGGTATTAGGGTGACCAACATCACCACCACCATTTATTATTGATGTTATC
This sequence comes from Falcunculus frontatus, assembly GCA_013398115.1. Classification (NCBI taxonomy): domain Eukaryota; kingdom Metazoa; phylum Chordata; class Aves; order Passeriformes; genus Falcunculus; species Falcunculus frontatus. The sequence continues at coordinate 718,614 of VZRV01004038.1, forward strand.
ATATCAATAATCTCAGAAAACATAACATTTCTCAGATTACACTGATATTCTGTCACTTCACTATTAAAACCTTTTTTTTTCTGTGGCACTTGGGTCAGAAACATTCACTGTATCCACCTGTGGAGAGACCCAGAGGTGCCATTTGCCCAGAAAGGCTTTTCTGCCCTAGGAACAGCTTTTTGTCATGCAGCACAGCAGAGAAAATGATCTATGACCGTCAAACCCCAGCTACGACAAGTGGACAACCTGTGGCATATTAAAAAGTGTAGTTGAAATAGCTTCAAAATTTATAGCTTAATTATAAAAACACAATTTAAAGCTCACGTGAGGGAGGCAGAGGCAGGCCCTTGGAAGGTGCTTTCAGTTCAGCAAAATTTACTGCAATTAAGATTGCAGGAATAAGCTATAAAGAAAGTTCAGTAGAGCTTTGAGGTCTACATTTCTGTACACTACCTTTAGATATATTTTTCTTCCTGGCAAGTGCCATGAAGCTGTAACAGCTGTCTCCAGCTCCTCAGCACTGGGCAGTCACTACTGCACAGACTGGGAGGAAGAGGGCTTTAACTGGGGCTCACTGGTCCCCCAGTCACACTCTGGAGCCATGGTCATACCATGACCCACTATTAATAGACTCAGACATTAAAAAAGCTTAACACTTATGCTTTAGGGTTTTTTCCCAAATTCTCAATTAAAAACTACCCAAAAAAATCAGCATTTATGGAGCATTTGTGCAACTGCACAGTGCAAGCACGAGAGCGGCCAACATCACCCTATAAGACCTCCTTCCCAGTGGAGCCTTTGCTGTCACCAGAAAACAGCTCTGAAAATAGACCAGGCCTTGAGTTTTGGGCCCTGTCAGCACATTCCTACCTCCCCACACTGCTCAGGCACATGAACAACTGCATAAAACAGTGGATTTCAAATGGCCTCACCAACAGAAAGCATTAGAAATGAAATATCAATAACATTTTCTAAAAAACAATTGAGTGCCTTGGTTTATGGAGTAGAACCTGGTCATTAGTTAAATAATCCTCTCTTCACTGAGCATGGGGCTTTATGCAAGTTTAGATGGAATCCGAGATATCTCTTGTTTTGGTCCTGAGGCTTCCTCAGAAGCATTTCAGGACACCAACATTTTGGTGGAACTGCTTAGAACCCCTTGAAAGGGGCTCAGCAGCAAATACAATGGGGAGATGCAGGAACTAAGGCAGGTGAGCTTGCAGTCAAGGGCTGTACAGAGAGCTAAACACTGATTGCAGGGAAGAAGAAAAGGGTGAAAAGCTCCTTATTGTGATATCTGGTTGTTTCTTTTTTTATTAAGTTTTTATTTGGTTGCAATTTCAAAAATATAATTAACAGTCCCCAGGCAAAACTGAAGAGGTGGAATACTAATGGAAATTTTAATCTTCAGCATAAGAAATCAAAAACATTTGAATAGCCTACATACACACACATCCATTATTTAACACTTGAGACCAATGCAAATGGAGTATTTTCTTACCACCCAGGTCTCCGTTGCTTTCCACCCTTAAATCTTTTTAGCAGTTCCATTTTTATGCCCACCTGTCCCTGTGAGAGATCTTATATTGGTAATTGTCATGTTTGGAGAGGTAAGAATAGTAATCTACAAACTCTGGGGTGGGTCTGTGATAAGTATTGGGCAAGCGGGATACTTCTGTCCTCTGTTTATTTGTTTAGGTTATGGCCCTTACAAGCAAAGTAAAATAATCCAGGAATCCTCACACAGAAGCTCCTGCTGCCTCAGAGAGCTATTTCACCTGCCCTCTTTATTTCTTTCTTTCCAAGGACTGCTCCAAGATTACTAAAACACCTCAGTGTTTTCAGGCTGTGCTTTGTCTTGACAAGGACAGATATTTTGCAAAACCAGTGTTAAATATTCTGTGATTTGATGATTCTCTGACTGAACCAGCGAGTCAGAGAGAAGGATTAATTCACGGTGTTGTCCCTCACTGGACTCCAGTCACAGGTTTGATTTTGGAAGATACTCTGATATCACATAACAGTTCATGTATAATGGAGCTCTCCTGGTTAAATCTCACTGCTCGTGATGTGATTTGGTCTAAACTAGATATGTGAACATATACATGTACATTTGTATATATACTTCATCTATAAGCCAAAGACATTTAAACTGATTGTCCAACAGAAAAGTCATCAATTCCATGCAGGGTAATGCTCCTTGGAGAGCTGAGAAAGTGCCAGTGACCATTTATCCTTTAATTCAGGTTTAAGTGTCAGGGCTGACACTGACACCCATCATAGTGGTGAGGGAAGGAGAGGCAGAGAAAATTAAAAAAAAAAAAAAAGGGAAAATGAAACAGGAAAAATGAAGAAGGATAAAAATAGAATAAAGAAAAGAAATGGGAAGTATAACAACTTCATTGCAGGTGTGAATTGCTGTTCCTTGGTGTTACATCTCAGTAAACAGAATAAATGCTGGTGGTGTGTGACTGCTTTCCAATCAGTGAGAGCAACGTGCTGTGACTGGTAATGGATCATCCCTCAGCCTTCCTTTCCATGGGCGAAAAAACAATGACAGTGATTATGGCAGTGCTGGACTGAGGACAGGATGGCCTGTCCATCACTGAGGCAGGAAACTCTCTAATCTCATGAGTTAAAATCATCATTACAGTTTAAGCTGGGTTGATGTGTTTGTAAGGAATACTCCAGCCATTAATGAACCTTTCCCACCCCCTCCCAAGGGAGAAGCTCTGCCCTCAGCATTCCCCACAGCCTCACTCGGGCTGTTGTTTCTGCCCTAATGAAATCTTTTAGCAGAAGTGATGTGTTCCCTGACAAAGACATGCTAGAGAACCACAGTTAATGGTGTCTGCAGGTGCTCTGTACTCTCAGTACATGATTCTGAAAAAAACAGACGAAACTTGCACAAGCACTGACATGCTCAAAAAGGCATAATGTGCACTAAGAGTATAAACCAGCAGCTGCAATAACAAAGATATTGCACAGGGCTTGATTGCATGGTCCCTGTCCGCCACAGATGGGTTTTGCTGCCAATGTGTTTTATTTCTGGTAGAGGCAAATTTACATTTCCTAGTGGAAGGCCACTTCTTTTACCGTGGAGAGCTGCCTCATTGCCCACAATGGTTAATGCCAGCTCGGGTTGCCAACAGGTGACAGGAATTTGCAAGAAAGAAAATCAGTTTGTGTATTTGATTCCTGCAGGATTCAGACACTCGAACAGGGATCAAAGGAGGCAGATGTAAGTTTTGCTTGAATATTAAACAGTTTATGAGCTGTGCCATCACTCGCCGTCTCTGCCCTGCTCACAAAGTCCTCACCCCATTTTTAAACTACTGAAGGCAGCAGTTTAATTTCTTCTCTTACAGAAAGAAATTCCAGTTACTGCAGAGCTGAGTGATATTGAATCAATGTCAAGTGCTCAAGTTCTTTCTCATACATCAGCATGACAATTGAAAGAAATGGAAATTTCCTTCTTGTGATCTCACCAAATCCTGATCTTGTTTGAGGGCTGCAAGAGACAATTTTGTGAGTTTACTGTTGACTTTTAAATCTTTCCTAGAAACAACACAGCAGAGCCACTGCCCTAATCCTACAGAAACCTTGGCAATCAGTGATCTGCTGGGGTATCAGGGTACTCTCACCTGATGACCAATATTGTCCTGCTCTCCTTTTGTGTCTGCCTGCTTTGTTTCTCTGCATCTGCAAGTCAGACACACAATATGTGGGAGAGCAAATACTATTTTTCCATCATGGCAAGTTACTGCCTCAGGTTGCCACCTTAGAGAGTGAAATTGGATGTAAATAATGTCACTTAATGTACCAAATAACATTTATATGCAGTAAAATCCTCCCTTCAGATACTAACTGCCTACTCTCTTTTATGGGCTAACACTCAGCAATTAAGGCACTGAACATCTGGGTTTCCAATCGCTCAGCAATCATTTAAATCAAAGAGAACATCCCCTGAATGCCTCTGTGGGTCAGAGTGGGGAAGAGAAGCCCAAAGCAAAATATCTGTGGCACATACAGAAGGGCACACTCTGGCAACAGCTGATGCCTCTTATTCAAAATTTACTAAAGCAGGGGAGGAAGCTGAGCATCCTGATGATTTATGTGGATAAATAACTTGTTGTGATGCGAAGGTTTGCACATCTTTATTACAATGAAACAGCACCTGGTGCCCTTTTGTTGCCATCTGTATGTTCAGGATAATTTGGTCAGCGTTATTGGCTTGGAAGATAGCCAGGGAGTCAAATTATTCACTGGATGGGGGGGTGAGGGCAGGAATTGCAGCAGGGTTTGAAGTCTGCTGACAAAACTTTCCCACATGTTGCCCCAGCTGACAGGGAAGGGAAGGGAAGGGAAGGGAAGGGAANGAGAAAGGGAAGGGAAGGAGAAAGGGAAGGGAAGGAGAAAGGGAAGGGAAGGAGAAAGGGAAGGGAAGGAGAAAGGGAAGGGAAGGAGAAAGGGAAGGGAAGGAGAAAGGGAAGGGAAGGAGAAAGGGAAGGGAAGGAGAAAGGGAAGGGAAGGAGAAAGGGAAGGGAAGGAGAAAGGGAAGGGAAGGAGAAAGGGAAGGGAAGGAGAAAGGGAAGGGAAGGAGAAAGGGAAGGGAAGGAGAAAGGGAAGGGAAGGAGAAAGGGAAGGGAAGGAGAAAGGGAAGGGAAGGAGAAAGGGAAGGGAAGGAGAAAGGGAAGGGAAGGAGAAAGGGAAGGGAAGGAGAAAGGGAAGGGAAGGAGAAAGGGAAGGGAAGGAGAAAGGGAAGGGAAGGAGAAAGGGAAGGGAAGGAGAAAGGGAAGGGAAGGAGAAAGGGAAGGGAAGGAGAAAGGGAAGGGAAGGAGAAAGGGAAGGGAAGGAGAAAGGGAAGGGAAAGGGAGCGAAAGAGGAAGGGAAAGGAAGCGAAAGAGGAAGGGAAAGGAAGCGAAAGAGGAAGGGAAAGGAAGCGAAAGAGGAAGGGAAACTCCATTTACCTACGGAGCAAACTGCTCCTTGAGATGCCTCTCCTACCCAGGCTTCCCACAGAAGAAAGAGGATGCTGCAGTAATCATTTGTCCTTTACAACTCCATCCTCTGTTGGTAACACATCTGCCCCAAGAAGTTCTGCATGTCCACACTTCAGATTCCGAGGCATTTCATGAAGAAATAAATAAAATATGCTAATTAAGGCAATATTTTTTCCCGAAGCTTTGCTCCACTTCTGTTCACAGACCTTTGCCATGAAGAGCTGTTTGAAAGGAGGATGAAGAAATAGCAGCAGATTGAGTGGAGGACAAGCATTACTCCAAATGCCCATGGAAAGTTCTCCAACACATTTATGCTGGGAGCAACATGGGTGGAACCGAGGGGATCAAATTTCACTCCAAGGAGCTGATCATACCAAACAATTTTTCTTCAAGAATTGTGAAAGACAAATGTCCATTTCATAAATGCATTTCAGTCACTTGTTTTCTCAGGCATTGGTGGTAATCTAATATGGAGGCTCTTTAGCACCTGGAATTCCACCAGTATGGACAAGACAGATGGAATTCGGGCGTTTCTGTTCCTCTCCAGCTGTCAGAAGCTGTGAGCATTCAGAGACACCACCTCAGAAAGCACCATCCGTGGGTGGTGGGACTGTTCTGCCCCTCTCCCTTCTGATTGCTGTTCCATGGAACGCATCTTTCAGCAGTTTACAGGATTTTAATCAAGGGCTAAATGGTGGGAAGAGTCCATGAAATGCTGATAAAACCAAAATATTTCATTGGATTTGCAAGTATTTCATCCATTAGATGGAGGAAAAATCAGGAAATGCACAGAGGTGGCACGTCCAGTCTGGGATCTGGAGGCTGAGGTTGTGTTCCCTCTTCTTCCCTACAAATAAATTAAGCAGCTGTGAAGCAATTCTGACCCTTTCCCAATCCAGTGCGAGTTAGACATTTATAGACGTTACAGGATCTGTAAAATTGACTTACCTTTTCTTTCCTAAACACTATTTTTCATGAGTTACTGCTCCATCTGCTTCAAAATGCATTGACCTGAAACATGGAATGCAAGTTAGGAGCCCAGAAGCAATGTTTCGTGTTCATATAAAAAACAGTGGAGTGAGGCTATTTTGGAATATAGAAAACCAAAAATGATAATTTGAGTTTCCTTCCAGTGCTCTCCTAGCAATCACTTCATAATAAGAGGTGCATTTTTATAGTCCAAATCTAGTTCTGTAGTTCAAAACTTAGTGCTGCCTTATCCCCTGAAGTATTTGAACATAAAAGAGATCTAATATGAATATTAGCCTCTGTGAATAAAATATAAACAGCATTAGATTTTTTTTAAATTGCTGAAAATCCAATTGAAAAGGAAGGAATGTTTAAGCATCTGTCTCTTATAATGCAATGTAATTCTAGAAATTTGGGGAGATCAGAAATAAACTTCTAGTGAATGTTTCCCATAACTGTGAGCCTTCCTTTATTAATGCAAAAGGTTATTTACAGCAAATGTAAATAGAAACAGAAGAAGACGTAACAACGGAATTCTTGGATATCCTGGGGATAGTTTGCTTACACTGAATTATTTTAATGCTCCAACAGGAAGCAAGAAAGGAAGGAAGAAAAAGAGAAATGCTTCTTTATTATGAAAGCATGGCTGCACTGCCCAGATGGAGGATGTAACTGAGCAAAGCCACAGTCAGCATCAGTGTGAGCGGGCTTATTTATTCCAGTTGAGGACTGGGACAATAAATAATGCATGCAAAAGGCTTGGATACTGGTGGACTATTCAAATTTCATTGAATTTTTTCCTTTAGATTTCTGAAAAATACAGAGTGCAAACAAAAGGAGCACAGTCTTTGTTGCCATCATGTTCTGCACAGGAAACTTGTGTCTCTTCCAGCAGCTCCACAGGAATTACAGGGAAAGATGCTCAAATCTCTGGTCTTCTTTGCTGTTTTCCATGAACACAGACAATGCTGGGGAAATTTGCCAAAGATGGAGTTAAATTTTCTCTTTTTTTTGTTGATTTGTTTTCCCTTCTGAAACAAGGGGCAGTCCCAGGCAGTGCTCCCTGTCCAGCCCAGGTAAATCCCACTGCCAGCCCCACTCTGTGCATGTTTCCAGCACTGCACTCATCCTGCCCTGCACAGAGCCACAGGTGCTTGGAAATTAAATTCCCTGACCCAGATTAAGGTAAATTTACAAACTGAGATTCCCATAACACCAAAGCATGTGGTTTGGACAACCCCAGTCTCTAAACAATCATAAATCCTAAGGTGAAATAGATGCACAGAGGGAGGATTCTCAAAGGGAAGCAGGTTCAAAACTGCTCAGGAATCACTGCCAGATGCACCAGTCACTTTCAGTGGTTGTACCTTGGCCATTCAGGTGCAGAACGCAGCCCAGGTGAGCTCACTTGAGGTGGAGTGGAAAGTCTGGACTCAAGCTTTAAATTAGTGAAAAAATATGTGGGATCTACATTGAAACTGGAAAGGATGAATTTATAAATCTGTCTCAAAATCCCCCCCATTAATTTGTCACGTAGCAGCTTTTGTGTCATAGACATTCTTCAAGGTGTTTTCTTTGTTGGCCATGTACTGTGTTTCTCAAAATAACCTTTGGAAAATCAAAGTGGTTTTGTGTTTTCATATGGACAACAGCGAAATTTGCTGCTATTTTTTTTTCCTGTATTTGCTGACACTTGAAGGTTAACGTCACCAAATTTTGTCCCTCAGTTTATTGACAGGTCTGGCATGACAGAATTAAAAGCTTGGATGATTCACTGATGTTTAACATTATCAGAAGCATCCCTGTGTAATACGAGGGAGCACTTTTTATTCCCATAACCATGACCATGACAACTGCCTGTAGGACAGAGCTGAAGGGAGAATATGAGTGAAGACTTTCAAATATATTTTTATATGAGTGTTTGTGTCTTGAAAGCATAAGGTATGTCAAATGACACAGGAAGTAATGTCTAAAGATTTTTAGCTTTTCATATATTTTTCATATATTTGTAACTTTGTAGACTGTTAATACATGGTTGTAACTTCTGGTACTTTTCCTGCCCTCTCCCACAGTTTAACAAACCCTTACTAATGCATTCCTGAAATTCTGTTTAGTCTTGCCTTCAGTCTAGCAAGGACACTTCTTTTTTGCACCATGCATCATAGACACAATAAAGTGTAGGGCTAAAACATCGGGGGGAAGGCTCCAATGGGGCAGAACCCAGGGGGAAATTGCCCAACCAACTGCTCTTCTAACTGGACAATATTTGATAGATAAACTAAACTACTAACCTTCTAAAAATTGCAGAAATACTGTATCATATGTGCATATTGCTATATTGTGCACCTTGAAGGCTCTCAGTTAAAGACTTGCTTTTGTATAATCATTTTAACACTGTTTGGAAAGGGTTTGTGTTTTATTCCAGGCAACAGAAGCACTTCTCAAACCTCGCTGTACCTAATGCTGGCCTCCACCTGGCTCCAAAAACCAAACTGACATTTTCACACCAAATTGCACCGATTTTCTGAGCACTGCTATCAGTGGGGTCTCTGGCTTCCACAAGAATTGTTTAGGGGATTTTGGTAGAACAGGCCCAAGAACCATCAGAGAGCGATTTACTCCAGAAGTGAAGATAAATATTAATGCAACACTCGGCAGCACAGCTTTACCTGCGGGAGTGGAAGATGCAGATGTGCTCACAGCATCCAAATCCATCAGCACCCACCACCCACTCCCAAACAGCAGCAGCACCGTGGGGTTTGCCACTTCCAGCTGATAACACAGTTAATAAACACATGACTTACATCAGAGAACAATGAATCTCTGGTGTCGTGCTAATTAAAAAGCCAGTATTACATTACTTCCTCAAGGGTTCATTTTATAATTTTTAGGATTATAGCACATTGATTAATTTATACAAGTTTTTAATCCCCTAGTATTTAATGAAGTCTAGGAACTTGGGAACACGTGCATAACTCGGATTTGTATAATTTTATTACATAGGAGAAAAGTTAAACTGGTCATGTGCTACTTCATGTAAAAAAGTGTCTGAGCTCACGACTTCAACCATCATCCTATTAACCATTTGCAACAAAAAAATTTGAGCCTAAATTAATTCTGGGGTTATTAGATTATTTTTCAACTTGCTAAGGACTCCAACAAGCATCGCTTGTCTCATGTGCTTGTCAACTGCCTTTTAATTAGCTGTTGTGGAACAACTGAGCACAGTGGGAAACTAATATCTGCTTATGTTATCTTCCATAGCATTTAGAGTGCTTCGGAAACGACGTTGTCATTATCCTGTACAGCCTCAGAGTTCCCCATTCTGGAAGTTAAAAATGCCTGGCTGCAAGGAGAGGTTCGAAAATGCATGGCAAATAAACACTACAGCAAAATAAATTGTTGAAGACAAAATATCCCACAAAGATAAAGTGCTGAATTTTGTTTTAGGCTGGTTTCTGGTTCATTTTTACGGCCTCAAAAGTGCAGCTCAGTCACTTCTTAGACCCACCCATGAATCATAGGCTTAAGAACAAAAGAATTTTCTTTTAAGTCTTCTACACACAATGTAAATATCTCAAAAGCCACGGTTTCAGGAAATATAATCCTGAGTCTAAACCCCAGCCGCCTTATACTTCGCAGAGGGAAACCAAACAAACAAATGAACCCAAAAGGAAACACAGGCACTGGATTTTGAAGTTGTGTGTAACCAGACCTTATTGTAGGTCAGGGACAGACACAACTCTGGGCATTAATCAAAAGAAACAGAACATTTCTGGATGCTCAGAGCTTTTTTCTTGGTCAAGTGATGGCTAAAGAGAAATATCCCTGAGCCCCCAGCTCTCTGCACAGTGTAGATTCAAAGGAAGGAGATGGATTATTCAGAGCACTGAAGATTGTTACAGAGGTGGGGACACGGTTCTGTTCAACAGCACTACCAGAGTCTGTAGTCTTTTTACTTGGGATGCTCCAAGTTCTGAGCAAAAAATAACCAGGAAAAAAGAGAGTAAACCTGCACAGTCACAAGTACAAGCTGAGCCTGACCAGTGAATCTGCTTAAAGACAAGATTTATGAAAAATCCCTTAATGACATACTGCACAAAATATTTCCTTTTTTTTTTTTGTCATCTGTTGGTTTCACAGACCGGCCTTTTCAATTTTCTCTTTTCTCTTTAATTTGGATTTACTAGATTAAGATGATAATAAGGAACTTTAAAAAATGCCACATGCATGTTGGTTAAGTAACAATTAGAATTGATAAGCACGTTGGGATGTACTCCAAGAGTTTGGGATTTGCATTCTGCATCACGTCACTTTTCTTTGGCAGCACTCAACCCTCCCTCCACAGGGCTGTAACCACCTGAACATGGCATTGCCCAGGTGGGTATTGGCAGAGACATTTACTGGTGCATTTGTGTTTTCCAACAAGGGAGGCAGCAGGATACAAACATCTCCTTACCCCTTGCACAGACCCAGCTCCAGTGTTGGTACTCAGGTGAGCACCTGCAGTGAGACAGGAACAGCTCCTGTGTTGGTAAAGGTGATAAGGTGTCACTACTGGATCATAAAAGCTGTTCCAAAACCTAATAACTAATTTGAGTTAACAGACTGTTTAAAGACAATTCTTTTTTTCTACCTATTTTTGAAAGATCTAACACTGACAGCAATACTAAAAATTGTACTTTGGTGCTAAAAAGTACTCAGACATAAAATATTTATCACCTCTTCCAGAGGAAACACCTTGAAATGATGAAGTATCTGGGATAATCCCCATGCATAGTGCAGTGCTGCGCAGGGAGGTGATTACCCGGCAGGGAGAAGTGTCTATGGAAAGGCAGTGAGAAGAAAAGGCCCTTATTTATTTCAGCTCCCCGCAATTATATTCATTTTCTAACTGTATTTGCAACTTGCACTGGCCCGTCACGTTTCCACCTCAGACAGCAGAAGATGATTAGGGGTACGAGCAAGAGCCATGTTCTTCATTGACAGTGAGTCATGGCTTTTATTTGCTCAGCGTAGAGACAATGATAATTTTGGGCTCAGTGTCTTGAGGAGCTTAGACACAGCACATGGAACAAGGCTTCTCTGGAACAGCTTTTAATTGCTTTTCGGTCCTTTAAACTCGCAACATCTATGGGGTAAAACTTAAATCCTCTCTATTTTCTTGTATTCTGCATTTTTCAAATGCAAAGTTAAATTAAAACAATCATTTTTCAAAATAATTCTTTGAAAGACAGAATAAGCAGAAATTATACCTGAGCAATGCCATAAAACCTTTCATCAACCAATCACACTCACAGGAAGGAATCTCCTGACAGGAGGGGGCAGCCGGGGGGGGGCAGGCTCTGCTCCCAGGGAACAGGGACAGGAGGAGAGGGAACGGCCTCAGGCTGGGCCAGGGGAGGCTCAGCTTGGACAGCAGCAGGAATTTCTCCATGGAAAGGGTGCTCAGGCCTTGGCAGGGGCTGCCCAGGGAGGTTTGGAGTCGCCATCCCTGGAGGTGTCCCAGGAAGGGCTGGAGGCGGCACTCAGAGCTCTGGGCTGGGGACAAGGTGGGGATGGGCACAGCTTGGACTGGATGGGCTGGGAGGGCTTTTCCTGCCTCAGTGATTCTATGATTCTATTTCTGGGGTGCAATTCAGCAAATCAAATAAGAGTATCTCCTTGCAGACTGCAGAAGCTCTCTCTCTGATTAAAAGATTATTCAGTATCCCTCTTTAAGTTCCCATTAAAAAAATCCAGAGATGCTTTTGTAGTGCTGCTTCTGTAGCACCTTGAGCATCCCCAGAACTCCCTGTTCTCACTAATTATCCACCATTTTGCTGCTCCTGGTTGTCCAGCCACTCCCAGTTCACCCCAGATGCTCCACACAGGCTCTGCTTCCCTCAGAAGCTGTGCAAGGGTCCCTCACTGTGGGATCCTGTAGAGACTGGAGTTGCTCCAAATTCATCCTGCAGCAACGCAATCCCTCATCCCACATGGATCAGCTGGGCCCAGGTAAACCCTCCCCTGAGCACAGGGGATGTCACAGCAGATGACAGGGTCTTTGCTTTAGTGTTCCTTGCATTAAAACTCCATTTCAAGGGCAGTGACACTGGCTCTGATGTGTAGCCAACACTGCCCAGACATTCCCTGTCACAAGACTCTGCCTCAGTTGTTTATAGGTTTCTCTACTTTAATTGCTCTGACTGACATTTTCCATTCCAGGCTGATGTCTGCCTTGGGCTTCTCTTAAATTTCAGCAAAAATTATTCAGCTTTTTTTAGAGAGTAGTTTACATGGAAAATGCACTGTTCTTACCATGGTAAATTTTGCCATTGAGATTCTGGTACCCTCTGCTTTACAGTAGAAGCCTGGTGTTTTACATAAGTTAATTTATGGAGAAGCTGGAAATGTTATCCAAATGCAGACAACTTTGGAGTTTGTGGAGAATCACAGACAAGATGCTTCAAGAAGAGGGAATTGCTAATGCTGCAAATTGAAGCATTCAGAAGTCAGGAGTGGCAGAACTAAGGATAAGCAGCAGCTTTCCCCTGCACGTAGACACTGTGATTACACATCATCGAGCCCTGTATTTCATAACTGAGAAGCACAGGTGTCTGAATTAAGGTTGCATATCTTGCATCTCCCAAGTTCCCAGGCTTTTTTGTTAGTTGCTTTTTGGCAAACTACCTCACTCTTTTAAACACTGGTTGATTTTGTTTTGTAGTTTGCAATAAAAATAGAGCCAAATGCCACATTTACTTACTTCAAAACACAAATCTAGGATTCTCTACCTAAACTCTGTTGAAAACACATAAAGGTTTCATGCTAAAAAAAACCCTAAAGCAGACGCTTGATCAAACAAGGTATTGTTGGGGTGAATTGCCTGGGAGGGCTTGTGCAGCTGAGTTTAGTAACATCAGGGATCCTGTCTGAGAGCTGTGTTCAGCGGGAGGATCTCTAAATGATTTATGAACAGCTGAATCAATAAGCAACCACTGGTGTTGAAAATGTCTTTTGAAGTGAGGTATGAGGTATCCCAGTCTGTGGAAGCAGTGTCTGCCTGGAGTCCAAAATAAGGAAACAGGTTGAAGATTAACATCTCAAAAGGCTCTGGAGGAGTAGGATTTCCTAAGGAAACCTTTCCTAGTCATTTAACCACTATTGCCCCTCAGACAAATGTTCTGTTGCAAGAAAATTGAAGTGTCATGATAAAGCCACAGGTTTCAGTAGCTCTGGATTGCAGGAGCTACCAGTCTGCAGCTGGTTTCCAGAAGAGCTGGTTATGCTGGCACAGACACAATCATGGAATCTCAGCATGGTTTGGGTTGGAAGGGCCCTTAAAACCCATCAACTTCCACCCCTGCCATGGGCAGGGACACCTTCCACTGTCCCAGGCTGCTCCAAGCCCCAGTGGCCAACCTGGCCTTGGACACTGCCAGGGATCCAGGGGCAGCCACAGCTTCTCTGGGCACCCTGTGCCAGGGCCTCCCCACCCTCCCAGGGAACAATTCCTTCCCAACATCTCACCTAAATTTCCCCTCTCTCAGTTTGAACTCAGATGCAAACAGGGATATTGTCAAGAGGAAAACACCAGCATTTTGAAATGCTGAGATTTTACATCATGCTTAGGTTTTTTGCTTAGATTCTGGATAAAGACTGTCCAACAAAAACCCCACTAAAAATATTAGAATTCCAAGAAAACTTCCTTTGCTGTTTCCCATTTAGAAATGCCACAAGGAACTTCAGGGGCTCTTTGGCTGTCCTTGAGATACAGGAGGAGGCTGAGAACGTTGTTCCCAGAGCCAAGGACTCCCCACACACACAGTGGTGCAACAAGCTCTGAGCAAATTGGTGGAAATCCAAGGCTTTGGGGCTTGTTGGCGAAGAGGAGAAATCTGATATTTCCAACTTCATTGAAGGGTCCAAGAGCTGCTAGATTCACTGTCACAAACATGAAGAAAAGGCTCTTCATCTCGCAAGACTGTTAATGTAAAACTGGAGTCAGACTCCCAGGCTTCTGGGCTGCCAACCTGAGGACTGAGAGCCTCTGGCAAGCATTACCACAATTTTATCCCTTAGCTGTAAGTTCTGAGGAAGGGAACAGCAAGATCTACCAATGCACACCTCTAGCCAGAGCAACCAAAGTCAGAAACCCGGAGTCTTGATGTTCTGCTGAGAACACACATAAAACTTGCTACCAGAAGCTGTATCACTCCACCATCAAGAGTGACAGAATAGCAGCCTCACAGAACTAGCAGATCTGTCATACATTCATGGGTTTAACCAATACACTGTGACAGACAGCTTCCCAACCATTTTATGAGGAAAAAACCTGCCGGGTGAAAATCCCTGACCCCACCCTGATAATTCTGTTCAAAGGCACAAGAAGTGCCAGGTATGGGAACGGACTGAGCTTCGCCGGCTATCAGCTTCACAGATTAAAGATTTCCTCTGAATTCTATTTTAAAGGGGGAGATAACACCAGACATCTGGCTGAATTTTAACATTTCTTAGGAGAGACTTGACAAGACAACAGATTCACAGTTAATGAATTCAAAGCTGCATGAATATAGAACAGCTCCAGCGCTGCGAGGATGAGCGTTACCTCCAGAGAGCTCAGCTACAGAGCAGGGATGCTTCATTTTGTCAGGAAGGCTACCCAGCTATGTCACAGGAAAGAATCAGCTGATTTCCTCTGGGATCACCACTGGTTCAGAAAAGCTCTGTCTAGTTAGGATAAAACACACTGAAAACATAAGCAAGTAACATAAGGCTGATTATCTTCCCTTTCAATGAAGTTTCCAATTCTTCATGACATGTCAGTGATGGATGCAGAGTTTTTAAAAGACCCTGTGGCAAGAATGAAAGCACTCGGAGGATAAGAGAAAAGGAAAAACTCATCATAGGTTGCAGAGGGAAAAAAGCTGGCACACAAAGGAAGGTCTTTGACTCGATGTCTGAGCAAACAATTCCAAATGGCAGATGGAACCCTGAAAACAGGAGTTCTGCACTGCCAGCAAGCGCTTTTGCACTAGGACCTGGAAACAACAGGAAATAAACCAGGAGAGCTCAAAATGTCATGGATAATGCAGACACATGTTGTAATTAGGCTGCATGAGCACTGCAAAACGTTACCATAAATATTCCCTCTGGTACTTAAAGCTGCTTGCTGTGGCCACACTGACTCACTTTGCCACGAGCATTCCACAGACTGGCACAAATATTTGTAGGAAGCAATTTAGAGCCATGGAAACTCAACTCCATCTGCCTGGGTGTGTTCCCTGCATTGTCCACAGTCAGGCACTGTAAAGGACCATTGCCACTGTGCCCAGTGTGACACAGATATCCCCTCCTGGGCCTCTGCCACTGGCACGGAGGGCACAACCCAACCACTGCGGGTGTTCAAGCAAGTGCCAGAGCCCACTCAGGCACTGCTGCGGTGCTGTGTTTCCCCACTCCTTTTCCTGCTGGGTTTCTGCCCTTCCCTGCCCCTGGTCCTGGCCACTGCCTTGGGTTTTTCCCATCGGTTCCGGTGATGCCATGATGTTTTTTTGCTTTTTATATATACCCCCTCTATATACTCTTTTGTATAACTTTTATGTACTCTTAAGGGCCTTTTAGCCCACATACTTCTAATTCTTCAGGTTTGATAACCAGCATAGGCCCAGTATTCCATTAAGCCAGGAGACCAAACATCTCAGAAGCCTCAGACACCAAGGTCTTCTCTGGAACACATTTTGTAAACTAAGATAGGCCTGTCCAGGGGGGGAAAGTTCCTCAGAGAGGGGGGTTCCCTCAGCCCCTCATTGGGGAATCTTTGATAGATATGCTAATTGGTAAAGCCTATCATTTTATACCCAAACTATTGTGGGTGTGCATTTCGGGGGTGCTCACGGGGGTGCATTTTGGGGTGCATTTGGATGTGCATTCCAGCGTGCTCCACCTGGACGGAGTGCACCAAGGATCCTTAAAATAAATACCAAGGTAAAATCCCTTTTTCCCTTCTAACCGTGTTTGGCTTTTGATTTTAAGACCAAGAAAAGGCATCACCGGTACCCCAACTCCGCCCATGTGCCGCCCCTGCACCCTGAAACCAGTAGTCCACGTGCTCTCCCCGCCCCACTCGTCCCCCTATAAAACCCAAAACGGGCTGCCATGTGGCCTCTCTGCCTCTGGGAAGCTGTTCATCACCATGTGATTAAAGTCCTGTGGTCCCTATGCAGAGCCCCTTCTCTCCTCCTTTATCACTACCATGTTGTGGAGCTGGCAGCCAGTCGGAGCGAGGGCGCGGGGCCCCGGGAGGGCCACGGGAGGCGGAACAGCCGCTCTCCCCGATGCAGCGCTCTCCGGGAAGGTTGCGGCTTGCCGTGCCAACACAACACACTGCTATCACAAAGTATCCCTGGAAAACTAATTTGGAACAAGGGCAGCAAATGAATGGATGTGGCAAACAGGGATTTTGGTGATTTTTTGACAAAAATGACAATGCTGTTCGTAGCTTGGCAGAGGTTAGGACACCAGGCGGAGCAGCATTCTCCATCCCTCCTTTCTGAACAGGGAAAATGGGAAGGGGAGCACCTGGAATGCTGCTGAATGTGCTCCTTTCAGCTGTGAAAGCAGGGACTTCCACCCTGTCCTGTCTGTTCTGGACAGCAATGGGTTACACAGGGAGCGAAGGGAGAACCAGAGAGAGATGTCCTGTCCCCAAAGGTTTGAGCTACTCTGTGTGCATACATCCCTTCACAATGAAAAATATAAAGCAGGAGCTGTCAACAAGATTATTTTAGAGGAAATCAGATAGCAAAGCATGAGTAATTACTTCACTAAATCAAGTAATCTCTTTAATCTTGAAAGGAAATTTCAAACCTGCCTTTCAGCAAGCTTTATTTCCGATTCCATACTCAATTTAGGTGCAAAAAGTGTTGCATTTTATTTTTAAGAAATGCATAGAAGGACTGAACTCTGAAGACCGTGTCTTGTTGGGTGTGAAGAAATTATTTAAGACAAATTATAGTGCTGTCACACTCATACCTCATAGTTTAAAATAAATCTTGTCATCTAATTTTACAAGAGCTTGAGTTTGTTTAACAAATTTCTCAGAGGTATTTGTGTGGCACTCCATCTCCCCTTGCCTCTGATTGTAGCCTATCATTTCAGTCTTTGCCTTCTGCAGCTCTCCGTGTCTCACTGTGATGTTTAACAGGTAGCATTTATCACATCTCCTCAGCTGGGCTGAAGCAGATAAAACCGTGGAGTCTCAGCACAGTTCTTGGCAAATCACAATTAAAGAATTATTTAAAAACAAAGGCCCCCCAAAGTGGGATTTCTGCTCCCACACTAACAACTTCCACAGCAGGGAACTGGGACTCTGAAAAGAGTTTTGATGTTCCACCCACAGGTCTACTGAGAAAATTAAGGGAAAAGGAAAATCCCCCTGGTGTTTTAATTCCCATGTGATTTTATCAACATGTCAGGGCACGCTTGAATCAGCCAAATCATGACAATTATTTTGAGAAAATATAGTCTGCAAAAGACTCTGTCTCTTCCCTTCTTGCTTGTCAATGAAGTCAGATAAATTGTGAATTGTTCAAAAGAGCCCTCACTGAGGCAACAAGAAGGGCAAGGAACTGTCATCAGATAAAAACTGAGGTGAGCACAGCTCCCTAGGAAGTGTTTAACCAACTTATTGTTATACTAGTGGAGGAACTTCATTGACCCAAACATTAAAGACAAAATTAAAAAATACAATACCCAGTCTGCAGAGGGAATGTGAAGCCCTTCGGGAGGCTGGCACTTTTAAAGATATGGGCCTGACTTTGAGAGATGACATCTCACAGATGTTTTTTACTGTAAGCCAAGAACATTTGTGGCTTAATCACCTGACGGCCATACTCTGGTTTCTGGTGCCTCATGGCTGCATGAGTGAGCATTTGATCACACACCCAGGGTTGGGAGGCTGCACAGGCTGCTGAAAACAGGTCCAGTGGTGTTCTCCAGCCCAGCTATTGATAATTCAGGTAATTTCCAGTTCTCTGAGGAGTCCCATGAGATGCACCTCTTCCCACTGGTGGTCCAGGAGATGCTGTGCCATAGGTTGGCTCGTGTGCTCACTACCTGGTCACCTTGCCTTTGTGTTAAGCTGTGGCTGACATTAACAAGCTGCTAAATTCAATTTTGATGCAGTTTTGATGCCTCCCCTCAAAACTCAAATGCAAATGTGCCCATTTCATTAAGCAACTGGGAGCATTTTAGCTCATATGGAGGGGAACAGCAGTTTTAAAAAGTCAATTATACTTGCTTAATTTTTTTCCTCGAGTGTTTCTGAGTGCTCCTTTTCCCTTCAGTGGAAGAACTGCAGCTGCTTCATCACTTCTTTCAGACAGCTGTGACACATTCCTATTATTGGGCATGTTCTGTAGGTATCTCACTCGTGATCCCTTGCCTGGTTGCATACAAGAATATCACTGTCAAATTCTGTAGTTCATTTCATCAGGAATAAACTGAACTCTAGATTTAGTTCTGTGCTATGGGGCCTCCAATATTGAAATTTAAATCAAAGCTTGAAAAAGAAGGGGGGCTATCACAGCCCCACCTGTTTAGTTTACAATTTAATATTTCCATCAAAAATATTCATATTTTGATGCATATATTCATCCTTTCTACTACACAGGATCTAATGCAAGAGCTTTTAAAACACCACATTTATTCCAACACTACACCAGAATCAGAACTGTGAACTTTACTTATGATAGTAATTATTAGAATCAGTTCTTAGCATCAAAAAACAGTAACTAAAATTCATAAGCAGCGAGCTTTACTCTACTATTTCAGGAATTTTGAGCAAAAATAATATTAAAAAAAATAATAATGAAAAGAAACTGTGTTTTTTCAACAATCAATCATTCCTCAGTAAATTTCTTTAGTTTTTGAAGAAAAATTTCCACCGAGGTCCATCTCAATCTTCGGAAGGAGGGAAAGCCCTTTCAGAACAAGAAAGATTTGCCTTTCCCCTTTCTGCTCCATGCCCCTCCAAGAGAGACGTTGTTGTTGATGGTGATGAAAGAAGCTATTTACTTGTGACAAAAACAAGAAGATCTTACTGATGAAAAGGGAGGCAGCTTTTCTGTTTGTTTCACGATTAAATCAATAAAACCCAAAATATGCCAGTCTCACTTTCCATTTTGAAATGCATTGGACAGCCCCAGGGCAGAGTGTTATTCCTTCATTATTCTCTCTACTAGTCTTCAAATAATGCTATTTGGGATCAATGATCACCTCAGACATGCTAATATAAGCCCAATTTGTTTCCATAATAATTGGCATGCTGCTATTTAGTGCATTATAAATGGCTGTATAAATTAATCACAGATTCTTACAGTGCCTATGTGCACTGCAATTTGTCTTTACAGAGTTACTACTGTCAGATCAAGTTTTTATCTAGTCTTAATTTTAAGCATTTAATTACATTAGTATTCACACTATAAAACATACAAAGAGGTCTCAATTATCATTGCCCTTCATGAAATGAATTAATTTAAGTCATAAACCCACTCTCCTGTAGAAAAGAACATTCAAGGAATCACTGTTTAGCTCATGGACTATCTGGTATTTTCTTCCTGCCTAAATGAAATATCCTCACTGTACTCTCACTGCAGTGCACAAAATGTCCATTTATCATCGTGCTTTTCATCAGCTTTTGAATTAGAGGAGCGACCCTTCATCTACTACTTCATTTAAATGTCACTGAAGCTTTTTGGGGGATTCTGCCCCATCGGTAATAGTACATATCCTGAAAATCAAACCTGTAAAAACAGCTCTGGCCTTCACGTTTTTCTGAATTACCCTTTAAAAGGAACCTTTTCTCAAATTATTGCCCTCTGTGTTTCAGCACATTTCACTTCCAGAAGCTATACCCATGATGGAAAAAAAAAGATGCTCGTTGTGCATCAGCCCAGGCTTAGGAGATGCTGAATTTTCTAAGGACGCTGATGAATTATGTCTGAGGAGGGAATAAAAATAACTTCCTTGCCTTGTGCTAGAAAGGAGAAGGGATGAGTTTCTAATGGTAAGAGGGGAAGTGGTGCAAGACCAAACAGAACAGAATGTGTGCAGGAAGGGATCAGGGAGTGCAAAGGGAGGCCAGAACCTGGAGCTGGCAAGACGGCAGCAGAGCCTCACAGCCTGGCAGGGAAGCCAAGAAACAATATTGGCAGACTGGGGATGAGAAAGGAAAGAGGATAGAAAAGGATTAATAATTCAAAGCTGGCTTACAGTGGCTTAGTCCCCGTGCTCAACACACGGATAGAAACTGAACACGGGTGGCTCAAATGAGATCCCTGTGCCAGGCACAGAGAGCACTTGTCAGGTACCACAGGATGGGGCAATTCCCTCTGCCTTGGGCAGCTCCGAGAGAGGATTATCCAGTGAATAGAAAAGTTTGGTCACCAACAGACTCTGCCACAGACACCCAGCTCATCCTCCTCCAAGGAGAGCAAAACCATTGCCACCCAGCTCGAAACCCACTTTGGACAGTGTTCCACGAGTGAGAGGGCTCTGAGCTGGGGCAGCCTCACGTGAGGAGCGTGGCACTTTTCTCCTTGGCAGCTGTGAGAAAATAATGTTCAGCAGACTCTCTGCTGACCACACCAGAGATGTTTTCTCTCAGCACCATGTGGTTAATCCAGGTGTCTCCATATGAAATGTGTCCAAGAGAAACTTCCACTCAGAGAACACCCTATTTTAAAGCACACCCATCCCATTTCTTATAAAACCCTTGAGGCAGCTGTTTTGCCTCTACCTGACTCAGTTTGCCTGACCCGGAGCTGAATTTACACACATTTTCTGTAGTCCATAAAGAGAGAATGATGTGAACCTGATTCATATCCTGTAAGCCAAATTCATATTCTGCTGGTAAAAGGATTCACTCACTGTCTGTCTGGTGACAACTGGAGATACATAAGAAAACAAGACTCCTGCAGGTGTCCCAAGTGATAACAATCTCCAACCTCAGCGCCAAAATTGCTTGAAAGTTTCAGATATAGTCGTTGAATTACTGAAGTCATTATAATCACAGCTTTGCTGTTATCCTTCCAGAATTTTCAACCTAAGCAAACAAGAAATTCAAGGAAAAATAGCAAAACAAGCTCACAAATAATGCAGCTGAGAAGTATGTCCCAAATGATCTAATTTTTTTAACTGTGCTGTCGCTTCCTCCTTCCCATTGTTCACATGCCCTAGCCAGCCATAAGAATGATATAAAAAGAAAGCATCTTCTATCTATAAACTCCTTCCACAATTAAGTTCTGAAAAGAAAATATGTATACTAATTATCTCATCATTAAGTTACTAATTATATTGAAAAAAACTGCAACACATTGATTTTCTTTTTTTCCTTTGCCCTTGGGGAAAAAGTTTGTATATAATTATCAGTTTCCCTAACTCTTTACTTGCCCTTTTGTTTTCATAATGAAAGAAACTCTTTCATCTGTCTGCAAAATTGTATCACAATGAGCCAGGCTGGAGGAAATCTGAAACCCAGCAATGGTTCAGGGCTCTGGGGAAAACAAGCAATATCCATCCCTAACCTCCTCCTGACCTATCCCTGGCCTCAGACAAACAACTTAAACATTCAATTAGTAGAAAAGAAATGAATGTGCTGTTTATTAATTTGGAGGAGGAAGTGCAATGTTGTGCATATTAATTGACCTAATGTGCCATGCAGCATCTGAACTCCTCCTGGATAAATCCCATCCTGTCCCACTCAGTCCTGAGAGGCAACTCGATGGCAAAATGCCTTGTACACAGGTCTGTGCACATTTGCATTGCATGGAGGAAATGTGGAATTAATGATTTCTCCCTTTCAGTATGTCCTGAACCCTGTTTACTTATCATAGATTGAAATCCCCAACTCCTTGATATACATTCACTGTAACTTGTTTTCCATGCTCTCTTCCCATTCCCCCTCGCTCTCTGCTGTTTGCTTTGATCTTTAACTTCCATCTCTCTTCTGATTTACACCTGTATTCACAACCTCTCTGTTGCAACCTCATTACAGCAAAGCCTCTCGGGCCCCCTGCCCATGGAGCTGCCCTCAGTGATCCAGCAGGGCACGGCTGCTGGGGATAAACACCCCCAGAGCTGCTCCTGCCCCAGCTCTCCATCCCTTGGGACAGGCTGGTGTCCCTGAGGGGTGACACAGATGGGTGGGAGCAGTGGAACTCAGTGGCAGGGACACCCGGGATCAGAGCAGTGTGGTTTGAGGCACAGCTGGCACCACATCAGCCCTGGAACTCCTGTCTGTTCCTGATTGCCTGGTCTGATCCTGTTTGGCATCCTCACCCAGAGCGTGGGGCAGAGCACATCCAGCAGCAGTTTGTGATGGAGCCAGCCTGGGGCAGAGGGCAGTGGGAGACAGGGCTCTGGGCAGAGGGACCGCAGCAAAGGGGCTGACAAGGACCTTGGCAAGTTCAAAGTTTGTACCCCCCTCCTCTCCACTGCTAAACTGGAGATATAATCTCAGTGCATTCAGTAAAAAAAAAAAAAAAAAAAAAAAAACCCAAACAAAACCCTACACACAAATTTTCACGCCAAAGAACGGAACAAACCAAAACTTTGGTAACTGCCGTGGAAGTCCCTTGGCATTCTAGCAGCAGTGTTTCGGGACTGCTCAATAAAATATGGATATTCCTGATTTGTTATTCGATTGTCTGACCTTGAGAATATGTGATCACCACCCATCCCCACAGTCTGCACAGAAATCCTCCTCCAAGCTGTCGTGCACTGTTGAAGTTAAGAAGTTGAAGCTCGGACTGGTTAATTAGATGGATGAAAGAACGGGACATGGAAATCTAAACCCGATAGAATTCATTTCTGGAGACAAAGAGGTCAAGTGTGCATTATACTGGAGAGCTCACACAGCTTTTCTGGGTATTTATTCAGTACTGAGGCTTCAGTGGGTAGGCAGCAACATCCCATTTCAGTGATATCCTAGGAAATGCAGGTACTTCTGGAATTACACCACGATTTACATCGGACAAAAGAGTGTTTTAACACAAATAGCTCTGTCACACTGTTGGAATTCCAAGTATCTGTCAGCGTGAAAGAGAAGCTGAATGAGCAATACACATTTCTTCCTTTGGCCTCCAATCAGAAATAAGAAATTAATCTTGTCCAGTTGGTAACTGGCATTTGAACCATCCCACTTGTTTTCTCACAGACAAGATGTACTACAGGTAGACTGGGTTCGGAGCCCCATTTCATAACACCTTCTCAGTTTTGGATTCAAAAAAACTCAGGAGCTCTATCTACGAAAAGTGAGAATTCTGTTAGGTTTTGGAGGAAACCCACTGCCCCATTCCTTCAGGAAAGTGAGGAAGAACACAGATCTGACTCCAAGAAGTTAAATACATTCATGTATTGACATGAACAGCTTTCACAGCAAATAGGGAATCTTCTTACCATGAGAGACAAATAATAAAATTCCATTTGTTCTTTCCTGTTGTCTGTAGGTGTTCTCTGTATGTGTGATCAGGCCAGGTTTCACTGCATCTCCCTGCTATGAATACTGGGCTCTTCTGACAGAGATGCTTATGCTCCTCTGAGCCAGAAATTGTTGTGACACCCAAGCTTTTTTCCAGCTGTTTTAGCTGCAGAACAGCATCGTCCCAGACTCCCAGCTGCATAGTTCCCTGCAATGCTGTGATCTGCAGCCACTGATTTCACTGCTTTGTCTCTAATTCACATTTCCCGTGCGAGGAAGGCCTGAGGACTTTTTTTTTGTGAGAACAGATTGTATTAGCTAAATCTGTGTTTTTCTCCAGAAGACGAAAAAAGCACTGTGGGTGGTTTTGTGTAACTGGTTCATGTTGAGACCATTTTTCTTATGAAGTTGTACTGTTGTAGTGAAGTTGAGTGGTCTTGCCTCAAGTTTAGAGACAATGATGGTTTACCCAGAGCTGTAATAGCACACACGGGCTGGTGGGGAGCTTCACAGAGTGTTTGTAACAACGAGCAGGAACATGGAGCTTCAGGAGATCTAAATCTGCAACATTTCAACCTGACATTTCATTTGTTTGTGTAAATCACTGTGGAGGATGGTTGAGCACCCAAGGTAAAGCAACTCTTCGATTATGCCATCCTGAAATCCTGAGTAAGAACAATCAAATTGTCTAAAAAATGTGAAGCAGTCTTATTTGCTGCTCTCCTACAGCAATTAAAGTGCCTGGTTGGTAATTTTCTCAGTGTAGAAATCTCAGCAACAGAAATCTTTTGTTTTTTCATAATAAAAGTAGACATGGAAAGATAACAATAGGTATTTTAAAACAAAACTGATTTGCAGGAATATTTATATGCTGTCTGTATCAACACCTCTTATTTTTTGGAATATCACAGAGCCAAGTCCTAAAACATAAGGATGCTATTACTGTCAGAGCATTTTATTGCTACCTGTTCTCTTGAACAAAGTTGCAGTTTGGGAAAATAAGATGGGAGGAGGCAGGAAAGATGGAACTACCTCATGGCAAAATTGACTTTAGTGGAAATCCATTTTTGTCTATGTGATACCAAAAATTAAGGAATAAATAGAAAGTTGAGGTTTTCACAGCCTGGCTATAGATGAAACACATCTCATACAGACACGAAACTACACTGGAGTAAGTGCCAGTGGGAAAATTAATAACAGGAAAAAGTGATAGCATGAGCACTGGAACCAGTGAACCCCGGCTTTTATGGATTTAAATTGTGTGCTTGGATTCTCTGGTGTTTAATAAAGCAGAAGCTTGGCTTGCTGGTCTGGAGCCCTGCCTGCTTCAGCCTTTCCCTCCACGGTGCCATCAAACAGCCTCAGCTGCTCCCAGTCTGCATCCATGACATCTCTGGAACCTGGGATTTCTTAGAATCTTATTGTCTTAAATTTAACTCGAGTCAGCCAAGTGGATACCCAACCTTCCCTGCCCCTGCCCCACACTCAGGGAGAGACATCGATCCTTAAGAAGCAAGACCGAAAATTGCCTGCAAGGTCATCCCACAGCCGGGAGGAGCTTCCATAAGCGCGTGCCCCGGGAGTGCATCAGCCCCTCAAAAGCTGCTTCAGCATTTTCCTGGCTGCACTGCTGACAAAGCCCTGACAGTGATCAGCTTGCTGGGGTCCTCGGCCCACCGCTTATCTCACAGACCCAAAGTGCCTCATTCTTTCTTCAGTTTTCACTTTGTCTGTCTGTCCATCCACTGCCTCACCCTGGCTGGATTTGGACTGCAAACCCTTTGACAGAGAGATCACCCTTTTACTTCGTTTGTTTCTTCAGCAAGAGCACAATCCTCCATGTCTGTGACCAAGACACTGAACACTGCGTTTGTTCAATTAACAGATAATAATGATATTAACAAAGTGACAGCTGAGCAGGATACTTGTTATACTCGTACAGTGCTCACCCTGACCTGCTCCATCGATAAGAGACTGTCAGTTGTTCCAACACAATAAATGAGGTATTATTCATATGACAAACAAATCTGCCAGACCTCTTTACCAGCCTGCCCAAATTCCCAGAGAGTTTATCCAAAGCAAACCACTGCTTAAAGTTGGCAGACTCATTATTTTTCATGTTAATATGTGTACCAGCTCGAGGGTTACCAGCAGACCATTGCAGGCCCTGCCCTGCAGATGGATTGGGGATTGCACTGTGATTTATGGCTCATCACCAGCACATTATTCAAAAGGCCTCCATAACTCATTTATATCGGTCAGCAAGTGCATTTGACTTGACAGAATCATTATCCACATTATCACCAGAACTCACACGTGGACCTCTGCCTTTGGAATTGATATTGGATTTGAAATCCCTGGACACCACTCAGTCCATTCCTGTGCACTGCAGTCACATAGCATCCAGTGCCCACCACATTCCCTTTTACACATCCAGTTCTGGAACACTGATTTTTGATGGCTGTTCTACACCATCTGATACTTGAGATGTTACATCTGTTTGAAATGTCCAATAGTACAAGAAATAGTCTTGACATCATGAAGCTCAGCCATACTATTATTTGTAATAAATTTAAAACTATATTCCACCTTTGAGGCAAGTTTTATTTTTTGCCTTATTTTATGCATACCACTGCATAAAAAACAAACAGGGACAACGTTAATGCTGCTTCTGTAATTTATTTTTCACCACCTGAGCAAAATGCTTGTGTGTTTTCATACTTTCACTTCAACACTGCTCTCTCTGGTGAATCAGACTCATTAATCCCCCATTTCCATGAGTACAAGTTATTGAAATGCTGGTTTTTTAGCAGGCAAATTCTGGCTATGGTTATTCGCAGATATGCCTTTGTATTATAACACAATAATATGGTGCTGGAATATCAGACCTAGCTCTGCTACTGAGTCAAACCCTCCAAAATCAGAATAAAAACATCATTTCCGAAAACCAACTTTCCTACAAACCAGAAGAACTCAAGTTTTACCCTAGCCTGTGAGACTTCAGCTTCCACTCTCATAAACATTTCAAACAGTTAAATATTGAAATGGAGAGGGAGCAGAAGAGGATGAAGGTTGTCCCTCTTCTGCTGTTCAACAGGTTCCCTTATTGCTTTAGACCACAGGAAAAGACCAGGCATTACAAATAAGGGCTCATAAGGATATAAGTTTCATGCTAACACATTTTTTCAGACAGCCTAGTAAAGGTAATGTTATCTTTGAGCAGCAAGAAATAACTAGACACACTTAATTCCCCTTAAGGCATTACTCACATTCTGTTATCAAATTATTCAGTGCTTAAAGAGAAATACAAACAGTCAGTAAAGATTTGAGAGATCATGTGAGAAATTACCTTCAGCTGAACTAATTCTGGTTCTAACTAATTTGCACAGCCTGAACGGTCACTTTTCTGCTGCTTTAGACCTTCCTCCTGCTGCCTCTTCCAGTGATACAAAAAAAAGAGAGGTGAGAAAGAGCCAAGTTCATTATTCATAGTTCTGAATGTCACAAGATCATTTCCAAAATGCAGATCGTCACATCATCACTTCAGCTTCTAGAAACTCATTTATTTCTGACCTGTTTTGCATTTCTGACCTGCTTTGCTATTTATGTAAAAAGATGAATAGTGTTGCTTTAGCTGCCACCACTCCTGTGTATCTGTGCCCAATATATATTTCAGTTTCAATTTATTATCATGAACCTTCAGATTATGAAGATTTTGTTTCACATGACAAGTTTTGTGCCCGTATTTTTTTATTTATTGTGCAAGTTAAACTATACAGGGACTTAACTAACTGTACACATATTTTCCTGGAATAACCATGGCAACTGAACATACCCCACACTGCACAAACCCATCTCTTGAACACCATCTCTCACTAGATCTTCTTTAGCTAATTCACACGTCACCAGGACACTTTCAGGGTGCAAATAAACCACATATCATGCTAGGACATATTCTGATATTGTACCACTGACTGCCAGGAGAGTCCCCCTAAAGGCATTAAATCCAAAGATATCTCCAGCACGGGCACTCGAGCAGCACCTCAACTAATCATGCAAAATAAGACCTCTGCTCATTTTTGGAAATTTGTAATAATGGGAACTAATTGTTCTTTTTCTGTTTATGTAAACAATCCTGACTATGACTCACTAGAGTAACTCTTTCTGCTTTTAATTTTTTGTGACATTCAAGAGAGGCTCAAGAGAAAAACCCCTCCTGATAACAACAAAAATTGCAATGCTGCCTTCATATGAACCTGTTTTTTACAAGACTGAAAGGCTTTTCTCCTGCTCAAGGTTATGCCCTGACATCTGGCAAAGCCAAAAGAGAATTGCTGAGCAGGTTGAGCCATTAGGATGAAAATCCCATCTTTTGAACAATGTTGATACCTCGTCTTTATCACTCTATTGATTGAGCAGGCTTGTGTGATTTACCCATGTTGGATTTAGCTGCCTGACAGACAAAAGAGAGGAGGGAGAAATCCATGCCAATCAAACAACATTTCTTATGAAAAATATCCATTCGAAATTAAAAACTAGAATGCAATATTTTGGTTGTCTTGAGAGAGGTAGAAATCCAGAAAAGCTGGGTTTAGGAACTAGCAGGAAATGAGATGCCTGAATTGCCAGGTCAGAAGCCTTTCCCAGAGCCCAGCTCAGTGCTCACACCCCCAGGACAAGGAGCCCCCAGTCCCTGTGTCAGGGTGAGTTGCTGCGGGGCCAGGATGGGTGACAACAACGGGGGAGTTGTTGGGGAAGATGAAATAGGAAAGCCTTATAAATATGATTACCTGGCAAAAGATGCTGAGAATATGGAAACTGTAAGTGAGATTGAAATGAAAGCAAGCTTTGAGATACCAAACCCCAGTTACTGAACAACTGGAAAACAATGGTATGGACGACTGAAGGTAATCCCCTTTTTGATTGAACAATACTCTCTGCTTGCAGACAGGTCCAAAGGTCAAAGCAGACCCTGCCAACTTGGCAGAGGGTCCAAAAAGCAGTTTTTAGAGTTTAAAATATAACACTGTATGGTAATGCAATGATTCTTATAGGCTGTATGTGAGTATTGTAGGATTTGTAGCTTGTTCTAGATTGGTTAATGAAAATTAGAATATTCAGCACAGAAGATGATTTATTGTGTTATAAACAGGAACCACGGATCTTTCTTCTATCTTCTCTCTTTCCTCTTTTCTACTCTCTCTCCCTCTCTCGCTCTCGCTTGCTTGCTCTCTTACTTCTCTGACCTGCTTCGAGCTGTGTCTGGCAGCTCCTAGCAGGTCCCCTACACCCACACCCTTTCACAATAAACCCCATGCTCTAAGACCTGACTTCAGAGATCTCTCGTCTCAGTCCCAACTGTCTGAAACCGAACCACAGATCCCGAAAATCCTACAGGGAACGGAAACTGTCCTTTTGCATCTGTGTCTCACAGCCCGAAGCCTCCCTATGACCCTAACACTGTGTCAGTCTCGGCCAGAGAGCCAGCTTGGCTGCCTCGGTAATTAGCTGGAAAGACAAAGGCTGGAGGTCGATTAGCCCAGGAGGCAAAGGCTAATTGCACACTTGTCTTTGGGAGCCCAGCTGGGAGAAGCTGAAGCCAGTGGCTGGTCAGAAGAGTTCTGCCGAAGTTGGGGAGGGGATTTAGCACGAGGAAGAGGAAGAAAGGAATGGGAGTTATTGCTGGGTTTCTTTTTTCCTGCTTGTGGTATTCAGTTACACTGGGAGTTGAAAAAAGCATGACTCATCTTGAAGGATTATTTTGAAACTAGACAGATTCACAACTCAAACCAATCTAATGACAATTCCTCTCTCTGCCTGAGGAGGCTGAATGCTGAATGCCTGAGGAGAGCTTCCACCGTCACAAAAGTGTTCTAATCATCATTTTTGCTACTTTAAGGGATTGTAATCTTTCAATTTTTTTCTTAGGCAATCAAACATTTACTGGAGGAGAAACTTCAACTTGAGTATTCTACTCTTATTAGGTACCTGCAAGATTTATTCTTGGGATCCAGACTAACCCAAGTGCTCTGTGCAAAGTAGACCAGATTGGACTTGAAGAACAATTAGCAAAAAGCCCATGGGGGTGGAAACAGGTCCCAGAACTCTGATTGTTCATTTAGAGTGAAATTGATACAGTGAAACCATTTCAACAGAAGGGTTTCAGAGCACTGTAACCAATATCCTGTGAGTCTGGTGGGTTAAGCAATAAGTGCTGGAGCGCCCTAAATGCTGACTTGTTGCATTTTTCCCTTGATCTTGACCTCAACCTCTTTTCCCAGCTGAATTTATTTGGCAGGCTCAAGCAGTCTCAAGCTGAACAATACTTCATTTTTCCAGGAATTTGCTATCCAATGCAGTCAAACATACTTTGCCCCACTGTATTCTATAGACTTCTCTTCTGGAGTTCATAAATGTTTAACTTGCCTGGCAGGTCCCAGATGTCAACAGAAGGATGGAATTGTTTCCACGACAGCAGGCTCTATCTGCTGGGGATAACACTGTTGGGATACTCGGGGAAAGGGGCATTTTCATACCTCTGCTGGGTTTTCTGGTTGAGTTGTTCTGTGGGGTTTTTTGGGTAAGGCCTCACCAGCATGGTTTTGCATCAGAGCTGGGTCTCTGTTGGCATCATCAACACCATTATTTTTCGTGTTAAAGAAGTACCTCTACTTTATTTTAATTGGGAGCCCTGGTCCTGTGCTATGTAAAGAACAAATTATACATTGGAGTTTAGAATCAAGGAGCTTCCATGTCTTCAATTTCTCCTGCTGGATGTTTTGATGAGTTCAGCATTAAGCACAGAATGGCTGAGGTTGGAAGGGACCTCTGGAGTTAACAGCAAGGAAGAAATGCTCTGTAAGACCTGCCAGGTTTTCCCTTGCCTTGTTTTCCTGTATGATTAGCAAAGTTCAATGCCTCCAGACTGGCATGAAGGTGTTTAATGTCAGAGCTTAATAATACAGCATACATTAAAAGTATAAATACAACATTTTTGCAGCTTAGAGAAAATATTTGCCCAAGACAAGTTAAAACTATGTAGCCATATCATCTCCTGTTTTCCTGGATATAAAATGACCCTGTAAAGCCTTCTGACATTCTCCTTGCAGCTGAGGATTGAGGCTATGACCTTTGCAAAGCCTTCCAAAGAGCTTCACAGGCAGCCAACTCTTACAGAGAAAGTTTCATTAGATACCAAAGACTTTTTTGATAAACGTGGTGGCACAGTTGCCCTCTCTCATGAAAAGTGGGCAAAATCAGTTCTTGCTATTTGAAACAAAACCAGCTGTTGGAGCTGAATGACTTCAAAAGACTTATTTTACAATTTGAATCCAACCTTCAACATAGGACGCTTTAATTAACTGCGAGGAGGGGAAATTACCATAAGGGACCCAGAGAGGCTGTGGAGTGTCCATCCCTGGAGTTACTAAAACATGACTGGAGAAGCCCCGAGAAACCTTTTCTGGCTGGACCCACTTTCAGCAAGTCTAGATGACTCCTAGAGTCCCCTACCAAACTAAATTATGCCACCAGCTGAAGTTGTCACCCTTCTTCCCCTGCATTTGCAGTGCCAGGGAGGGAAAATCTACCTGTAGCTGTTGAGTTGCCAAGGATGGCCGAACTGCAGAAAAGGAATCTGTTGAAAGTAAGATAGGACAGGATGGGACAGATCTGAAATCTGAAACCTGGCACTACAGATGGCATCTGTAAAAAAAGCAGGCGTTCCCACCCAGCTGGAAATAGCTGTAGTACAGACATTGTAGAAAGGTTATCAGCCTCCAGAGTAGCTTTGACTTCGTGCTGCCACTGCCAAGGTACAATCCTGCTTTGCCAGTACTTACATACTTTTTCTTAATTGCTCTTTGCACAAAACCAGGAATCAGTTGTTACCACACTGGAAGCAAAAGGGAGCACGGGAAGGAAACGGAGTCCAAATCTCTGCATGATGGCTTTGTGGCAGAGGGATTTGCATCTGCTGCTCAGGTGCATCCTGAAGGCACAAACTCATCTGTTCCAAACACACACCACCACGTCTCTGGTAGGGCTGCATCTTGTGGTTACTGAAGAAGGAAAGGAAGTTACCACATGCTGCCAGTTAAACAAATAAAAGTTCTGCTGAATATTGGGATTTAAACCTCCTCCCTGTGTTTGTCATTAGGATTGGATAAAGCATTGCCTGAAAGCAGAGCCCTGCAATGAGCAGAAATGGAATCAGACCATTCTAAACAAACACTGCTGAAGGCCTCAAGCACTGAGTCTGCAAAGCAACTTGAATGCTTGAGAAGGCATTCCTGTGGGCTGCTTGCTTAAATAGCAAAAGAAACCAATTCTCAAGAAGAAATGAAACTATCTATTTGGTAAAAGACAGCATTCAGTAAATAAACTTATGCAATAGCACAGCAAATAATCAGGAAGATCACAATGTAAATATCAGTTGTCTTTCTGTTTATTTTTTCTCTCTTTCTGAGGTCTCTTTTCCTCTCCTGAAGCCTTTTTTCCATTCTTTAGTATGCACCAGACAAAGCCTCAGATCCCTAGGCTTTGGCAGGGAAGCCACAGTCTCATTTTTCTGTTAAAAGTACCATTTTTGGTTCTGACAGCCCTGCGGTCCTGAACATGCCAGCCCAGAGCCATTCATTTCTGCAAAGTCATTCTGGGTTTTTGAAGGTCCTTTGTGGTGGCCCTGAGCAGCCCCCCAGGCAGTGTTTCCACGCTGATGGCAAGGCCCCTGTGGAATTCCTTGCTCCCTGGCCAATCCATTCCATCCATCCCATGCCATGGCTCTGAGTGCCAACCTGCCTGCAGCCTGGCCAGCGGCCACCTCAGTGACACTGCTGCTCCTCACACCCTGGAGAGGTTTCTCCTCCTGCCCTCACTGATGGGCTGCCAGCTCTGGTTCCTTCTCATCATGCAGGGCACAGAACTAAAGGCTTTTCCCTCATTGTTTTTTTAGAAGAAATGTGCTTTTATCAATAAGACACTGTCATTAGCAGTACTATCCATCTGTATCCAAGAGTAATTTCCCCAGGTAGGAACCATTTTGCAGCTGGGGATTGCTGGAATGTGGTTCATTAGAGCTGCTTCTCGCACACCCAGAGGTCCCTGTGCTGGTGATGGAATGAGATTACAACAGTGCTGCTCCCACTGACAGTCACAGCACAGAGCAGGGATAACACATCCACTGCTTTTATTGGCATTGCTAATTGTGAAAGGGAGATGATTAAGGGGCAGTCTTGCTCCTTCTGTTAGTTCAACCCCAATAAATCCAGTGAGTGTGGCAGAACAAGCACCAACTTACACACATTGGAATAATTTCACAACTACTGCCTTCTAGAAAGAGAATCACATCATGGCCAATTTTGTTCAGTGAAATGCTTGTGGAAAATCCAGCTGCAAATGATATTTTCTCTCTGTAACTTCCCACAGCGGTATTCAGGACAGCCCTGCCCATCACCAGGGCAGGCAGGGCACTGAGCCCTCAGCTCTGCTCACAACGAGCTCTAAAGGCTGACCAGAAACACACCTGCCAGGTGGACATCTGCAAGGTCTATTTCTGCAAAGAAAATAATTGAAAAAGAAACCTAATATGAAAACATTTCTGTGAGGAAAGAATTTAAACGCAGAGGGCTTCTGTGTTTATTACTAGGCCTTGTTTTACCTCCCTGTTTAAATAAATCTGCTTCACACGTCTCAGAAATATTCTTTCAAAAAAAGATTATAAAATAGGGCTGCTCTCACAGAGCATATTCCCAGGCTTATTGGGGTGAACTCTGGAGAGGAGGCAGAATGGGATCCATCAGAGGGCAAACCTGGTGCTCAGGAGCACTGTGAAATCTGGGTGCAAAAGTGCACGACTGCCCTCAAGCATAGCCAGTGCCTCCTGTGACTCAGAGAGGCTAAAAAAAGGGTAGATTCCACTTCTGAGAAGGTTGTTTGATGCACTTAATCCCAGCTCCCAGGTTCAGGATCCGTGGGGACTAACAGGGCTGACCCAGCTGTGTCAGGGAGGTGACTGAGGCTGGGGTATTTCATGGCATTTCAGTCCTTGCTGGAAAACCAACTGTGAGACGACAGAAATAATTTATGGCTTCTTTTCTCACTTAAGCACAGAACCTATCAGCATTCCATCTTTTTCCACATTGCTTTGTCATCCGTTAAGGACAGGGAGGTTCCCAAGAGTTTTGTAGCAATGGATGGAATGCTCTCACACCAGCGCGAAGGCAGGAGCAGGAAGTTTGAAACATTCCCTGAGGTCTTTAGAACACGTCTGATCCTGGCAGGCCTAGCCTTTGGATCTGCTCAACTCTCCTACTTTGTCCATATGATTACTGGAACTAGATTTAAGTGGAGAGGGAAAAAATGAAGAGGAACTTTTCAAAAAGTTTGGAACTGTCCGGGGTTCGTTGGTTTTGTTGGTCGGTTGGTTGGTTGGTTTGTTGGTTTTGTTGGTTTGGTTGGTTGGTTGGTTGGTTGGTTGGTTTTGTTGGTTGGTTGGTTGGTTGGTTTTGTTGGTTTGGTTGGTTGGTTGGTTTTGCTGGTTTGGTTGGTTGGTTGGTTGGTTGGTTGGTTTTGTTGGTTGG
>VZRV01004038.1:752674-762978 GCA_013398115.1 Falcunculus frontatus
TTGTGTGGTTGTGTGGTGGTTTTTTTGGGTTTGTTGGTTTTTGTGGTTGGTTGGTTGGTTGGTTGGTTTTGTTGGTTGGTTGGTTGGTTGGTTTTGTTGGTTTGGTTGGTTGGTTGGTTGGTTGGTTGGTTTTGTTGGTTTGGTTGGTTGGTTGGTTGGTTGGGTTTTTTGTGCCTCAGAGTTCAGTAGCACAAGAAGGAATTCCTGTAAACCAGAGAGATGTGGCAGATTAAGTCAAAAAAAAAATTTTTTTCTTTTTGACCTTATGAAAGTTGCATAAAAATGGACAGTAGTGCTTAACTCTCTGAGCTACTGTCTGGGACTGAAATCGGGGCCATGGATCCCAAAATCCCAGGCTCTCAGAGTGCCACAGGAAGCAGAAATGCCCTCCCATGGAGACTGGCACAGAGGCTTCTTATGCTTCCCTGCACCTGAGTTTCCAGCACTCCAAACCAGCTCCTTTCCAGATGCACACACACCTCTGTAGGGCACTTTAAACATACCCTAAAGACAAACTCAGTGGCTTTGATTTACCTTTCCCTCCATAACTGAGTCACAGCCATCCTTACACAGAACATCCACTCACACACAAACAAATGAAGGAATGAAAACCTGTGAATTAATCAAGCTATTTCCCTGAAGACTCTGAAAGAAGAAAGCAAGAGAAATTGTAAAGGATATTTCTTTTTGGAGGGAAGCTGGATATTATCATGATGAGGCCATGCAAACATATAAATATCTGAGATGAGATGGAAGATGAAATGAAACAGATGGAAACATTTGCGCTGTCAGTAAGATGAAAGGATAAAATTGTGGGTGCAACAGAAATGATTCTTTAAATTAAATCCATATCCTCAGCATCATATTTAATATCCTCTCCACTAACCTGCCCAGGCCTTGCACTTCATTTCTCATGTGACAGCACTGCCCACTTGAACACTGATACAGCTATTTACTGCCCAATAAAATGCTTCTATACATTTTAATTATAAACCTGTGGCTTCAAGTTGTATTTATAAAAGAGGCATTAATTTCTAATTCTATATATGACCAATTTAATTCCAGAATTAACTCCAGGCAGTTACTGCATTTAAGCACAATAGGATTCTGATTCTTTAATTCAGACCTGTCTCATTTTATCAATATTCTCCAAATGGTTATTTTCAGCCCCTCTATATTTTCACACTACAGGTACACAATAATTGTTTAAAATAAGCAAGCAGGAGACTGCAATTATTTTTCTTGTAAAGCATTTCCTGAAGAACAATAATAATTACAAACTATTCCCAAGAAGTTAAACTATTAAAAAAGAAAGTTCCCTTGGAATTTTTTATCAGACTGAAAAATTCCTAAACTATCTCTTTAAAAAAAAAAATCCCTAAAAACTCTAGGACATTTGTAAGCAACAGTGATGGGAAGTATATAATTTATGGCATATGGCGCATGCTTCGGAGTTGGTAAAAACCCTTTTGTGACCAAGGCAATTACAGACTTTTCTAGCAACAGAATCAGCCACTTCCTCAGAAAGGCAGCTTTCCCTCTGTAGGTAGGTACAAGACATCCTTTCCGAACTATCACCCAGATGGGGTTTAAATTCAAGTGAGCTTCTAAAGGAGCCAATATTGTCAGTCCACAGCCCCCAGACCAGTGTCTGAGACAGAAATACATTCACAAGTGTTGTGCTCAATATCTGCCTGCAGAAAGAGAAGAAGGATTTGGAACTTATCACAGTTTATAACTAGACCCCCAAATATTTAGTCTAAAATGGTATTAGTAATGTGTTTGTTGTTGAACAAACAAGAGCTGGATTGCACTAATGGTTCCATTAATTTTGTCCTGGCTCTACTCGACTGCAGAAGAGACCAAAGGTCAGAGTGCTCTGCATCTGAGGGTCTGGAAATTTGATTATGGAAAGAAGACAAAGTGTTAACAATCATGAGGTAAGTGCAAAGAAGATAAGGCTCACTTATCTCTTTATTGTGCATTCCTGCTTTTATCTCCTCGCAGTCCTTTCCCTCTCTGATCTGCAGAGGTGATCTCTTCACCCTGCTAAATCATCCTTATCAAGCCTCCTGAATGCAATAACCTCTTTGGCACATTACCTATCTTTTAGGATTTGTATTTAATATATTGTGTTCTTCTTTCTTTCTTCCCTTCCTAGGAGGTTATTCCAGAGCTCAGGATTGTTGGATTACTGATTGATTTCACAATTACTTTGTGCTGTGGGCTGTTTTCATCTGTGTGGCCAACTGTTGCAAAAAGTAAAAAGAGAGAAAATATCCCTTTTTTCTTTCCTCCCTCCCTCTCACACACATATAGACAGAGTATATTTAATTATGCACCCACTATTTCAGGTTGGAAAAACCTCAGCTTTCCTGATATATTTATAAAACGAAAGAGAAGTCTGCACATACCAGGATCACCATCAGACAAATTACCTTAATCCTCTCTGTCCATGTTGTTGCAGTGTTGTAGGATAAGTTTGTCTGCTACCTGTGCAATTCAGATTGTCTCCCAAGCACCGGCATTCAGGTGTACTTTTAAGAAGCACAAAAATTATGCTAAAACGCGTAGTGGTGGTAGAGGAC
Source organism: Falcunculus frontatus (assembly GCA_013398115.1). Classification (NCBI taxonomy): domain Eukaryota; kingdom Metazoa; phylum Chordata; class Aves; order Passeriformes; genus Falcunculus; species Falcunculus frontatus. The sequence continues at coordinate 755,263 of VZRV01004038.1, forward strand.
CCCCCCTGAAAAGGGAACTCTTCCATGGTGTGGTTTGAAAGTAAAGGAAAGTATGTCCAAAATTAATGCTCAATCCACTTTAAAAGTGTTTTCTCCTCTGATTTAGGGCAGGTTTATACAAAACTCTCCCATCAATGTGGGACTAGGCAGCAGCACTCCAGGGATTGGGATGTGCCCAGTGCCCCATGACTCTGTCTCTGCAGATCATTAGAAACAGGGCCAAGCAGGGATGCTGAGGATTGGAGAGGGAAGGTCAGGGTGACTTCCCTTGATGGAGACCGGGATCAATACCTGGCTGGGCAAGACAAAAAAACTGGTTCTCTGCAGAGAAACCAAGATTTCACACTGCAACTAGTTACTGAAAATTGATATTGAATGTTCCCAGCAGAAGTATTTTCTTGTTAAACACTTAATTGGGAGCTGTAACATCAAAAATAACAAAGCGGGTTTTATTTGGATTCTTACACAGGTCAAAAATAGGTACTGATTTTTAAATAAAAAATCCTTTTCACCAGAAACTTGATTGTATTTTCAAACTATTAGCATGAAACAGCTAAAACAAGCAATGCAGACACAGCTGAGCTACACTTCTGGCTACACTTTCTTATATATTTATCTTTCCTTATTGAGCCACACACGGGCAATTGTGTCTACAGGCACCTTTGTCCCTCAAACTCCTGTGGCCATGCTCAGTTTGAGGGCAGTGAGGGCCCATGGCTCTGTGTGTGCTGTGGGAAATGTCCAGGCACAGGTGAGCACAGGGGCAGAGAAGGGAGGTGGCTCCTCTGCAGCCTCGGACACTTCCAGAGTGCCACAGGAAGCAGAAATGCCAGAGGAAGCAGAAATGGAGACTAGCAAGAGGCACAGAACTTCATGCACCTGTTTCCAGTACCCCCAAACCAGCTCCTTTCCAGATGCACACACACCTCTGTAGGGCACTTTAAACATACCCTAAAGACAAACTCAATGGCTTTGATTTATCTTTCCCTCCCTGAGTCACAGCCATCCTTAGACAGTACATCCAACTCACTCACAGAAACGAACAAATGAAAGAATGAAAACCTGTGAATTATACAAGCTATTTCCCTGAAGTCTCTGAAACAAGAAAACAAGAAAAGTTCTTCCTTTCCTCTTCCTCCTGTCAATCCTGTGACCCTCCTTGCTCAGCCCACGCTCAGCTTGGCCCCTTGTAGCCCCTCATTTCTGCAGCACCATCAGTGTCAGCCCTGAGCTGTGTAACTTCACTGCTGCTCTGTGTGATCCTTACCTGTTACGTGCTGAGACACCATCTCTGCCCTCCCCTCCTTCACAGGGCCGATTTTGCACTATAATATCATTTTAAAGACGTGCTTCTCACCTGAGCAGCTGTCTGTGCAAGAGCACTATATCCCAGCAGAGTAATTTGTTTCCATTTTAAAAAGACACTTAATAATAATGCACTGCACACGGTCCCCCAGCCCAGAGTGACTGGCAGAGGCTTTTAGTGAGGGAATCAAAGCTGTTCTTCACAGAGCAGGGACTCCCCACAGCTCCCAGGTATGGAACCTCCCCAGGAGAGAGCCGGCTCTGTGCTTGGGACACTCAATTCATACCTTTAGACCATTATTATTCCACTTGTTAATGACTCCTACAAAGAGGCATGCAGTGCATTTAGCTGTAGAGAATTAAGGATCCTTTTAACACCGAGCTGCTCCATTGTAGATGGGACAAGTAAAGAGTTAACTGAAAAATCAGCTGCCAGAAAAGCATTTTTGTTGCTATCTCCAGTGCCCACATTTAAGGCAGATTGAAAACAAAACAAAACCAAATAAATAAAACCAACATAAAACCCGTGGAATGTTTATTAAAAACAGAATTTCTGAAAAAAAGTCACATATTTGGGTGGAAAAAGAAGAGAGAATTAGTCCTTCCACACACTGGAGGGGTTTTTCTGCTAATGGTAACAGCACCAGAATAAATGTGATACCTGAGATCTGGGGCCCATCTGCCCCTGGGTGTGGAACACAAAACCAGGAGAGGCCAAAACTCACAGCCTTGCACCATCTGAAGAAGACACTAACAAACACACTGCTCTGAAAAGAAATACCAAGAATTTGCCTCAAAAGGGGGAATTTCCATGCAATATATTAGGATTTCCTGTACTTTAAAGACAAAAACCACTTTGGATTTCCTTGGTATTTATGATAAAATAAACAAAGGCTCAACAGCTCACCAGAAGAAATGAATTCTATATCTTCACCTCCACAATGCTATAACTGGTGCTTTTTTAATTCATAGACAGCCTTCCTATGTGATTCATTAATAGCATTGAGAAATAGAATTTTGGTATTTTTACCATTTTTGTGTCATGTTCCACAGTGAACTGTAGAGTGGTAATACAAGAATAATGTAGAGATATATTAGCATAATAATTAGAAGCCTAGAAGTCTTCATAGTGTTTTTAATATTTATGCTTGATAAATATTGCTCTATTTGTCAGTTTATGCAGTATAAAGTGAACCTTAATGTAAGAAGGTTATTAGCATAAAATTAACATAATGAATAAAAACCAAAACACAAAGGTAATCAAAAATAACAGAGGTTGTTTTCTCTTGCCTCTCTCAAAGGACGTACTTTACACCCAAAAATCTGTGTTATGGAAAACAAATTCCATTTAAATTAATTATGAGCTTCTATTATAGTTGTGAAAAATGGATATCTGTTAACAGTTCTTCCAGAAACTGCTTTTTTTGTCTCTCTCAAACTTTCCTGCAGCCCAGCCTCTTAAAGAATGAGATCATTATGGTCACATGGCTTAGGAAAAATGAATTTTAGAAAAGGACATTTGTCCAACGTAGCAAGACCCTTTCACTCTGAGCTGAGGAGGAGAGGAAAATGTCACGAAACCAAAAGGACAGAGCACAGGTTCGTGCCTGCAGACACCAACAAAAACCAGCAAATAGCAACAGGAAATGATAGAATTATCTGTACTGAGATTTCTGTCAGCCAAAGGGTTACTTTTGAACCTCTGAAGTTTTAGGGGAACACAACATTTGAAGCCTGAATTCTGTACTCCAAAGCTCACGGAGCCCAAGTCTGACACCAGAAACCTGACACTCATCTTTGCTGCCTTGTACAGCTCCTGGTGATGCTCAAATCTCACTCTTCCAACTCCTTCAGCTCCAGTTCCCAAGTTTGTCCTGCACCAGTGAAACCATGGCCCTGTAACCCCTCTTTGGGATGTGGGGAATTGGCTCAGCAGGGCTGGGAGCTGGGAGAGGAGGAGGGAATGGAAAGGCTTCAAACCACTCCTTAAGCTCCTCAGAGATGGCCCCCATCGGGTTGTTGAAACATTGTGAAACTGGTTAAACCTGGCTGCAAGGGGCTTCAAGACTCTTAAGCCATTTTTCCTTGGGAATAAATGCAAGAGGCAGTTAAGCTTCCTTCTGCTGGCAGAAGCTGAAACAGCAGCAGCCATCTGTGCAGGATCCACATCAACACTGAGAATTACGGCCTGAGAGTGGGAGAGCAGCCCTTGGATGGGCTGTGGGAAGAGCTGTGAGAGGAAAACAGGGAGAGGCTGTGCACACAGACAGCTCCAGCCCTCACATTTCACTCCCTGAGGGATAAGGATTGCCTGGACTCAGACCAGTGCTATCCCTACGCCTCCTTTTCCTCAGCCCTGGCCTGCCAAGGGGGAGCCCAGGGAGCAGCCCATGGGAATCACTCCAGCAGCTCTGCGGGGTCTGGGGAATTCCCAAAGCGTTCCAGCCATGTCCCCACATTTCAGTGCCTGTGGAAGAATGGATATGAACATGTTTGTGTAAAGCCCACTCTGGGGATGTGCCCATTGCTGCTCCCCGTGTGCACCGCAGAAAGCCCAGGAAGCCACATGTGCACACTCAATGACTTCACCCTAAGTCACTCTCCAAAACTCAACTCCCCCCATTGCTCAAAAAGGGCTCCTGGCACAAGCTCCCACCCTCAGCTGATTTCTCTGACCCCTCCTCAATCTCCAGGATGAAAATACAGGTGGAACAAGCCATACTGAAATTTTTTCTAGCCAAAAAAATTACCATGTTTTTGACATTTCTGCTGTAGTTGGTGCAAGGAGTCCAGGTCCTAAAGTCACTCACAAAGCTGGATCTCCTTGGCAACACACACAGTAAAACACAGCTTGGAATTATTGCTTTTTTCTAGTATTATTGTTATTATTATTTTTATGGTACCCCCCATAGTATGAGTCACCAGAAGGAAATGTTGGTTTACGCTGAGAATTTCTGATCCTTTTCATAGCAGCAGTATTTGTAAGATATCCTAATTACCAATGTAAGGATTTGTGGAAAAGATCTGGAAATAGTAGAAATAAGCCTTTTAACAGGCACAGTAATTATGCAGACACAACAGATGCTAATAACTTCACTTCTGTGGGAAAATGATTAAGGTTTAAAAGTACAATAACAGAGAGGCATAAGAAGAGTACAAGGAGGTGTAGATGACACAGACAATGTATGTGTGATCACAATTACTAATTTAAAAAGATTTTTCACACTAAAATAATCCCAAAACCATCTTCTCAACAGCAATCTGTTTGCCTTTCATGCTGTTTTCCTGCTGCCTGTTGCCCTGGTTCAGCTATTTACCACTTCTGTTTCCTGTCATAGGCAAAACAACAGAGCAGGTGTCGAACCAGAGTCTTTAATATCTGCTTGCTAATAATTCTCCCAGAACTATTCTGAATACTTTAAATATTTGTTTCCAGCCTCCTGGTAAACTTGACTCTGCATATCAAACTTTTTTTAGCAGCTTCCTCAGGGTCAGGATTTGTTTGTCACAGGGTACTGCAGCTGTCTGCGGGTATGGGAGGTTCCAGAGCTGAAGTGGTTCTGTGTCAGCAGTGCTTCAGTGGACTCTGAAAAACACACACAGAGCAAGAGATTAGGCTTTAAATTACCCCTGAGCTCAGGGTTTAATGGAATGAGTGGTGGAATTAAAGTTCGTGGCTCCACTTGTGTTAGTGCTAGACTTTCTGTTAAGTTCAAAAATTGTTCATTAAGATAATTAAAGTTCTGGGCCATCTCACCCATCAATCAGTCTTCCTTCTGAGCACTTAACAGTTATTGCTGAATAGACTCTGAAATAACCCATTAACTCAGCACAGGTTTGCCAGAAATTATGGGTGCTTTGAGATGGTTGGGAATGAAAGGTGGCACATAAATCAAAGGCATTGTCATCATCTGATGCTCCTAAAGCCTGCTCTGGAGTTACCTCAGTCATTAAGGGCTGGTAGCACAGCCATTTGCATTGCAAGATGGGACTTCAATTCATTTCCAGGATCAAAAAGGGAGGTGATGAATCTGACAGTCCAGCAGAGATCCTGGTGCATGGTGCCAGAGCCAGAAGTATTTATGGAGCTGTCCTTCAGAGCAGAGCAGGGAGCCATAAACCTGTTAAAGACATTTTTAAGTCAAACCATTTCCTCCCCAAATGTCCACACAAAAAACCAGCTCAGCAAACTCCAAAGCACTGTGGAAGAAAGATTCAGCCCTGTGTACACAATATTTTTGGGAATACTGCACACCTCCTCTTCACGCTATCAGCCACAGAAGCAACTGAGAGGAAAATTACTCAGTGCGCTCTGTAGAGAAGTGTTCTAGGGGTTCTCTCAGTTATTTAATGACACAGGGGGTTGCAGGCATCCAGCACACCAGAGTCAGCTTTAAAACAGGCACTGCCAGCACTGTGTCTGTGGTACTTTTGAATTTAGCATGAACTCTCTTCTTGTTTATTTTTTTTTTCAGTGTCTTCACTGAAATTGGCCACTAAAGGGGATTCTTTTCCTGCCAGCTGCCCTGGTAGCATGGACAAGGTTCTCCAGCACAAACCTGATTTGGATAGAGATGTACAAGCAGTGCCACAATCCAGATGCCACCTCAGAGGGAAATTTCGTGACGATTTAGAGAGTGCTGTGTTCACTCCTGCCTGCTGTGGGTTAACCCTGGGAGGGCAGACCAGGTCCCTGAGTCCTCTCAGATTGCAACTTTCCCACCATCTAGTGGCTGAAGAGTTACAGGTAATAAAAACTCTTCACAGTCCTGTACCTCATGGAGGGGTTTTTAATTTTCTTTCTGTCTTTTAATAAGGCTTCTTGTTTTATGAGGAAAGCACCAAACAAAGCTACTTTACAGCTGCCATTTTCTGCTTCAGCCTCTATATGTTAAGAAAGGTTTCTTACTCCTAATTCACAGGAGACAGGAGCCCAGAATAAACCCTTGAGTGATATCGGCCAGCAGAGGAAAACAAGCTTATTCCCAGCGGGGTATCAGCCTCACCAACTTGTGATACCCTAAATTAAGGAATTGGTGCCTAAGTCACTGCTGACTGCTGCACTCAGCAAAGAGAGGATGAACACCACTGCAGGCAGATCATGTCAGAAATATCCTATTTGAGAAGACTTTGGGAGCTGTTAGGGCAGGTTTGAAAGGGTGTCCCCTGTGTGCTGGGCCTCCCCTGGTCTCACACAAGCTCTGGGACAGCACTTGGACATGCAGGGTAAACTGGCAGTTGGGGGTTTCTGCACCGCTTCATTTGAACATATCCAGGCATATTCATGGAATTCAAAGTTCAATCACTGCGCAGTACTTTGAGAAATGTGTTCTAGAGACGTCAAAAAGGACGCTTTTAACTTATGGCAAATTCTGGCTTTATATACATCCTTCAAATGAGTGTCCTAAATCTGTTCTGTGAGCACACACAAAGAGTAGATATTAGCATTTCTGGTATTTCCTGAGATTAATTCCGGGAGTGTTTACAGAAAGTTATGAAAAATAAGACACAGATCTGGCTTTCTGTTGTTCCCTGGCAAACTTAGCAAGAGAAGCACATGAAATGCTCAGTCATGATCTATTCTGTGACAGATTTTTGCAGGAGTTAAAAAGTACAAAAAAATAATGCTGTTTTTCCAAGATGTCTCAGTAGTTTGTGATGAAAGCAGCAGCCAGCATGTGCAAACAGCCACTTCCTTTTGTGTTTCCAAGTAAACAGTGGCACCCAGTAGCTCTCAGCTGCATCCTTGTGGCGGAAGGAGCAGTGTGAGGAGAAAGCTTTCCATGGGCCACTCCAGCTGGACAGGCTGGTGGTACCCAAGAGCTCACCCCTGGTAGGTACCGAATGGCATTGCAGCACTGCAGTGGACAGCAAATAGGAACAAAAAAACCCTTTAAATTGGTTTTGAAGTTCTCTAATTCAATTCTTCACGTAGAATAACAACATTTAACCACCTTAAAGTAAAAAAGCAAAAGCTTTGCTAACCCTACAGGATGCACCTGCATCCCCCATCAGGTCAAACTGCACAGTGCAAACATATCCCACCAGTTTTGGGGAAAACTTTGGGTAACTCCATTTTAAGTAGACTCTTCTGCAATATTTATGAACTCTGGCCATCATTTTCTAATTCAAAAGTAACACAAGATCCCCCCTTTTCTACTTGAATATAGAAGAATATTTAAGGATACAGCCAAAAGCAGTTCTTGGGAGTTGAGCTGCTGTAGACTCCCTCAGTAGAAGTCAAAAGACTGTTTCCTGTGGTCAAAAGTAATATTGAAAACTTAAAATTAAATATCTATATTCTATATCTATATCTATATCTATATCTATATCTATATCTATATCTATATCTATATCTATATCTATATCTATATCTATATCTATATCTATATCTATATCTATATCTATATC
>VZRV01004038.1:763007-810074 GCA_013398115.1 Falcunculus frontatus
ACCAAACATCTCAGAAGCCTCAGACACCAAGGTCTTCTCTGGAACACATTTTGTAAACTAAGATAGGCCTGTCCAGGGGGGGGAAAGTTCCTCGGGGAGGGGGGTTCACTCAGCCTCCCATTGGGGAATCTTTGATAGATATGCTAATTGGTAAAGCCTATCATTTTATACCCAAACTATTGTGGGTGTGCATTTCGGGGGTGCTCACGGGGGAGCATTTTGGTGTGCATTTGGATGTGCATTCCAGCGTGCTCCCCCTGGATGGAGTGCACTAAGGATCCTTAAAATAAATACCAAGGTAAAATCCCTTTTTCCCTTCTAACCGTGTTTGGCTCTTGATTTTAAGACAAAGAAAAGGCATCAATGGAATCACTTGTACTCTCAATTTTCTACTTTAGAATTCTCAGAACATCAGCATCTACCCTTACACTGAACTGAACATACCCGGATTTCCAGCTCCTCCTGTCTTTCTTCCCATCTATGACACTTCCATCTACTCTAATCTGTATTTTATTCATTGCAATGCTCTATGCTAGCATTTTTTGGCAGTGGTTTACTGCAAACTCCACTCTGAAAGTGAGACCTGGGCAAGGAAACACATTCACTCTCTTGCAGAGACAAGGGAAGGAAAGAGCAGCCAAAAGGGTCCTTGATTTAGGATGATGAGGGCAATGTTTAGCATTATTTTGATTTATTTGCAATAAAAGATTTTAAGTATTCTCCTCTGATAGCTCTGGGCATGTGAGGAAAAGGAATATCAGAAATTATTGTGAATTAAATATTGTGGATAACAGACATAAGGCAATCTCCTACCAACAGATCTTGGTACATGCTGTGTATCATCCTGTGAACTACTCCTATGGCAAAAATAACTCAGGGTATCAAGCCCTTCTGTATAACTGACACAGAGATACAACTGAAACACTTCCACAAAGCCATTAAATAGTCATTGAAAGAACAGACCAGCTTTGAGGGAACACTTGAGGACCAGCCTATGGAAATATTGTAATTTTTGACCGCTTGGTGATGTGTATTTTTCTTTTCAGAGTTTTGGCATTAACTGGCAATCCTCAACAGGGCACTGGGAGCCTTGGAGATTTCCTGATAATGATTCTGGGTGAGGAATGTAGCAGCTGGAGCATGCAGACAGGACCTGAGCACTGCAAGCCCCCAGCAGCTGCCAGACCTGCACTGGGACTGGGGCCGCACCTCCAACATCGCCACTCTGCCTGTGCCACAGCTGGCGTGAGGGGGCTCCTCTCCACAAGCCAAAAACCCACGAAGGAAGGGACCATCTTTCAGGAAACACATGGAAAGTGGTCTCAAAGCTTTAAGCTTTGGTCTGTTTGCTTTGCTCGCCCAGCCCAATGCAGAGCCAGAACCAACAGCGTGTTCTGAGCCAGCCCTGGTGTGTTCTCCCTCCCAGTGCTGGTGCCTTTGGCACTGAGAAAAAAGAGAATCTGATTTAGAACCATCAAATACCAAGAGGTCCCAGGCAGCAGCCAGGTGAGTGTTCCCAACAAGGAAACCTGTCACCTGGGAAGCTGCCAGAGCCTCAGCACCCCCTCCCCGCTCCCTCGCCAGGACTTGGAAACAGCAAATTCTGGTTATGAACAGTTCTTGGAACCCGTGTTCTTGTCAGCAGATGAGGAATTAATCAGCAGTATTTCCTGATTTAAATAATGAATAAAGAACCCAGCATGTTGGTACAGAGCGCTCACCAACAAGAAGGTGGCAGAGCTCATTTAATAAATTATTCACTCTGAATTCTTTTGCTAAATCTAATATACAGTCCCTATATGTAGGGGAGGAGAAGGGGAACATTAGCAGGTTTTAGACATATTTTAGAAATGTTCATGTCAATTGTATATAATTTTCAAGGTTAATGGCTTTTTGATACATAATAATGGAACTCCCATTTATTGTACATATCCTAGTTGCAAAACCTGTTTCATTTGCATAATCATAAATTGCAGTCAAGCAATACTCAGCATGTGGTTATTCATTTGATGAGAATGTAAATTTCAATTTTATTTTTGTTCAGTTGCACACACACTGCATTTACTGAATATGAGAAAAAGCATTTTAATTTAACCAATGAATTCATCTCATTACAACCTTTTAAGAACAGTGAGTAGCCCAGAATTTTGGGACAAAATGCATTTTTAAGCAATGATTTACTATTAACTTCTCTTTTTATTTTATGTTTTAACACCTAGAAAAAGTTACTCTGTTTCTTTTTATGCAAATAAATTCCTTTTAGGGCATGAAACTGCTCTGCTATTTTACATACAAAATTAGTGTAGTAGCATTAAAAAGAAAGGCACTCAATTAAAAAAAAATAAAGGCAGACATTTAAAGCTACCATTGAGTGAAATCCATGGAAAAAAAATAGGTTTTTGTGCTTGGGACCTAAAAGAGACTCTGATGTAAAAACGAATACTCAGATCAACTGATCTGCTTACACAATTAGAATTTTGGCCTGGCTCTGTTGGAAGAGTAGCTAAAAAAAAGTAGCTAAAAAGCTAAAAGGAGTACCTAAAAAGCTAAAAAGAGTAGCTAAAAAGCTAAAAAAGAATAGTTTAAAAGCTGAAATCTTTTCTACTTGCAAACAGAATTTATTCCAGAGCCATCCCTGAGAGACAACAGTCCAACTCTCTGGGAAAAGCCTTGCATACAAACCTGCTTCCAGAGCTTCAAACCCCTTTTTCAAGTCAAGAAGCCTTGGAGAGGCAGGGAAAGGTGTTGGAAATTAACCTTGTGTGCTGTCCTTTGGCGGGGTCGCAGTCCCAGCGCTGATCCCAGGCCACTCCTGCCACGGATCCATGGAAATCTCACTCCCAGTTAATGAGACCTCGCTTCGGCACCAGAGCCGGGATTTCCCAGCTACAGGTGGAGACTGGCATCCTCCAAGGGCCCCTTTGGTTGACTGAAATTAATTTGCTCTGACATTATAACTACTCCTTCTAATTAAGCTGAGTTCATGATCTTCATGGAAGAGAAGTAAAGCTTAGAAAGATGAACAAGTCCAAACATTTTGAGATAATATAAGTAAAAATTTCTACTGACACAACTTTGGATTTAATTAAAAATGTGTCTGATAACCACAGTAATGAGCTTTATTTTAATAAATAATTTTTATTGCATATCTTGTGAAGATTAACCTGGATTCAGTTTCTCTTCAGAGGTACTGCAAGTATAAGTAATTAAACTTTACAAATTGATAAAATCTAGCATTAGAATTCCATGCTTGGTTTGTTTGCTCCAGCCATTCCCTCTCCCCTCCAACAAACAACGTTTTCCTCTGCCCTGTTTAGCTGCAGCCATTCCTTCTCCTGGCTTTAGGGTAGATTATCTCTAGAAATAACACCACCACAGCCATAGGTGGTTGAGCATACTGCTCCTTTCCATCCAGAAAGGCTCCCCGGATGGGAAAAGACGATTTGAGATGTTTTTTTCATAATGTTTTGATATCACACACCTCAGCCAAGCAAATAACTGGAACATTAATAATTACCATGAAGATTTAGTGCCCTCTCACAGATCCTTTGATGGGGATAAAGGTCAATCCAGAAAACCTGATCTACTCCTCACACACAGCCCATGTCCAGAGCTTTCTGGGATCTGCTGGGTGTGCTCCAGTTGGGCCCCACAGGTGTGTCCAGCACACCAGGGAAATGTGGGATTTCCTCTCCGTGCTTTGCAAACCAAAGGTCACCCTAAAAGTACAACCCCACGAGGCAAGTGCAGCCTTTGTGGTGTCTGCTCTGGTAACGTCTGACAGGAGGGAGCCAAGGCATTTGGATCGCGGTGTGGGCGATGAGCCAGCACTGGTGACAGGGCACTGTGTCCCTGCCTTGGACAAAGGAAAAACATCTGAAAGAGGAGAGGGAAATATGGACCTTGTTATGCCTCTGCTCCAGAGCTGAGGAGACTCACACATGTAGAACCCGGTGGTGGTTTGTGGTTTCCTCTGGGCAACTCGTTGCTGAATTTCATTTCCCTGACAGAGCTCATTAAATTCTGAGGTATGTTTCTGGCAACATCCATGGCTTTTGATGATTGCTGTACAACACAAATATTGATTACATCTATTTCTTTGGTAGAAAAAGTATTTTCTTTTTTCTTATAACTGGTAGTGCTAAGCAGAATGGAACGAACTTAGAAAGTCAAAATTGTCGCTGAACTTGTCTGAAGTATCTTTTTATATTTTAAATATTTACCTACAGAATTCAACATTCCAATCTACTTGCAGTATGGTGAGTTCCCTTATTTTCCCATCACCTACAGTAAACTGGGAAGAGGTTTAGGTATATACTGGGAAATTCCTAGAAAGAAGGATCTCTCCTGGAGCAGAGAGAGGAGCAGCTCAGACAGCTGGCATTTCTCTGGAATGCTCTGGCACAGCACCACTCCCAGCTCGTTTCCAGTGCCTGGTTGAGGGCTTTGCTGGGCATTTTCCATGCTGGGCTGAGCCTCCCAGTGCCCTGGGCTCCCCTCCATGCCAGTGCTTGGCCCCAAAGCCAGGGCACACTGTGGGACACAACCTCCCTTCAGGACCAGAGCCACGCTTTGGCAAGGATTTAGTGTCTCCAGACCATTTGGCAGGAGCTCCATGGGAATCAGGTAATCTGAGTGGCACCTAAAAACAGAGTGATTTTCCATGTGCTTCACGCTGCATTATCCTGTGGAGAGCTGGATTGCTGAATTTCACACAAAACAGTCTGGGGAAACAAAAATAATAGTTCGTAAAACCTACTAACCTATTCACTTGGGAGCACAGTTTCATTTTGCAGACCACATTAAGAGCTCCAAGTTTAGCTCCTTATGTTTTAACTCTAAGCATCTCCTTGTTCAATTAAGACAACTCAATTAATTTGGTGTTTTTTCCCAGTTTCTTTTAAGTATGAAACAACTCTATTATTATTCTGGGCAACATGGCACAACATAGAAATATGGATTAGAGAGAAAATGAGAACTAGAGAAAAATAATGTAACATATTTGATATCAATGCCAAGACTGAAAGAAACAAAAATATTCTCTTGGTGTTTGCATTAGCAGCTTCAACCGTCACCAGGTGATTAAACAACACAGGGGAGGAGTAATTCAAGTAGTGGCTCAATAACTTAATTGAGCAAACATGGTTAATGCTCAAGTTTCTCCATCCTATGAGATAAACAGGGATGTCCAAGGCAGCAAAGCCTGCCACGTCCCCCACAAGCAGGTGATGTGTGTCATGGGTTGGAGCCACCCCGTTTGCCTACATGGCACTGCTGCCACCAAATCTGGGTTTGGATGTACAGAATAATGGCAAACCAAAAACCCCAAACAAAGCAACCCCCTGACCGTTCATTGCTGAATTCCTGACAATTCCTGAGCAGGAATTTCAATAGCTGCAAACTGAGGGCTGCCTGATGAAACAAAATGTAATTTTTAGAGAAAAAATGGAAGCAGCATTCTCATGTAAGACCACCATGAAGTGCTTCAGCATTCATGTACATAATACACCCACGGTGAAGTTTCGTCTTTGTACTTTCAAATAACCAGGGATTCAGTTTAATTATGTACCTAAATAATGGATAGCACTCCTTTCTTTGTACTCCATCATTGCTATTTCTTTGTTTATTTATAAATTATTCGCCAGGTTCATTCTGGAAAGAGAAAGGATGTTGCTTCCTCCAGGAAGTTTAGAAATTAGGCAAAACAGAAATAGAAAAGAGAGGGAAACTCTGTGCCAGTTTTAGTGCTTTGTGTCCAAACAGAAAAAAGAGGACCAGGGTATAAAACTTGTTCCAAATTGAAAGGCAGAGCCCCAGCTGGTACAAAATGCAGCTATGCCAACTGACCAGATCCAAGTGATGATATAGCCCTGGATTTTCATCCATCCTATCAAATGCTGTCAGCAAACTCATTTCGTTGAAAGAAAAAAAACAACAAACCAATGACAAACTAGCAACAAAACCCAAAACAAAACAAGGAAAGAGAAGTAGTAAATTATCAATGAAATAAAATAGAATACTAAATCCCCTGTCATCTATATATTTTTGTTTTGAGTGCAAAGTCAGTCCCCAGTTCTGCCATTAACACAGTTCTGACTCGTTCCCTGCAAAGCTCTGGAAATGTTCTAGGCTGGAGAGCCCTTGGTAACTGGCTTGGACTTTGCATCTTTGTCACAGATGCAAATTTCACTATTTCTTTCTGCTTCTCTCAGGAATAAATTGAAAATCTTGATTGAAATAAGAGATTAAATTAGCAAAACAAGCCTGTTTTTAAAATGGAATGAGGAGTGTTCCATCAGTTATCACCTCGAAGGATTTTCATGCCCCAGGACTATGATGGTAGCACAATCACAATTCAGCTTTAGGTACAGGGAAAGCAGAGAAATTATTCAAATGTAACCTACAGTTTTTCAATTTTGGGTTCTGCCTGTATTGAAACAGGAATGAAATTTTTATAAATTTTAAAGGAATGCATTTGTTAGGACCATGGAGACAAACACATTCCCTACAGCAGCTCATGTTGCTTGCTGTAATAGCACATAAAATACAGCCAACCTTTATCAGCAAAACTAAGATTTCTGGAGAACCTGGGCTTCCTTTAATATCCCATTATCCTTCGTCCCTGAAGCAGGATAATACACTGGATATGGTTATGTAGCCCAGAAGCTTCAAAAAGAGAAAAAAAACATAAAAAAGGAAAGGGTAATAGAAGATGCAACTGGGAGAATAATTTTAATGAAGTTGTTTCACCTTTACCCTGATGCACAAATGTGAGGCTCTTGAATAACCATCTGGATTTACATCCTCTGAGCTGGAATATAATTGTGTGACCTGTGCACAGCTTCAGCATCTCATCAATTGCAGCACTCTCGTGAATCACACACTTCAAACTTCCTCATCTCAGCTGCAAAGCAGCTGCACCGGGCAGCACAGACAATGTAAACTCATGCTCATGTTGGGCCTGCAGGAGGATCTCTCACAATCTGACTCGGTCCAAAATCTTCATGATTAAGGCACTTCAACTCAGTCAGCATTTTAACAATGGAAAAGAAGTGGCATTTGTATTCCTTAGAGCCTTCCCCCCACAAAAGGATTCCAAGACCCCATTCCATAAAACCCCCACATTTGTTACTCATGTTTTATAAGCAGGGGAACATTTTTAAGAGTCTTGGACCTTCTCAGGACCAAGCATAAGAAGCAACAACCTCCATATTTGAGAAATGCAAAATCTAAAGGGTTGTATGCAAGAGGATCTGGGGTTTCTCAGCTTTTGGGAACAGTAACAATTCAAGACATTCTGAGTTAAACCAGAATGAGATACTAACAGTCTC
The DNA here is from genome assembly GCA_013398115.1 of Falcunculus frontatus. Lineage (NCBI taxonomy): Eukaryota > Metazoa > Chordata > Aves > Passeriformes > Falcunculus > Falcunculus frontatus. The sequence goes on from VZRV01004038.1 coordinate 770,339, forward strand.
TGAGAATAAAAGGCCAAATCAATGCATTTATAACAGCTTTTTGTGCGGGCTCATCTGAGATCTGATTTCAGAATTATTGTGCCCCAAAACCAGAGGATAAGCAAAGCTGCCAGCCAGAGAAATATGACTGGAAAGAACTTTATGCAAGGATCATTTGTCAGGCATAAAAATAACTTTATTGACAGATTGATAATACTTGCCACAGGCAGCAAAGTTAGAGATTTCCAGAGCTCACAAGCAGGCTCCAGGCCCCAGCTTCTATTCCCTCGATTGTGAAGAGACAAGAACAGAGACTCCCAGGCTTTTGCTGGTATTTTTGTCTCTAAATTCAGAACCTGTGAAAGGGATCTGACTCATGATGGAGGCTCATTCTCTGGCTGCTCATACTTGGCCATGAGATGCACATTTTTGTCACATTTTTATGGAAGTTGCGAGCAAAACTAAAATTACCTACTAAGCTACAGAATCTCCTGGGGTTGTGCTAGACATTCGAAACTCTCTGAAATATTCCCTTGGCTTCTGACACCTAAATTGCATGGATGGGTGGCAGTCCTTGGCTCAACATGACACAGCCTCCACCAGACATCCTGCTCTTGAGCCCCTCAAAGACTAATGTGCAATCCCAGCATGGACATGCACAGACCATAAATCTCTACAGGAAGCTCTAAAACTTTAAGTATTCCTAATTCCATTTGAGCCATCCCATATTCAAACAAAGCTGCCCCTGAAGTCAAGGACAGCCAGGAGTGCCTGAGTAACAATGAGGATTTGGATGCTGCTGATATATTGTTAGAGAGAAGGAAAGACACAGAGCAGACTAAAGAAACCTCAAGTTTCTAATTAGAGAGGCTGTGAGGCCGCTGCGAGAAAACAACTGAATGCAGGGTCTGTAAAATAACACCATGTTCTTTCCAGCACTTTATATTCTCAATGGGCCTGATCCAATCCTTATTCAGAAAACATTTCACAGACTTCAGGCACGTTGCTATGCAGTGATCTGCGATCTGTTTCATTAATCCAGAAAAATTCTAACTAGGAACACAACAGCCTTTGATAATCCCTAAGCACGGCAACAAAGAGGAATGTTTACTACTATCTAGTGAGCCATACATAATATAGCTCATCATCAAACTTCCTTCCTGCACAGCACTAACACAAATCTGCAATATCCCTTGCACCTTCCACAAATATCAGAGTTCTAACAATAAAAAGAACAGAGCCAAATTAGACACTGTGCCACTAAAATAGCTGTACCCAGCAAGGATTACAGAGTGAGGCAACCAGAAAGCTCATGTGTAATTTTACACTGAGAAATAACAATTTTGAGTCCAAGGAAGTGCTCTTTGCCTGCTGCAAGGTGGTCCTGGCTCCTCTCACAAGAGAACTGGAGGTGTAAAACAAACATCACCGTGTCTGCAGAGAGCAGAGTGTCAGTGCTGTGCTCCCCTCGCACAAACCCAACCTGTATCACACCCCCGGGGTACAAAACACCTGTCTGAAACAGGGAATCCTTTCCAGGGCACACAGGTGAGGATTGCAATGGGTATGGTCTACTTTCCTACAGAACTTTCATTATTATTTTATTATAAGACTCTTTCTGCTCTGTAGCATCGAGCAAAACATTTAAAGTACAGACTAATTATGACTGGCAGTCTGATTTAAATAAGAACCAGTCACATTAAATTATAACAAAAATAGAATATTACATTTTGTATATTTAGCACTTCACCATCTCTCTTTACAATTGTACCTTTAGAGTGCTTTTGCTGAACTATCTCTGGGAATCCTCTGATGTTAGATTGTTTCATACCACCTTGCCTCAGACTTCAATGTATTTTAGAAGCTGAGAAAACCTGTCTTACTGACTGCAGCAAACCCTTCCCTATAGTGCAACCTGTTCCCTTCTCATTGTGTTCATCAGCATAAAGGTAACTCCCAAAGCTGTCTCGATTAAAACGAAGGTACACAAACAGCAGCACAGACAAAGGCAGGTGTGGAGCCAGAGCAGTGGAGGGGAGCTCTCAAAACAACCCATGCTGCTGGTGTCCAGCATGGGGTGTGCCATGGACCTGAGGCAGCGAGGGAACCAAGCACTGGAATGGTTCTCTGCAAATCAACAGTGTGAATTTGTAACGTGTGAACTCTGCAAACACTGCAGGTACAGACAGAGCTGGGCCAGTGAATTGTAACATCAGCTCAGGGCAGTAAAGGGAGATGATGACTCCAGGTTTGTTATATTTGATAAACACACATCATCTGAGGCTCCTGCCTTTCACTGCTCTTACCTCAAACAGCAAATTATGGAGGAAAAAGGAGGATGAGAATCTGGTGATATTTCTTTGAAGCCTGAATTGCATTTAGGCAGTCTGTGCTCACCTCTCTTACATTTACATCTCATGAATGCTCTAAGAAACAAATCTGCCAACGAAATGTCTGCAGAAACTGCAAATTTTGATTAAGTACTGGAGCACTTGCAAAAAAAAAAAGAATTCATAATTCAGAAACACCAGATATTAATGATAGAAGTCAACTTAGAAGTTTTATGGTCTTGGAACACCAACCACACAACTTCATAAGTTCAATCAAAAGATCCAGTGCAATTCAATTTAGGTAAACCAAGCATTTGTAATTGATTTCTTCTGCCTTTAATTTCCAGATACAGATTAAGATTTGTTAGTTGACATGATTCGGAGAAAAATAAAAAGTATATATTGGTTGCTGACAATTTATAAGGAGAAAAAGTGCTGAAAGAGAATAACATAAAACAGTCACTTTGAATTACAGATTTTCTCTAGAGCATCTCCTGGGAGGCATTTCTGGGTAGACAGAAAGTACAGTTTTGTTAAATAAAATGGAATGTGCTAGAATACAAACCCTGTATTCACAAACCCTGCCCTTCCCATGATATCGAGGTGGCTGGGCATATCTCCTAACTCACAGGTTATAACCAGCACAAAGTACAGGTTTTTAAAGTTACTTCTGGCTCTGGTACTTTTCAAACATGCACAATGCAAATACTTCTGCAGGAGCCAGTTCTGAATAATTAAATCAGACATTTCCAGTGCTGACAGGTACTGGGAAGATTCAATAAAACAGAAGCACTCCAGGCTCACCCATCTCGTGTAATCACTGGGGAGAAAAAAAACCAATGTGTTTTTCCTACTAATGCTGAAAGACTTTTTTCCTTGAGTGAAAAATAAAGTATGTGTTGTTTAAAAGGATGTGGGATATCAAAATATGTATATATATATGTATCTGTGCAAGAAACACATATATTGCTGGTTTTAGCTCTTCACTACAAGTGTTTGTTTCCTGATCCCTTAAAGAGCTCATCCATTAATTAAGAACGGATGATTGTGACACACAAGCTCAGCTCCTGAACCTCAGGGAAGATCTGGAGCGAGCAAGGCAAGAGATGGGGACTGGAAAAGTGTGGGTTTAGTTCTAACCTGAGCTGCTGCAGGACCAAAGGGAATGACTTCCCTCTTGTGCCCCCTGCCCTGTCCTTTGGGATAGGAAACTGCAGGAGGAGAGTGACTGCTGGAAATGCCCACCCTCTGAGGGATCCTCCAGGTTCCAGAACCACAGGGACCCCACTCAGGTGAGAAACACAGGGATGTAAATCCATTTCCATCACTGAAACAGAGCTCCACCAGGGAAACACAGTGACACAGCACACTCTGGGAATTTCTGTGCTGGACAGAAATGGAGTTTGGTCTCATGTGCACATGGAGTGCTTTGGATCCATAACCTCCAGGCAAAGCCAGGAGGGGATCAGGAATTCCTTGCACGGAGCGGAGTCTCTGAACTCCAAGAGAACTATTTCCAACCTTATGCCTGGGAGAGCTGCCTGGTGGCTCCTGAAGTTATCAGCAGGACTGCCTGAGTGCAGTGAAATACTCTGAGCTGCTTTCAGTGTGTATCCTGCTTAAGTGGCCAGAGAGATTTTTATCAAAATGCTAAAACTCTCTGAGTTCTCCCCTGTAAGTGGGCTCCAGACCTCTGCAGGCTTGGTTAAGCTGGGCACTGTAACTGAATCCATTGCCACCTGTGCTCTCTAAAATATAGATTTTTGTCTGAAATGGAAAGCGTGCTCCATGCAATGCCACACTGCCCACAGAGAGCTTTCTGTAAATCCCTACCCAAAGCTGCTGTTACAAGTTCCTCCTAAGCAGAGAGCAGGTTTTGGAAAACATTACAATTAAAAGGCTGCACAAGTGCTTATGAATTGGGCATTTCCCCCCTTTTTCCTTTCTCATTAATGACAATTACTTTAATGAAGGCTGAATAGAGGAAAGATGTGTCCCTTTTATCCATTGTTCCTCATCTGAAACTTTAATTACAGCTTCACCACTCCACAATTACTATGAGGTAGTGATGACTGCAAACCCAGAGGAGGAGTAGCAAAAGAGATCACGGCATTCAAATATTCTGTTACTCTGCAGTATCCTAAATATTTTTGATTTAACAAGCACGGACAGGGAAAAGTACATATGTCAAATAATCTGAATTTATCAAGTTTTCCATGAAATGCAAATGCCCTTAGAGGTGAAAGAGTTTTGATTAGGAGATGTAGAGCATTGCAAAGATGCTGCATATGCAACATTTCTCAGACTAAATTCATAAAGTAGCCTGCAAACTATTTTCTTGTTAGAAATTCTCAGAAACTCTGACAAACTGCACTGCATGCATGGCACACTGTAAGTCACTAACACTGTAATTAGCTGCTTTATAACTCAGTGTGACTACAGTCCTCAGCTGTGAGATAATGAAATAAAACATTCCTAATATTACTCTCACAAATATTAATACGAAAAGTGGATATATTAGCTTTCAAGAGAACAGAGAAATAGCCTGGCATGGAAGCACTGGGGAAAAAAATGAAAAAATAATTTCTTTTTGGCAGCAATGAAGAGAGGTCACAGCATGAGAAGGTAAAACATACCTGAGGAATACAAATTATTGGATACAATTCGATGATCATTTCTTTCAAAAGCAGAACATCCTTCTTCACCCTTGTGCCCACAGCCCTGCGCTCCTGAGCTGCTGAAAAGCTCAGCCAGGCCATGCTGTACCCACCGAGCCCCAGCCAGGCCATGCTGTGCCCACCCAGCCCCAGCCAGGCCATGCTGTGCCCACCCAGCCCCAGCCAGGCCGTGCCCACACAGTCCCAGCTGGGCTGTGCCCACCCAGCCCCAGCCATGACAGGGTTCAGCAGGGGCCATGGAGGCGCTGCAGGATGAGTGCAGCCCTGCACTGGTACCCTGTCCCTGTCCCTGTCTCTGTCCCTGTCCCTGTCCCTGTCCCTTTCCCCAGCATGAGTCCCCCCAGCTCCAGCTGTTGCCCCTGGCCCTTGGACAGGAGTGGACACAGCTCCCAGCTGGACAGGGGAGGGAGACCCTCCTGGGGCTGAGGAACCAGGCCAAGACCCAAGGCATGGAAAGGGAGGTTCTCCGGCCTGCCCTGCACTCACTGGTCCATCTGTGGATTCCGTGGCTCTCCCACACCTGCACTTGGACAAGGGCAGCTGCCAAGCAGGAATTCCTTGCACCAGGGCCGGGGGCACAGAGCGAGGTTTCTGAACTCCAAGAGAACCATTTCCAGCCTCGTGCGTGTGAGAGCTGCCTGGTGGCTCTGACACTATCAGCGGGACTGCCTGAGGGCAGAGAATGGCTCCTCTCCCCACGGGACAGGCGACTCCAGCAGCTCTGCAGGGCCTCAGCCCCGAGGAGGACACGCTCCCAAATCCCTGGTGCAGAGTGTCCCCAGCCTTGCCCTGTCCTCTGCAGCCACACAACATCCACCAGGATCTGCTCCAACGCCCCCGGCACAGCCCCGGAGCCTGGGGTGCGTGTGACTGACAGCTACACACCAGCGAGGGCTGGAAATTAAAAGGGAAGCAGAGACAAACTATCTGCAAGCAGCTGATAATACTGCAGGGGAACAGGAGGAATAAAGCACTGCAGAGGAATTGTCAGCTTCCCTCTCTTCTTCTGTGGTGGGATTAGCAGAAAAGGTTAGACTACACATTATCCAAGAGTCACTCTAATGATGTATCACTCTGAGGTTTTCATAAAATTAATCTCTCAATAATAAGACATAATACAGGTTTCATGCATACTGGATAATTAAAGAGCTTGATGAATAGATGAAAGAGTGAACGTTCTGGATCCTTAAACAAATCACAGCTTTAAATTTCATTAATTTTAAATTTACTCCAAGACCTAATTTAAAATTGGCAAAGCTTCTCTACCAATGAAACCACAAATCATTAAATAAAACTGAATTGTATTATTTATTGTTGTGTCAGGCCAATAAAATACATCAACTTACAATGTCGGGATGGCAAAAATATGACAGAATTCTACAATATTAAAAATAGTTTGAAAAATTTACTGCTGCTTTTGGTTGAAAATTTAAACAAGAAAATCTATTCACAGATACTTTCTTGGCCTTTTCATTTGCTGTCCTGTGCCTTGGGCAACCACACTGAAAGGTTTGCAATAATTTAACCATTGTCTGTTAGAACTTCGAGAGGGGGGAAGGCAAAGAAAGGGAGTGCTGATTCTATCCGGTTTTTAGGCAAGGAAAATGATCCAGGACATTTACTGAAGTCAGCAGAGGATATCTGAATGTCTGCAGCACTCTGAAATATCGCGGCCCAGGTAAAACAGACACTGCTTAAAGCACTTCTGCGAGGGTTCAAATTGTAATCAGAGTTAGAACTGTAAAATGCAAATAGGGAAAGCCACAAGAGAACAACAGTGAGTCATAACTAGGAAAATAGTGAGTTAAAATAACTCTTTTACTATGAAATCAGGAAAAAACACACAAGTGATTGCAAAGTAATCCAAGAACAGAGTGTGTCTGGGGCAGACCTCGTGGGCTGGGACCTCGGGTGTTGGTGTTGGTGTCGCAGCCCAGCAGCCCCAGCTGTGCCCTCCCGGCTCTCCTGGGCACCATCCCAGTCCTTGCTCCAGCCCTGCCACCAGCACTGGCTCACTATGCCAACAGGGAACTCTTCTTCTGCCAAATTCTGGGGCACCTGGAGCAGCAGGATGGCAGTGCTTGCTGCCCTGCCCTGCTGCTCTCCCCATCCTGCACACACGGACACAGCCCCATGGACACGGGGCAGTTCCTCCTCTCTCTAGGGGCACACTGCACAATTCAGATCCAGCTCCAAAGCAATTAAGTGCACTCCTGTTTATCAGAAATACAGGAGTGATTCAACTCTGCCCTGGTGCCCCTTGGAATTCAAGTTTAATAACGTTTGTTATGTCTGCTCCTTTTGAGGTTGGTTGCTGATGTTTCTCCCATAGATACCTGAAGAGAAACACTCCACAAACCTGTGCATTCACACAGGAGTGGCACAGCATAAACTGCCCCTGTGTGGGCAGCGCCCTTCCAGGTTCTGTGCCCTTCATTTTAGGTCTATCGCCTTTATTTGTTTTATTATTCTCAGAGATTAACTTTCCATATTTTTGCTTTTCTTCAGCACATCACCTATGAAAGGGAACAATTTTCTTAGCCTTTTCCTTATTCTCTTATGTAAACCCATATAAAAAGATTATCTCCAAGTGTTGACATAACTCTCTCCCTCATCCCAATGCAGCAGATGAAGGGAGAAAAGCAAAGAGTTTTCAGAAGTGGCCCCTGCTGGCAAATATCCAGCTTATAGACTTCCTATTGTTTTGAGAACAATTAGAAGCTGAATTATCAGTTTGCTAGAACTGCATTTAAAGAAACCCTTCTGGGTTTCATCACTGGTAGTCTCTTTTATTTGATAACAATTCTCATTCCAATTTAACAATTTCTCTAAACTGTAGGACTAATGGAGCAAGGAAACTTTAGTGCATCCCTGTGCTTTGGTGAACTCTGGTCTGAATGCAGCTCCCAGTCCAGCAGCTCCCAGTCTTGAAGGGGTCTTGACCAGAGCAGTTTTATGTCCTAGAACCGGAATAAAGCAGATTGACTCCCTAATGTTATGAATAATTCCAAACAAACGTTTGGACAGCCAAAAGGATCAAGGGACACTGAAAACCACACTGATAAACAAACACAGTGAGAATCTGTGATGCTCATGAGAGGCATAAGTGGCTTCTTGCTGAAACAAGAGAAGCTGTGGGTCATCTAAAAGTACTTGGAAAAGAAATGTGGGAGTTGTGACAATAACAAGAAAAAAATTAACAAAGACGGATTGAAATATGTGGTCTGTGGATCTTCAATTAAAATGTTGAAATCAGAATTCTTTTCTGATTTTCATACCTGAAGCACTTTAATAGGGAATTTAAACAGGAGACCCCTAAAGACCTGTTATTAACATGCTAAAAATCTGAATATAAAGCACAATTCTGCTTAGCAGCCATGCCCAGATCTGGATAAAGAAGAATCAGAGTGTGCTCCAATCTTTTTCTGTCGCCAAAAACAAGTGTTGCTTGGACCACTACTGCAGTGCCTCTCACATGTTCACATCTGACACAGAATTACAGGGTGAGGGAAATCTGAGTCTGGGATACCCGAGAGTGACAGAAAGGAACATCCCATTACTCATATGATACCGTGAAATATTACTGCTGCATCTATCACTTGTCCTGTGCTGAAATAGATGGAGTTACTCACACGTGTTTTCACAAGGGCCATTAAAAAGAATCAATCTGAAAACCCTACATTTCGTGCTGGCTGAGATTGCAAGTACAGGGTAGCACCAGATCCAGAGTGTACCCAGGTTACTGCTGGTTGTCTTGGACTGAATCCAGGCAGCACCGTGGTATTAATGGCAGATTGAAACAAGCAGCTGGAAAGACTTTATCTCCCTTTTGGTGGAGGAGTACTTCTTGCCTTCCCTCAGCCCAGAGGCTCTATTAGATCCTCACAGCTGTCCCTCAGTGCCACAGGACCAGTCCTGTTGAAGATTGATTTTTATCCATCTGAGTTTGATGAGAAAGGAAAGACCTTTGCAATCCGATAATGAGACCTCTATCATGCTTTTTACTTTCACAGACAGACTTCTTTTACAAGTTTTATCTCTGGATTATCCCTTAAGTAGGCAAGCACCGGTGCTGTAGTTTGAGTTCGTAGTCTAGGAGTTTCTAAGTTGCTTTTAAAGAGCTATATTGATTTTAGAGGTCTCAGGCTGGCTGAGATGGCACCTATTCTGCTATGTAATGAGTTGGCAGTTAGGGACAAGAGAGGCACATAATATAGTTAATCTCCTTTTTCAAGCACTGGTTAAATTGTTAGTCAGCATGCAGCAGACGCATGTGGATGCTTATTATTCTCCCAACAAATACTGTATTTCATTCTAGTTTGCCTGGTATGAGCAGTTCACAGCATATTCTTTGTCACTTAATTTCCTGTGTACATTGTGAGCACTTCCAAAAGCTCAGCAGGGTGCATTAGAGAAACCTACAGAAGGAACACAGAACATTAATCAAATTACTGTATTAGATACTAGTAGATGTCTTCAAGTTAGAACTTGTATGCACTGATTTTTACAGCTTTCTTTTTAGCACTTCAGAAGAGATCAAAATAACTCATTAAGTCAATTCATCCTTTTTGCTGCGTTTGCTAATCGTGCAGGAAAGTGCAGTCTGTGAGAGGGAATGTGGAAAGGGGCTGTGCTCAGGCCCCCCGGGGAAGGAAGGGCAGGAGAGCCCCGCTGTGGCTCCCACTCTGCACCCTCTCTCAGCTGGCCCCCAGGGACTGGGATCCCCAGTGCTCCCCTGAGAACAGTCCTGTGGCAGCCCTAATCTGCCACATCCCCCCGACATGCACCATTTCTGCTGGGTGACATCCACCCCAGGGCTCCAAACCTGTTCCAGGACTCCAAATATGCCCCAGGGCTCCAAACCTGCCCCAGAACTCCAAACCTGCCCCAGGACTCCAAACCTGCCCCAGGACTCCAAACCTGCCCCAAGGCTCCAAATCTGTCCCAGAACTCCAAACCCGTCCCATGACTCCAAACCTACCCCAGGACTCCAAATATGCCCCAGGACTCCAAACCTGCCCCAGGACTCCAAACCTGCCCCAAGGCTCCAACCCCGCCCCATGACCCCAAACCTGTCCCACAACTCCAAACCTGCCCCAGGACTCCAGATCTGTCTCAGGGCTCCAAACCTGCCCCAAGACTCCAAACGTGCCCCACAGCTCCAAATCCGTCTCAGGACTCCAAACCTGTCCCATGACTCCAAACCTGTTCCACAACTCCAAACCTGTTCCAGGACTCCAAATATGCCCCAGGACTCCAAACCTGCCCCAGAACTCCAAACCTGCCCCAGGACTCCAAATCTGTTTCAGGGCTCCAAACCTGCCCCAGGACTCCAGAACTGCCCCAAGACTCCAAACCTGCCCCAGGGCTCCAAATCTGTCTCTGGGCTCCAAACCTGTTCCAGGACTCCAAACCTGTCCCAGGACTCCAAACCTGTCCCAGGACTCCAAATCTGTCCCACGGCTCCAAACCTGCCCCAGGGCCCCAAACCTCTCCCTTCTGTCCCTTTTTGCTTCTTCCATCATCCTTTTGTGGTTTTGTGAGAGGAAAAGATTAGCAAGTGCATTTTGGATGTTCTTTCTCAGGCAGATCAGGATCAGCAAAGCAGTTCCAGTTCCCCAGACTTTCCTTCTCTTTTCTCAGCTAGAAAGTGGGGACTGTGCTGGAGGAGATAGATCAAAAGTCCCTCATACCCTACCAAAAGAATAAAACTGTATCTGAAAACTCCTCTGTTGGGAAAAATTATTTACTAGATTTTATATCTTTTGACAAGTAAATTATGCAGTTTCAAAATTTACAATTAAATTAGGATTCAGCCAATTATTCTCCATTCACAGCCTGTTGTAATTTCTTCACTTCAGGGTGTCTTGAAAAGTTTTATATTCACTGAAACTATTCAATGCTCTTATGCAACCAAATCTCAGCTTTCCCTTTTGCATTTTTGTGCCAATATCTCTGCAAACACACCAAGAAATTCCCAAAATTAGGATGAAGAAGAACAGTCAGTGCTGAGATTTACACATAGAAAAGGGAAAAATTTGAAGTAAGTCTTCTTAGACTATTGCAAATACAAATTCTGTGTAAATGGACTTTTGCTCGCGCCTCTGTTTTTCTAGTTCTACACTGCATTTGTCTCCTGATTGCAATGACTTACAGGCAGGAAATGGACAAAATTTATTGGTAATTACAAAATCATTTCAAAAATATTTGTGCCACAATTTATCTCCATGTCCAGCTGATTACATAACCAACCAGAATTTATCAGATAACCTATAATGCCTGTTGGAAGCACGGGACAAAGAAAACAGCAGAAAAAGTTGAAGATGCTGCTTTAGAACAGAGAATATTAGTCAAAGAAGATATAGCAGCAGCAGACCAGAAAGAGACACTGGATTTCAAAGGCAGCAAAGGAGAAGGTAAGGCTAAAGGGCTGAGTCTGAGCACGTGTCTTGAAAATGCCCTGATTTTCAGAAGCAATAAATACCCATTGACATGTTCACATCCTGACATCACCTCCATGCTCCTGGCTCAAAGTCACCACTCTCACCAAGAAGAATGAAACAAAGGCTTTTAGGGATGCTACACTTTAAAATCTTGGCCTAAAACGCAATGAAAGAGATGTAAAATCAGTGTGTGACCTGTGGCTCACGAGGTCAGAGTCCGTGTGCGTGACTCCTCATATTTCATGGCAGTGAATACATCTGCACAAGGATCTGGCAGGCACTCCTGCCTTTCCCTTGGAGGGAAGAGGGTTCTCCGTGGGCTGGCATTTACCTCCAGCTTTCCCTCCTGCCATGCTCCTCAGCTCCTCTGTACCAGGATGGTGGGGAACCTCAGAGGGAATTGTTCTCTTGCACTGATGGTGTTTGCATGGCCCTGGCTGAATGCCTTCAGCAAAGGGGGCAAGGAGCAACGTTAGCAAGTAATTAATTATATCAATTATTTAAATCACAGGCAGGAATGTCTACACACCAGCTGGAGTAGGAGAGTTTATCCAAAAACCATCACTGAGGAATCTGTAACTTTGAAGTCAGTCACTGAAAGAATTGGCAATGAGTAATGTGAGCTGACAAGGAGAGCACTTTCTTCAACAAGTGATTTGCAAACAGGCTATAAATTTCATTAATTTGTTCATTATTTGTGATCCTTGAAGAATGGTGTTGTATAAGTAAGTTTCAACTTACAATTAGGTGCTAAGAATGCCTTTTGTTTATTACACGTTACTGAAGCAACGTGTCTGGCTTTCTAATCAGCCTGAATTTTGTTAGCCAGCATGCAGCTGAATTTTGGAAGTTCAGTGGCCCCAAATTCAGCTTTCCAAAATGTTTTTTCTGCATTGACTGCAGAGTTATTTATAGAGACAAATGCTTATGAATGAGCCACTAAAAACATTTTTCTCAGTAATAGATTGTCATATTATAATTTCTCTTTTTTAATAACTGTTTTCTGAATTTACTCAGTATGTAAAATGTCCGAGGTTTGGTTTCTTTGGGATTTATCGCTTTCCAAAGCAGCAAGAACTTGCAGCTTTGAATGAACAGGCTCATTCTTCTCAAAAATCATGACTTTTATTTATATTTTTTCTACTACTCCCCAAGATAGGAAACCATATTTTTTCTTTTGATGATAAAACATCATAAAATCAAATTCTAGAAAATTACGTCCACAATTTCTATGGGTTTACATCTATAATCTCAATAGGGAGGAACAAAAAAACAATTCCTGAATTCGGATCTGATGCCTGACAAAGTATTTTATTGCTCATAATGCCGAGTTAAATTAGCCATGGTCACTGGTGCCCAAAAAAACCCCCAGTCCCAGTCTCCATGTAGCCTAGAAGGACTCTGCTATTATCAGACAGATGTTTTTCTACAATGTATACCCTAAAAGAGAGCAAGAGCCATGTCCATCACACTGCAACTCATTTGAGTTCATCCCAATAATCCCACAGGAGCTCCTCCTTCCACTGCTGTAGAGATTTCACACTTTACACCATCAGAAAATTCTGAGTTTCCTCCCAAACTGCTTAAACCTAGTGCGTGTTCTCTACTTTTCTCCACTCCAAAAGTTCTGACTACTTCAGAGCACTCCTGGGCAGAATTATTGCCAAAACCCACTGAATTGTCGTATTATCAGCAAACATCTACAGCTCCTGGTGGGCTGGAAATGGTTACCAGGATTCAAACAAAGTTCAATAAAATTTCAGCTAAAATAAGCTTAAAATAGCGGAGACCGTCTGCTATGGGAGAGGCAGGTCAGGAGTGCAAGCACTGGGAAGGCAAAGCAAGGTCTGGCACCTGTAGCCCTGCGAGAGTCTGGTACTATTGACACCCTTTTTGATGCAAGGAATCTTTGGAATTTATCAAACCCAGCATTCCAAGTAGGGCCAACTGCAAGCGCAATGAAAAGGCTTTGCTGCTCCGAGCTTTCTGCATTTCCTGACGAGGGCAAACACAGGCTGAGCAAACTGCAAAGGCCATCAAGGACTGGGTTCTGTTGATTTTTTTTCCGTAGTGGTTTCTCTGCACATCATTCACCAGTTCAAAGCTTCTTTCCTCTGTGTGCTGTCAGTAATAGAAAGAACAAACAGCAAACCAGCTTACAGTCAAAAAACCCCACCATCTGTGTAGGTGATTGACCCTGCATGGGTAATCTGGGATCTCCCTGACAGGTGCCTGCAAAGAGGAAGAGTGGAGTAAGTACAGCTCTTTCAGAGCACATAGTTAAGATATCTGCCATCTCTGCATTTGAAACAAACTTCAGGGCCCACCCCACTGCCATTTTCTGTAACCTGTGCCAACCCTCTCAACGCTGAAGTCTGCATTTCACCTGGGCAGTAGGAGTTTCCCAACTGCAACCACCAACAGAGGCTGTCACATCACTTTGCACAGATGCGTTTTGCAGAATCTCTCTTTATTTTTCACAAATGGGGTGGAGGTGAGTCAGGACTTGCTGGTTTCCACGCCATGCACTTCTTCAGGTTACAGTCTGGGCCTCGTAGGTGCCCTGTAACCATGGCAAAGATCCAACTGTTCCCCATTGGCACAGCATTTTGAATATATGCTATTTAATTTTTGTAGGTTCCTTGCCACAGGATGGACAAAAGGTTTCTCAGCTCAAAATCCTGCAGAGGATGAAGTTTCTTCATTGCTGTATAACAAAGACATGAGAGCTCACTGCAGTGATCACTGCAGCAAGGGTAAGGTGATTGCTCCTTCTCCTTTCACACAAATATTTACAACAGCAATCCTTTCCTTGTCAATGTTTTACAAAAAAACCAATGAAATCCAGGTTGGATTTTGCAATGGAGCTGAAGGGAATTACACACCCAGACTATGCTGAAGTTGGCAGAGACCCTTCCCCATGCTCACGTGTAAACCCCAGCTCTATCAGCCATGTCTACATAGAGAGATGTCCACACATCTGGAGAAGGAAAATGAGAGAAGCAGTAAAAGGAGCATATCAGGAAAAGAAACCCAACTAAATCTGAGCAGGTACTGCAAAGGGACTGAGGTATTTATGGAAGGTAGCAGGCAGGTTGCAGCAGCATTAGGTAAGGGCCCAACAGAGGGAAAGGCAAGGTTTGGAGACTTGTTTATTTTTAGTTGTTGCATAAAAAATATGATGTTTTCTATTTCACTGCAATCTTTTTGCAAGAAATGACATGGGTTACATGCCCTGATTATCTACCAGAACACCTCATAGCAGTCAGAAAGAAAAATTACCTCCTGGCCTTTATCCAGCAGTAATGATCCCAGATCCTGAGAAATCCACTTGCAATTTTTGAGGATGAGGGAGGAGGGGGAAAATCCCAACCCAAAACAAACACCAAAGACAGACAAAAGTAACTTAGCTGTTATTTTTTAACCACAAATCATGAACTTTGAAAGGCTGCAATGATTCCTTTTGGTCTGCTGTGCTATAAAAACCTGAGAGATTTTCGCTCACAGTTTATGATGACATAGTCAAGCCATTGGGTACTTATGTTTATTCAGTGCATAAAATGTCTTCTTTAAATGTATCCCAAAACAAATCTCCTAACAGAGCACTTCTAAAATAAATATTCTGTTGCTGTGAGTGAAGAGATTTCATTTCTGTACTGTCATTGGCACATAATGGACATGGAGTTTATTATCCTCGACTCCAGGGCCCTCAGGGAATGCACCTTCCACACTGTTCTTAATCTGTTCCAAAAGAAATACAATTGCACTTGTTGTAAAGTACAGCATGATGTGAAAGCACCAAATGAAACTATAATTCTGTTTACTAGACATTATTTATGCTGTGGAAACAAGAGGATTGTGATTTCTAGAGGGACTTTGAGGATCACAAACCAGGCATTTAACAGGGCATTTTTATTACATTTTCTTTTATTCATCTTTACCAAATCAAAGTTGCAGATAGGAAAATAAAAAAATGTTTTTATGCCTTCTCTCAATACCAAATTTTATGATTAGATATTGCACTATGAGGCATGTTGATACACACTTGGCCAATATATAGTCAGAGCTACCAAAAATATTGTTAACCTCTGAACAGTATTACTAAAATGGCCCTGGGGTTGGGTGGGTTTTTTAAGGGTTTTTTATCACACAGTGAATGTGTTTTTCCATTAAAGTAATGCTTACAGCCTTTTTTTTTTTATTTCAAGAACTCGGCTGTCTCATGCTCTGGGGCAGAAAAATTATATTGAGCTTAAAACTTTGAAAGTGAGGAATACGGTTTTCACCTGTTATATTTGACAAAACTATAAGATTCTACTGGCTCTATCTTAGATCTTGGATGAGTCAATAGTGATGGGACCAAGAGTGCTGGGAACCAAATCCTTTAAGCCTCAGTGGAGTATGGAATGAAAGGAACTTGTTAGGAGGGTGAAGCCAAGGCTGCAGCTCCAGCTGGAGGTGTGGGTAGGGATGGATCTGTGAAATGGATGACAAGGAATTCATCCCTTTGGGAGAAAGAGAGGAGCAGAGGTGGATCTGTGTCCCCTCTGAATGCCCATTTACACTGGCATATGTTTCCATTGCAATTCCAAACTTTTCCTACACTGGAAAACCTGGCAGGTTTTGTTGAAGAATTTATTTGTTGTGTAATGAAGATGCATTTACTTCAACACCACATGATGCTTTGCTTTGCCTTTTTATTATTAACTTGTCAAAAGAAGAGATATGGCAATAATAAAATGACAAAATACCATGTTAATTGTTGAAATAAATGGGATGTATAATACATCAGGTAATGGCAATTAATTATGTGGCTGATGTACATAATGTCAGTTATTCACTACTTCTCTCAAACACTCACAATTATCCATACTGAAAAGTATTGGCAATCATATAAACAGGCTTAATGAATTGTAATAACAATGTGTTCTAGCAGCAAAAAAAGGTAAATAGCCAAACTGAACCTATTTACGGGAAAAGGCTTCTGGGAGGTAAATTATTGCAGAGTCAGACGGATTTTAAAGTGACATGTTTGTCTGCCAGTTTTCATAGTCCATTTGTAGCACAGTAACTGGAGAAGTCTTAATTGACCATTAAAACTAGTCAATAGTTTCCATAGTCTGTACATTTTATTATTTCCAAGGTTCATCATCAAGGAGGTGGGGTTAGAAGCAAACTGCTTATTTAAGTCAGGCATTGTTCCTTTCCAAATATGTATGCAAATTTATACACCAGGGAGCAAAACTGGGTGTCCAGTGCCAGGCTTTCAGTTTTGGCATCTCTGTCTTCGCTACTCCTCTTTGAAAAAGTCATGTATAAAATATTAAATTCTCTGAGAACATAATTTTAATTACTCTTGAAAGACATATCCAGCTGTTAAATGATCCGGGGTTAACCGAAGGGCTACTGCTATAAAACCATTTAAACACACCATGGTGATTTTATCAAATTTCACAGCTGTTCCTGCAGCAAATGCAGCTCCTCAGAATACAAGATTTCCAGTTAATCTGTTAACAGTAATTTTGGAGAAAATTTGCATCAAAGGAGAAGTTGTTGCACAGGAACTGCCTGCCTGGATTGGACCCATAGCCAGCCCAGTCCAGAAACCTGGCTCCAGCATGAGCCAGCACCAGATGTTCCCATGGAAATAAATATAGAAATACGTAATACACAAATGTAATTCAGCCCACAAAAGGTCACTCTGCTTAATCACTAAGACATGAACACTTTCCTTTTCTCCAATGTGATTTTATTAGTGTCACATCATGCACAAACCTTGTTATTCACAGAGAAATAACCATACCTTGAACCCAAGTTCTTGGTTCAGACAATGACAGAATCCACAGTTTGACAGCACAGTTTAAAACATATCCTCCTTTATTCATTCAAGATTTTTCATATTTCCATTCTACTGCACTTTTATTGGGTGATAATTTCTCAGACTCCTTGACTATTTTATGGTTTTTTTTCTCTCTCACATTATTTTTCATCCCTGTACAGGGAGCAGGCTCAGTCACCTCAGCTGCTCTCCAGGTGAGAGGCTGTTCCTGGGTCTGAGCTGGTTCCTGACACCCCTAAATCCCAGCTGAGGGCAGCCAGACACCGCTTCCTCAGGTGGTCCCTGCCAAGGGAACAATAATGATGGGGCTGTTTGTTTTCATGTGAGATCCCCAGTGCAGCTAAAGCCTGTTTAGCTGCACCTCAGATGCTGTGTTTAGGCTGTGTTAGGGACTGAACCCAGGGAAAAGTGTGGAGCTCCCAGCCAGACCCTGTGGAACTGGCTCGTGTCCTGCTCTGGGGTGGTCTGACAGAGCTCACTGTGCACTCGGCTGAGGCAGCCTTCAAGGCCAAGACAATGAGGCCAGGCCTCGATCCATGAGACATAACAATAATAGTAATAATAATCATAATAATTTTTGCTTTTCCAACACAGTGTTCTCACCATAAAGAAGGCAGTTGGGCTAAAACTTCCAAGAGTTTTATTTCCCTCAAATGCTGTTAGACCATGTGCCAGGAAGGAAGGACTCAGGATGGAAGGCCTGAGGAAATCCTGATGGTGAATTACCTTGGTCAGAGAGAGGCAAAGCTTTTTAGCTACTGCCCACCTGTCTGGGGAAGGACCTGGATCCAAAAATGTTGTGATAACTGTATGTCCTAGGTTACAATATAAGATGTAACCAAAAGCATGTATTCTATCACCATCTTCATAAACAGGTGGGGCAGTGTTTGTTATCTGCTACCATGACTCACCCTTGATAACTCCCTCCAGGAGTTATCTCCTGTTCATGGGCCCATCAATGCCTTGCCTCGTGACTCACCATCCCACTGTGAGATGCTCCACCCAGGAGGAGGAGCTGAGAGTTCCCATCTGTATATAATCAGAGGTTTGGAATCCCTACGGGATTCCCGGAGGACTAGAGCTACATCACTGGGCCTTCAGGCAAAGACCAGACTCTTTCAACAGGACCACTTCATCTGGACTGCTACCAACATCCTGACCGACAGGGTGCCAGGTTGTATTCTGACTCTGTCAGTGTTACTTCTTTCCTTCTTCATACTATTGCATTTATTTTTACTTTTCCCTATTAAATTGTATTTCTGACTTGGAGTCTCTCACTGGTTTGCTCTCAAACTTCTACACTGTATGGGGTTCATCCTCAGCTTTTGCCTTATCCCACAAAGAGCCCTGTTGGCAGTGTAGAAATGATCCCTCACAGAAAACAGTAAGCAACCAAATCGAGGTGCAGATAAACCTTAGGATTCCCAGTCCTTAAACTTAAATACAATGCCAAATGCAGCTCCTCTTGGATGACTGATTTATAATAAAGCAATTAACAGCACTGTGCCCACATCTGTCAGCTTTCAGAGCCTGCAGAACCAGCAGGAATTAGCAGTGAACTTGGTCCATGGGGTATGTATTCCCCAGCCTCATATCTCACCCCAACTATAAAAAACTCCCCACAGGTCTAATCCCCTCACTGAAAGAGCAAACAAAGCATCAGACCACAGTGACCTTATTCCCAACTCCACAAACTCACAGAATGCAGTAATAAATTGAGCTTGCAAACCTTTGATACTTACAAAGACTAATTGTAACTCCCATCTAACTTCCAGTCCACTGAATGCTCATCCTCCATCTCCCAGGGAAAGCAATAGGATCCAACAATCAGTGGGGCTCCAGGAACAGGTAACATAAAACAAAGCCATAAATTTCAAGGTAATTCAAATAATTTGAAATAATTCTGCTTACAACTATAT
Organism: Falcunculus frontatus; assembly: GCA_013398115.1. Classification (NCBI taxonomy): domain Eukaryota; kingdom Metazoa; phylum Chordata; class Aves; order Passeriformes; genus Falcunculus; species Falcunculus frontatus. The sequence goes on from VZRV01004038.1 coordinate 789,527, forward strand.
ATGAAAGCTCTCTCTGTGTTAGGTCTCTGGAACACAACCTGGAGCACAAATTTTTCATTTATGTATGTGCTTCAGAAGGTCAGGCTGCATTTGAAGACATAAAAATTACAAACTTCCATATTTTTGTCTTTTAATTTATGGGACATAATAGGGTTATACTTCATATTATGGCTGTGAAGCTGAAAACAACTTGTATTCCAGTAGCTGCATGAGCCCCCTCAATAAATTCAGTCTACAAAAGTCACCCAAACCATGAAAATTCCTGTAGCATGATCCTATGTTAAATTAAGGACAGCTTCTCTTCTCTTGTTATCTTCCTAGATCTTGATGGGCCATTAGAGAATTCTCTTTGTTCTTACTTAAGCCAACTATTTTTTGGCCACAAACAAATCTGAAATGCAGACTCACAGCTCTGGCTGGCAAACATCCACATTTGTGTTAGGAATGACTTCTGAAAGAGGGAATCAGGCTCTGATTTCCCCCTCTCTTTGTGCTCCTTGAGTTTTGCTGCTTCCCACCCCATAGCCAGACACTCAGCACAGTTAGTTATCAGCTCACAGGCCAGCAGTGAGCCCAGGGAATGCCAGTGGCTGTGCAAACAGGGGCAGGGATGAAGCACCACCACCACAGACCTGTTTGTCCTGACTACCTCGGATACCCCTCTAACCAAGGGACTTCACACGAGCAGAGTAATTGCTTGGGTAATTGTGATTCTCCTTACCTGGACTTTCCCCACGTCCTGCTGAATAAGCCTCTCCTTTCCAGCCAAGCTGCTGTCTGTGTCCTGTGAACCTGAGAGGTCACGGCTGAACTCCTGAGTGGAGATTACAGTGGGTATGGTGCCAAAACCTTCTGTCAAATTACTCTACAAACTGAATTTTCAGAGTCCTGAGCTGTCAGTGTTTTATTCTGCTTGCTCCAAACTGTTGAATATTTCTTCTTGTCGTGCATGATAATGCCAAAAGCCACTGTGACAAAAAATACATTTTGAACAAAGGCTAAACAACATAAACGCTTTTGCTTTGCAGATGGCTCTCATAACTCAGCAGATGGTGAAAGAAATCCCACAGGATGTTCTTCTCTCCCTTCTCTCCCCCCACATATATATATATATGAGAGCATGTATGTGCACAAAGCAGCAAAGTGTCCTGAGGAGATACTTCTGTGAAAGCCTTTTGAGTCTCTCTCCTTTGAACAATATCTCACTGCCCATTTTTACAAGAGCAAAGATCCAGCCAGGGCAGGGTACCAGAGAGGGAATCAGGGAGCACCTGTCTGTCCATGGGTTGCCACTCATCTGTGATGTGTCTTTGGACAGGCAACTTTGTTCCTTTTTCTTCCCATGCCAGGCTCAGTCCTTTATTTTAATTCTGGATCCTCAGGGAGGAGATTCTTCCAGTCTCTGACTGTTAAGCCTGGAAACAGCTTGTACCATGCTGGTGCTCCTCACTCCAGCTTCTGTTTCCCAGCGAGCATTAGAGAGACAGCACTCCACAGCATTTTCTGCATTTTACAGAGCTGAGCATAAAGCTGTCCAGGAAATGGAGCTGTGCCTGATGGAGGGGCAGATATGGGCAAGGATAAACCACAGAGAAACTTCAATCTTCCTTCTGCATTAGGTCCTTGATAAAGGCATGGGATGAATCTTTATGACAGAGAGCCATGTGAAAAGGCTCCCAGCCACTGCTCCCAGTTCCCTTAGCCATGGGGTAGCTCCTGGGTGGGATCATTTTGCATTTAAACCTGCAGATTTTTACTATAATGTGTCCCTGTAATGCAAATGCATCCCAAAACTCCAAATGAACTCTGCAGTTATGCCCAAATCCAACCCGTGCTAGAAATGTCCCTTGTTTTGGAAGCACCAGCAGCTCAGGGGTCACAGCAGCACCAGACACTGGTTCACAGCAAAGAATTTAATGCTCACCCGAAGCTGCAGGTGGGATTTCCAGCAGACACCATTGCAAAATCCAGGGCAGAATTTCATTTTGGTATTTTCCAAATCTGAACCCCGGCCTGGATTTTTCAGCCAGCCTCTTACTTCTGGAAGAAAGAAGCACATCATTGCCTGTCATGGGATTGTTCAGTGTTTGCACAGCCCCACCATGCCTTGACCCACCAGCCATACTCTCCACAGCACTAAATTCCCTGGCAGTTTACTCTTCTGGAACAAACTGGCTCATTTGAACTCGTCATTATGATCACTTTGCAGCTCCATGTTGCCTGTGCACAACACCCAGGACAGCCCTCATCCCTAAAGCACTGCAATTCCTCACAAACAGAAAGCACTCGCAGCAAATGCCTCTCCCTCTCTCACCTTCAGGGAGTGGAGCTGGCTTTAATTGCCTCCATTTCTCAGTCTCAGATAGAGGCAGTTTCTCTGATACAAATCTGTGCTGATGTCTGGAGGAGGGACTTTAACGTGCACGTAGAAAGGGCTCTGAAACTTTCCTTTCTGCAAACAGAAACTCACTTCTCTGGGCAGGGAGGTCTGGTGTGGGACTAAACCAGCATGGACAGGACTGGTCAAACACAGGACACAGCAAGGTGCCAATATTTTTTAAAATGCCACTAAAATCTGAGGTTGGTCACAGAGTCTGAAAGGACGACAGCAAGGGGGGCAGAGTGACAAGTTTAACTGTCCTCAGATTACTGAATTGCTGAACAGATGGACTGGCTCAATACAAACCTTCCATAGCCTCTCCAAAACAAGGAGTACCAGACATATGCACAGAAAATTGTACACACAAAAGAGTGCTCAGCTACCCTGACGCTCACAATTTTGGCAACTCAGAGACAAATCTGTTGTTTAAGCAGAGAGAAAAGTGCTATTTTTTTGCTCTTAATTTCATGGCAACCTTGTTGTCCACAGCACAGATGATATCAGGTGGAAGAAAGTTGTTCTGTATTTGCATAACAGTGAGCACAGTATGGTACAGGCTGGGAAGACATCGCCAAGCACCTTACACCATCTACCTCTCCAACTCAGGGAAATGCTTGCGATGATCACACCCAGAGCCCTTCATTCCAAAGTACCCTGCAGCCTGTCTGCAGCACTGTTCACTAGGTCTAAAAACAGTTCTGCAGCAGCACAAGATTCATAAAACAGAGCCGATCCAGCAGCAGGAGCCAGGATTACCTCAAAGAGGCACAGAATCTGCCCCTTCCTGGGGAAGAATATTTAGGAGTGGCCTGGCTTTGAGTCTGTACTTTTCCTTCCTCACCATTTCGGTGGCATCTCACAACTGCACCTTCTTCCAGCAAGCACTGGCTGTTCTTTCCCACTCAAAGATCTCTATCAGTCATAAAAATTTAGCCAAGCAGGTGAATTTTTTACAAATGGAGGGACATCTAACAGCTGTGATGTTTGGTTGGTTAGTTCCACAAGAAATCATACATGTAAAACGTAACAGAGACAACTAAACTTCCCAGCTGCTCTGTGGTCCATGGAGTGTGCAACCCTGGTCTGACCAGGACCTTCCTGGAAAGGGGAACTTGGGCCATGTTAATCCCAGAGCAGGATATTTGCTGGTGCTTCTCCCCCTTTCCTCTGTCAGCCTCAGGCAGCCAGGATGAGGAAAATGCTGTGGGAAGGAGACAAGAGGGAGGAAAGAGGATGAGAACACAGGTGGAAGCTGGATATGCAAGGCTGTCACATCTGATCAGACCAGCAATCAACAGATGGAAGTAAAATAAAATTGGAGGCCCCGCTGGAAATGGAAGAAATAAACACTGAGCGTTACTAACTACAAATCAGATTGTTTGGGTAAAGGAGGGGTTCAGACTCTACAGGAAACTCCATTGCTGGTACTTCCTTTATTTTGAGGATGGGACCACGAGTTTATAAGACTTTTGTTACACAATTATTATTGATGTGGGGTGAGTTACAGATGTAAAAGTTGTCTGAGGTATCTGAATTTCAACAGTGAATTTGAAACTACTCAAGGCTCAGATCCAGGGGATTTATTTGGGCTCATTTCCAGTTAAAACACACATGAGGTCACATGATTCCAGGGAATAAGGCAGTTTCTAATCCAATCACTGCTGTATTAGCAACAGATATCTTCATGTTTCTGTCAGGAGACTTATTATTTTTCCTTATTATTTTTCCTGCCTTTAAGGAAACAACCAGAGCTGCTCTGGCTGCCTCCGAGGCTGGTGAACAAGTTCCATTAAACCTTTGTCTAGAGCAGCTACACTGGCGCAAACATTTTGTTTCAGGAAGAATCTTACCCAAGTAAGAAGCTCATATCTCAGAAAAACATCTTACAGTACTCTACTTTAATAAGCAATGATAAGGTAATATCATTACAGAGATAGGCATTGTTATCTCCCCTCTAATGTTATCAAGGCTGGTTTCACGTCTGCAGATGAACACTTCCAGACAAAGATATTTTTGAAAACCTCCCATTGTGTTTGAAAGCATCTCCTAAATGGAATCACAGAGTTTCAGTGGGTAACATATTTTTGGGTGTGATCCGCAGCCCATTGAAGTCAAGAGGCAGGCATGAAAAATCCTGGTTAGCTGTTTCTAATCTGGAAAGTTGGTTTTTTTAGCAAGTGCAGGTATAATATTAAATGTATAGTGAGTTTCCCTCATTTTATTGGCTGTTAAATAAATCTTCAAAGGAGACATTTTCAAGAATCTACCTGGGTTAAGTTTGACCAGAAACACTCACTGGGGCAAGGGAGGAAGAAAAAGCTGCAAAGGTTTTAGTTACTGCAAAATTTCCAACTATTCAGTGCTGAAAGCACTGATAACACAGGATGCATTTTTTTCTTCAGCAACAAAAAAAAATTCATTGCTTTAGATCAGAACCAGTAACTACAGTTGGAACCAGTATCGAACAGTGCTTGAAATGAGAAGTTTACACATCATAGCAATTATTTACTTAACTTTATAGGGAACACAAGAAAAGGAGTGTTTAAAGTAGGTGAGGAGGGATTGTTGGTGTTGGCTTTGCTGAACTCCTGGAAAAATAATTTTTATTATTTGAAGCATAACACAAAGCGACTCTCAACACCTGGTTCCTGCATGTTTGTGCTCTGCAGCAGCTGCTGAGGGGCACACGGGGAAGATGCCATCAGGAAACATCAGAACAGAGCAATGGGTGCCCCCCAAAATGGGGAGCTGACCCCTGTCAAGAGATGGGCTCGTTGAAAAGAAACCAGTGGTGAAAACCAGATGGTGTTTGTGTCGAACTTTGTATGCTTACAAATAAATTCAGCTTTGCTTCAGTATTTTCTGGTGCTGTTCTAACAAAGAGGAGCTCTGAGTCCCTGGCTCACAGGCAGTAAGAGCACAGCATGGAGGGATCTCCACACGTGCCTGCATTCAGGTAAAGAAGATTTAGAGCTGTTGCTGGAGTTCTTCCCTAAGTGTAGGAGCAGAGCAGTAACAAGTGATTAAGCCCCTTTCTCTCTCAGAACTCAAACCCTGCACTTTCCCTTACAGTTCAGACAGACTGTGAGGTGATGCCTAATGGACCTCTGGGGTTTTACCCTTCTTTCCCTGCTAAAGCAAGCAGCTCCCATCAACTCTCTGCTTCTGGGGCTTAAGGGAAATCCAAGCCAAAAGGCACTGCCTGATTTCCAGATTTAACTCCTGAGCATCCTTTCACATGGAAAATTCCAATCATAAGCTTGAGTTGGTTCGTGCCAATCCCAGTTCACAGTGAGGTTGGATAAAACCCACAGCAAGTGTCATGGAGGTGAGTTACCAAGGTTGCCATGACATTTCCCCACACCAGAGTGATCCCTTGCTCTCAGAATGCCCTGAGTGAGAGCCCCTACACAGGGTAATGACAAACAGGGTTCATCGAGGTCTGTGGAAAGACTTGGAGTGGCACAGAGATGTCCCTGCCAGGAGCTGTGTTGCCCTCAGGTGAAAACCAGGCTCTGGGCTCGATGAGCTGTTCCAAAATACAAAACTGCTTCTTGCTCTATTTTCAGAAATACATGGCTGCTATCAGATATCACTTCACACATTTCCAAACTGATTCTGCTTAAGATTTAGTGCAGTTTTCCAGCTAGCACAAGTTGGGTAAAATGCTAGTGAAGTTCAAACTATACACATAATGGAAAGGGTCAGACCATGGCAAAAGTGCTACTAGACCCAGACAGAATTCTGCTGCACACCTGGCAGAGGAAGAATTCAAGGCTAGCATTTAAAATACAGGGTGAAAAGCAGCTGAAATTATCACCTTTCATTTTGGAACTGAGGCAGATTGCTGGTACTCACGCGCTCTGTGACGCAGACAGGCATCAAGGGCTTTTTCCAACAGCATCTGAACACCGAAGTGCCAAGATGAAACACACAGGCACTCCTTAAATTCCCCAGACACCCCTAGTCCTACCTCTACCCTAAAATCTGGTTTTAATGGATAGCATCAACCTGTGAACAAAAGGTGCCCTGAGAAGCTGTAGCAACCTGATTATCTCCAAAGAATTTGTATGCTACAGAATAATAATACCCTAACAACAGTCTGGTGCTCACCCATGCTGTAAGTGCAAGTGGAGGACCCTTGCAACTTGGAATGCAACCCTGAAACCTCTTTAGTGAGACGAAATTAAAAGACAGACTAGAAAGCTACGGTAAAGTTGCTGAAAGAAACACAGAATATGTTTCAATGACCTTCTTGAGATGTATTCCTTACTCTGAGTCATTTGTACATGTTTGCATCCACAAAGAACCTGGAACAGAAATTATTCTGTGCACAGAGGCCAAAAGCTGACACTGTTCACCTACAGAACTGGTGAGTTCTTGTTTGTGTTCTCAATCTCTTTCTAAGATTTTTAAAAACCAAGGTGTCAGAGAGGTTAAAACTATTTTTTAAAGCAATAAGTTCTTCACAACCTCTTTGGAAATCAAAAGAAAATTGTTACAAGTGTTATGTTTTCTATGTTGAACTCTAAAAATGAAGTGTAGAAGTGTATTTTGCTAAATTTAGGACTGGCTTATGGGAAGATTTTTCTATTGCCATATCTGCTGTATCAGTTTCAGGGGCACACTCAGGGTCAGCACAGGATTAATGACCAGAGGTGCCTCCTATCAGCATTCCCTGCTTACCTTTCCCTATGAAAACAGCTGCAGCCATCTGCTGCATCTTTCGTCAGGAAAATTAAACTCACACTAATGGCAGAGAAGGGAAAGAGAGGGCTGATGTCTCCAGTCCTAGTGAAGTCTGAGAGGAGCCTTTTCCTATGGCCAACCTCTCTATGGCATCCTCCCCCAAAATCCTTCTAACTATGTTTGTATAGGAGAGACCAATGTTGGCACCTAAACTGGGGCAGAATAAATCCAGAATTACAGAAAATGGGCCCTGATCCTCTCTTCCCTTTAATCTCTGGAAGCTTCGGGAAGGAAGCTTCTCGTTCTGCTACAATCAGGCCCTGCACCCTGAGCTGCATTCCCACCTCAAAGACAAAATATTCCCACTGTACCCAGGTCAGGGATGGCTGCAGGAGGTGAGGGAGCCTGCCCCAACCCCACAAGTACTCCACTGACCTCTCAGAGCTTTTCCTGCTGCCCTTGCCACCCTTTGGGCAGCCCTTGCCAGCTTTCCAGTGCCAGGAGCAATTTCCAACCCTCAGCTGTTTCCCCTGCAGGGCTCCACTGCCACTCTCTGGGTGCAGAGTTTTGTTGCGTGTTTTGAGAGGCTCATCTGCAGAAAATGCCTCAGACAGAGCGATGCTGATTTTGTGACAAGTGACTTCTGAAAATAGTACATTTATTCAATGAGCTTAAGCACAGCAGTCCCAGTTGTTGACGCTCCTCATGAAAATATTGATTCTAAGCTCCCCAGCTTAGAATGTTTTGATCCACATTCTGGGCCTATTGATCTACCTTTGATACTTCAATCAAACTGCTGTTTATATCAACTGCAAATTCATCTGATCTCTCCAAAATAATTAGATTAATCACGGGAGGATCTACAAAAGCCCTGCTTTGATTGATTATGTCTTCATGCTCTCCTGGGGAAAACAGGTAAATTTTAAAACGTAAAAAAGACAGTTGTTAGCCTTTTCATTCTGGCATCTTTGGAATATTTTTAGTCCCACTTTTCCTTTTATGATCTCAGGCTTTTACAAGATTGCAGGCTCACAGCGTGCTTACTTATGGTTTTTTCAGTGGCTGACATTTTGCAACATATAATGATTTAGCCAATATGAGCAGAACTATCATTACACAATTTATTGCTCCTCAAAGTATTATTTGTTATAGAGACTATTAAGCCTAGGAGTTACATGTTACAGAATTTTTATTAGAATTATTTTAAACTCCAAGGAAATTAATCCCTCCCTTCACACCTCCTGCTCCAAGATTTCCATTTTGCAAAGCAAAGAAAAAGTATTCAAGCAAAAAAGTGGTGGGGGTAGTAGGTACCTCTACTACTTTACTCCTGAAAGCATCAGCACTTTTCTTTGCATAAAAAACAAGTGAAGACCCCAGGATTTTATTTTTAAGGGCAAAAATGTCCTTTCATTTGCACCACAGAAACACCAGTGTTGCCAATGAGATTTGTGTGTGAGTGCTGAGCCCAGCAGAAAAAAAGAATAGCGGCTGCAATGCCACTGTTCAAAAACGTATTTTTTTATTTGTGAATGAATTGCTAAAGGATTAAAAAAAAAAAAAAGCACTAAAATTTTTTCCCATTCTGGAAACAATGACTTTGTACAATAATCCTATTGTTCAATCATCACTACAGCCTCTACTGGAACCATGCCCAGAAGGACTAAACATTTTGTGCTAAACCTTTTCTAGGGGCCTTCTACATTAATCAATAGTTTTGATTACTCAATCCTATGATTATTCCATTTTTTGGAACAAACCATTAGGGTTATTAATTACACTGAGAAAGCTGTTTATCTTCCAGCAGAACAAAAAGAGCTCATCCTGCCACTGCCAGGGAGCTGTTTAATGCACTGTGACATGTTGAACTTGACTCAGCTTCTTGCTCCCTCCCTCTCCTCTGACGGTGCCACCAGATGAAAGGATCAGACCTGGGGCTGGGGAGCCACGGGAGGCTTCCCTGAGGATCAAAATGCTGCTGCTGCTGAAGGTCACTTCTGGGAGCCTATTTCTCAGTCTGAGAAGGAGCTGGAGGCAGTGGAGGGAAAACAAGGCTTGTCTGATGTTGAAAGTGAGCTGGGCCAAGGGCACATTAAAAATCAGGGAATGGACACCAAAGAAGAGATAGATACAACTGGAGAAAAGGAGGGGAGAGGCAGGGGGAGAAAAATGTGTGGAGGAGAAACATTGCTGATTTGGGGGGGTTATTTGGCTTTCCATGCCTGCATAATGAGAGGTAATTAGCTCTGCCTGTGCAGTGAATTTCTGCTTCTCAATCAGCAAACAGGAAAATCCTGGAACTGCTCTTCCAAAAGAGGAGAGCAACATCATAGAGCAAAGTGGCACTGGGATGGACAGAGAGAAATCACTGTCTGTGCAAGACGATGCTGGGGAGCTGAAAGAGGAAGAACAAGTGCTGCGATGACACGCTTAATGATTCTCCAGGATGGGAAGAGAACAAAAGAGTGGGTGGTTTCCAGGCATTTCCTTTCCACTTGAAAGCAGACCTGTATTTATGGAGACAGTCACTCCCCTGGAAGGACCACTTTCTCTTACTTTGCTAATTATGTGACATTCGTGTGGATTTTTTAGTTAAGAAAATAGCGTCTGTTCCTGTGTTCAGAGCGGGAATTATCATCTACTTGTGTAAGTCAGAACTTCCCAGCGTGGGGAGCGTGGGAGCCCCCAGCTCCCAGCCTGGCAGGTCCCACAGCTGCTGTGCTGTGCTCAGGGGACATCACCCCCCCTGCAAGGACATCTCCTGCCTGGAAACGGCACAGGGAGCTCAGGACAGAACGTTCAGTGCCTGTTCAAGGTGTTCAAGGAGCACAGATGGGGCACACGTGGGATCCAGCCCTGCTGGGGAGGAGGAGGAGGAATAATCCCACCCATCTGCCTCGCACAGAGCTCACATACCTCAGCCCATCGAGGCACTCTGTGTCACCTGAATGTCACACAACGCAACAGCCTGCTGCTATTATTATGGCAAGCATAAATATTCTACCTTCATCCCTTTGAAAAGATTTCCTTTTTTCCCTTTTCCGGGGATTAATTTCTTTTTCTCTGTGCCATTCACTGGATCGTGTCCTGCCTTTCTTCTCCAAGTGATTTGGCATCGACGCTTCAACCACTGATTTCAAAAAGCCAGGCTATTTCTTTATTCTGTGTCACTACAGTACACAGCACGACAGAAGCTCTTTACATACTTCTAAATATTAATAAAAAAAGAACAGTATGGAACTTCACTTGGATTTGGGAAAGGCTGCATTGTACAAGATGCTAAAACCAAAATCATTTGTTCATTTCTGTCTGAAACAGTTTGAGGTTTGTATGGCTCAAGAAGTGAGGATAAATTTACAGTCTCATTTTCCAAAATGAACACAGAAAAATGTAAATCAATTAAGAGAATTTTTGCAGCTTTCTGGGATTCACATCTCTAAGGTTTTAAATCAGCTTTTCCCAGCAACATCTAAATTGACAAATTCAAAAATTCACATTGTATGCAAGTCAGAAGAAATCTCAAGGAGATATATATTGATTTTTATAGGGGATTGGGGGTAAAACACTTTTTCTCTTGCTATATTAAAATGAATCCTAAATATCTTATGGGATAAAAATCCCAACAGAGCTGGAAGTAATAGCAATAGGAAAGGCCCTGCTTTAACTGCAGTGGGCTCCTTCAGGAGCTGGGGACAGGTGACTTTTCATTTATCTAACATTTTCAAATAATGGCAAGAGTGTTAAAAGTAAAAAGCAAAACTCCAGTGTTCCCAGCCTTGGAGATCACCACACCTTCAACCTGGCCACTGCTGCTGGCTCCTGACCACCCAAAGCACTTCAGACCACAGCATCTTACAGGCCCTCTGGACAAATTACTTCTCCCTGAACAGTTAATCAAGCAGCTCTGCACAACCCTCTCATTTCACATATGGCAAAGAGAATTGAAACTACTGGCATATTTTAAAGATTCTGTTTTAAAATGTCATCTTTTGATATGCAAATACAAGGCCAGAAATAATACCCCTTCTTCCATTAATGCTTGAGTCCTTAGACGTAAGGAAAAGAAGAATTAAATCAATAAACAGCTCCAATTTCTACTCCTTCTCTCAAGTTTCTTTTAAATCAATATGCAGCTAAAAGCTCATAGTTAAATACACCAGGCCCACATATTGCTTCAATTACTGTCATATAACCTCTTTCAACTTGATAACCATTATCTGATCTCCAGTGGATAAATACTCACCCTTGGGAAAGGACCTGTGCATAATAAACAATAAAATTGACTCGTTCTCTTAAGACAGCTGTCACCTGGCACGAGAAGTGGTGATCAAATGATCCAAAATGGCACTTAAACTGATCAAATTAAGGAAGAAGCATTTTTCCTTTTCTCCTTTTTTGGTTTTTTTTTTTGGTCCACAGATGTCACGTAACAGGGTCAGATCCTCCCACCTGCTGTTCCTGAAAGAATTAATTCCTAAAATGCAAGTTTTAAGAAATATCCTTCTTCGGCAATGCCTGACTCCACCTCAACAGGCACAAAATCTGAGGTGCTGGACAAAAGGAATCCAGGCAACATAAATAATGTGTTAAAGCCAGTGCAATCTGGATAAACAGTAGATTCATATTTAGACTTGGCAAGAAAACTGGAGGGAGAGGCCTCTATGTTTTGCAGGGATCTGTAAAAAGTGAAAAGCCTGTGGAAGGCTAATAAAACTTTTCTGGCACACCTTCTGGAAGTCTCAGCAGTTTCTGATTTCGGAAAGAATGCATTCTGCTTTTAACTCCACACAATGCCTCACTGCTGCTTTCATGTGCTCGAGACCAAGGAGACTTTCTACAAACGGCACAAAAACCAATCCATGTTATTCTGTCTCAGCCAGGTGTGTGCTCTTTGAAAGCAAACTGAGACATCTCAACATCACACACTGCCTCAGCCGCTTCTGCCTCCAGGAAGTGAGACTGCAGCACAAGCAGGACCTGCGGGCCTTGGAAAGGTTGTGGAGCCCTGGAAATGAATGGAGGAAAGAAAAACAAAGGGAAGAAAGCCCTCCTTATTCTTGTCTCAGGGGACACAACCTGCAATACGACGGCTTTCACCTATGACATCAGCCAGTCTGAGCTTCAATCCAGCTGAGTACTTAACTCATACTTTACTCTAAGCCTGTGAATAGACTGAATTCCTCCCAGTTTTGAATAGAAATTCATACCTATTTAGTTATAAATGCCTGGCCAGATCAAGGCCCAAGTCACTCAAATGATGAGATTTATTGCCAGACTGCAGAAAGAACAGGAGCAAAGGTGATGCAGTTTCTTATTCCTTGGCTGGAAAAAGGATGTCAAAGAGAGATGAATGCAGGAAATATTCCTTAAATACAAAGCCCACAAATGGCACTGCCTCCTAGCAAACCTTGACACTGTAGTAACAGCTCTGCACACTGGCTTGTGGCTGGAGTACAGCTAGAGTATGCTTTCAGAACTTACTCCCTTCTTGTGAGAATTAAATCAAGGAGAAACCTGGCTGAGAATAGCCCGTGTGCCAGAGCCCCAGCATAACCATCTGATCCAGGACAAATGGCACCATCCTCCACGAACCCAGATGCTCCTGTGCTCTGGTTTAAATCTGAAAACAGGTTTTTCACCAGTTCAATTTACATGAAGAGTTCAGAAGGCTTATTTTTCATTCCAGCAGAGAATTAACACAAATGTCAGAAGTTGCCAGGGAACAGACTGTCACCCTCCAACTGCTTCCCTCCCTTCAAATACTTGGAGGATATTGTACTTCGCATATCGCCCTTTAATCCTGTGTTCTGGTGCAGCTTTTTAATATGTACTTGCTGTATCTGTACAAAATCTGAGAATGCAGACTAGCCTAGCAGACAGAGCTTTGGCTTGGGATTTAGGAGACCTGCGAGCTGTTAAAAGCTGTTAAGCCTGCTGTGAGTGACTTCCTCACTCTGCTTCAAGCACTACATTTTGGCAGCGTAAAATCGACACTCTTTGAAATTGGTGGATGGAAAATCTCTCAGACATTAAAACACAGAAGAAAGCTTAAACACACCCAAAACGCACTCTTGGTGGAAAGGAGAGATGCAAGCAGCCCACACAGAACCACCAAGAAGTCAGTTTGCAGCAGCTCCAACGCACAACTTCCACAGATCACTTCTTAAGGCACACAGACTCACCCATTTCTCAGGGCACACAGCCCTGCCCATTTCTCAGGGCACACAAACCCTGCCCATTTCTCAGGGCACACCAGCCCTGCCCATTTCTCAGGGCACACAGCCCTGCCCATTTCTCAGGGCACACCAACCCTGCCCAATTTTCAGGGCACACAAACCCTGCCCATTTCTTAGGGCACACCAACCCTGCCCATTTCTCAGGGCACACCAATCCTGCCCATTTCTTAGGGCACACAGCCCTGCCCATTTCTCAGGGCACACCAACCCTGCAGTGCCCAGCATTGCCCTGGCTGGTAGGCCACCCCTCGAGCTTGCTTTAGGCTACCCATGAGCAGGGAGTCTCACTATGGATGGAACACTCACCTGAAAACTCTGGGTTTTCATTTCCCCGTGCTGCACTCAGAGCCCAGCCAAGGTCATGTGAAGTGAACCCAGTGATTCACTTGATTTCCATTTGCAGTGCAAACACAGAGGAGGTGGTTCAGTTTTACCAACCCCATGCTTCACCTGAGACCTCCCAAAGAGGTCCCTAAACAGCCACAGCTGACACTTAAGGACACTGTTCTGTTCTGGTCCAGGGAAAATGGCAAAGAAAGCTGGAATAGCTCACAAGCATTGTACTAAATGGCCTCCAGCTCTGCTCTCTCTTGCAGGGATAGAGACCAGCATGAGGGGTTTATATCACTGCCCAAGCCTCTGCCAACTGCTTCTGATACAGGGCTCAAGGAGCAACTCATGAAATGCCCGCCTGTGCTAGGTATGTTAAAAGGTAACTGCCTTCACTAAACACTGTTTTCAATTCATTATTTACTAAAGTTCACATTTCATAGGTGCTTTCAAGGTAAAAGACACTACACAGTTTAAAGCCTAATATTCAGCATTTAGACATAGGCAAGTCTAACCTTGCTAAATCTGGTTCTTTCCAGCTCTCTCTCCCTGTTTCTTCTCCCTTAAATCCCCAGCTGAAGATGGCAACTTTTCTCCACAATAACAGCTAGCAATGATAGGCTGCATCCCGATGGCCTGTGCTGCCAGAACCAGACATTATGGTTTGAAATATGAAAAAACATTACTAGAAAACAACCTTTGAAATGGCACAATATATCTGACACAAGCTTGCAGCCTCTGGATTGTTCATTTATATTCAAAGAAAGCTTGGAGTGGAAGAAAATTCTGCCATCTGGCAGAAGTTAAAGCAATCCACAGTGGGAGTGGGCAGGTGTTGACATCCCAAAAGACTGTCCCAAGGAGCAGCAGCTCTGGGCTTTCTCAGCTGAGGTGCAAAGGCTGAGCGGGCCAGACACCAGGCTGCTCATTCCACCTCTGCTACTGCCCAGAGGAGAAAAGACAGAGCCTGTGAGCAGAGCAGGGACACAGAGTCCTTCAGAGTCCTCAGTGTTCTCCCCTGGAAACCAGATGAGTGCTGACAAGGGGAGGAAAACTCTTTTTGCTGAGATCCAGGCTGCTGGTGTCAGTTCCAGTGACAATCACATCAGGCTGCCTGCACAGACATGTGGAGAGTCAATCCCCTCCCAGAAAAATTCTGTACTTACATGTTCTCCAAAGCAATCATACTGAAAGAAAAAGATGTTGAATGAGCTACACAGCAGGTGACTCCAAAATATCACCTACGTTTTCAAGAACCAAGGAAGAGAAAATAGACAAGATTAGATTTTGAAAGCACTAGATAAGTGCAACGCCTATGAAACCCAGGCTCTTGTCCTTCTAGAAAACAAGGTCTGAGGGGGTTGCCCTCATGAATTACTTTTCATCTCATTCTCACCACAGCCTTGACTGAAGAAAAGCACAAGTTCAGTGACCTCTCTCTCACATCCAGATATTGCACTGGGAAAACTCTGCAGATCAGGAGCTTCTCCCAGGACCACGCAGGACTCTTCTGTCTAAGCAACAAGATGAAGGAGCTTAGGCAGTTAGACACCCAGTTCCTCTTACAAACAATGGCTGGGTTTCTCCTGCTGACAGAAGAGCCTACTTTACCCAGTTTGGTAAAGTTCTGGTTTATCATTTTAGGACTGTTGAAAGTCCATTAACAAAACAGGAAATTTACCCCTTTTGGATTTCTTAGGATCTGGGCACCCAAGTGCTCTTTCCCTGCAGGAGAATCTGATCTGGAGCAGCTTGTTGCCTTGTCACCAGGCAGATCTGTGTGCACCACGTGCTTTATATGTTCCATAACTTACATGCATAAAATCTTCTTTTCCCTCAACTCTACAGCATAATATGCACGTTTCATAATTCTGCTGCATGCAGACTGTCATGGGACAACACAAACTGCACAGGCTGCACAGCTCACCTGCCAACACAACTCACTGGAAAAATTCCTATTTCTGTCTCGAGGGATGGCTGATTTTATAAAATAAACCAACATCCTAAAATCCTGCTCCATAACGGGTTCCACACTAAAACCTGGAATGTACTAACATATGTTTTGTGTGTAAAGTGTGACAGAGCTGTAGTCAGCAGAAACTGAATTCAGAAGTAAATACTTTGGGGAATGTTTCCTGATGTGGTTGGAAGAAGATGCTGTCTGCAGAAGGAGCATATTTATTCAGAGATCAAGAGCACAGCTCAGTGTTCTGCCTCCTGATGCACAGAGAGGACTTTGCTGGCCACAGAATAGTTTTTGTATCTCTGCTGACAGTGTCATTGCTGGGGACTTTGTGATGCTCATGACAGGTTTTGCAGGAATACTGTTTTCTTTCTATTTAAATGATTCTGGTAGATGCTAAGTCCGTTCAGAGAGTGATGGCTGCTTTGGAAGAATTCAGAAAGCTCCGCCCTTTCAAATAGAGCAAAGCACTCCATAAATGTCCCTGTGAAAGATGAGGCAATTCTAGAGACTTTTACAAACAATACAAACAATGTATTTAATAGTAACCAGAATGGACTTGAGCAATTTGATGACTTTCCAGTCTTAAATTCTAAGAGCATTTATAGATGCATTGTAAGGGGAAGTAATTTAGTCTTTTCAAAAGCCCAGCCTGGTTAATTTGGACTGCAATGACAAACTCGTCAGCGAAGCTCAGGCAGTTCCATGGCACCTGTAACCTGCCTCCAAACACACATTTTGTGGCACTTGCCAGCTCTGAGGCAAGGAAAGGATGTCAGCTTTGAGGACAAGCAAATCCAGAACCTCAGCACACCCAATGGATCGGGGCACAATCGGGGCAGCCACCTCCACAACCCAGAGCTGGTGCTGAGCTTTTCCAGGAAACCAAACATTTCACTGCCTTTCTCCATGTCCTGAAGAGCCCCATGGCTGCTACTGGGAGAACCCTGAGGGAAATGTGATCATCTGACAAATATATTACACCTTCTAGCAGTTCCCAGCTGTAGGGAAGCTTTTGCTGAAGGAAGATTTCTCCAGGGGCTCTCAGGCCTGACAATTTCAATGATGCACTTTTAAAAGTTTCACTCTGAATGTTTCAATAAAAAAGTGCTTTAAATGCCTTCATGGCAGGAAATGACATATTTAAAATTAAGAAGTGAACAAAAATCACCCAGACCTGCCTTACAATGGATCCAAACCCAGCCAATCCCTCAGCAGCCCTGAGTGCCCAGCCCAGCACAGACGTGTCCTGCAGCATGGCACTGCACAGAGCCACCCCCATTTGTCTCTGCCTAGGAGACAAACAGCTCTGCCACACTTTCTGCAACAGGTAGAACGTGAATTCCAAATGCTGCAGCCTCTAAGGCTCAACAGCTGCATTTTAAACAAAAAAAATTAAGGAAGTTCCTCGATCAGATAAAATTTGCCTCGGTACAAAGGGAGATGCTCACTCAATTAAAAGCACAAAGCCCTCCTCAGATATGTCCCTATAAAGGGAACTATAAATCCATTTTATTTCTCTATTCAGGCTGGACTTCCTTTTGATCACAGCCTCTTGCTCCCTCCCACACACCGGGATGGATTTAGCAGGAAGCACAGGCAGTGGAGACTGGGAACCTGTTCCCATTCAGCCAAAGGTGCAGAAAGCCACGGGAATAATAACTTGAAAATGAAAGGAAGAATATGACGTTGATTCTTTTTTTTTTCCATACTTGTGTGTAAATACTAAAACTAAATCCATAACTTTTTTCCCCTTTGATGAGAAGGGGAAAAAAACCAAAAAATGAACTCAGGTTTGAACAATATGAAAATGAGTTCTGGCTCCTTCTAACCAAAAATGGGGCCACAGTGACCCAGTGAAGCTTTGGGATTTTGCTTTACTGCACCATTTTACAATTTTCTATTTAAAAAAAAAAAGTAATTTTTCTAAGATTTAAGTAATAGACACTTTTGATATTTTTTCCTTTTGTCCTCCTGAAATGCCTGTCTTTGCATTTAGCCGTTTTTTACCTCTTCCACAGCAGGTTTTTTTCCTCCTTCCCTTCATTTGGAACTTCTGGGCTCTTTACCATTGAAAGGAAGAAGCCTCTTGCTGCTCTCACAGACAATACTTGTTCCCTGGATATTTAAATAGCCCTGCTCCTTTCATGAGATGTAAAACACCTACATCAAGGACCAAAGGATCTAAGCAATGACCCTGATATTTAGATCTAAGAAGTTGTTGATAGCCAAGTTCACCCTCAGCACAGCTTCCCTGAATTTGAAAGGCTCACACATGGGACAGATTTGGTCCTCTGTGTTAAAGTTGTAGGGCTGATCTAGTGATACATAATAAGTAAAGACATTTGAGGGAGTTCAGCATCTTTCAGGGGAAGGATTTTTGGATCTGCACCTTTGTTCCCAAAAGAGTTAAATGAATAATGAAATCTCCCTGCCGTGAGAACAGCTGAACTTAATTCAGAGGAAATTTCTCAAAGAACTGCCTTGGTGTATCACAAATGTGCCTGTCAAAAAGGGCTGCTCCTTCACAGGTATTTGTTTTAGAAATTCCCTGCCTACAGGATTACACAGGAGAGACTCAGGAGAGACATATGCTTAAAGCAGGTTTGCATTTTGTAGGTTTTAAAAATTATGCTTTTTATTAGCATAAATATGAAGCACTTTAAAGACCAAAGTCTATTTAACAAAATGAATTACAAGGTAATAACTCTTCAGATAAACAAAATACAAACTTCTGAAGATCAGTACAATTTCTTTGAGCAGTTAATTCTTTCTTCTCTACAATAACAACCCTCAATTTAGAGTGTATTCGTAAAATTGTCCCTATATCAGATTTGAGGGTTCCATTCATAGGCTTCAAGTGTTTTGAACAAATTACAAAACACCTGAATATCTGATTACACAGCCCGTACCTCAGGACAAAATTACATCCTTTGCAATTTGGAAGGGACCAAGTTAACTCTGGTGTCAGTCCTTACCATCACTAAATTGACCTAATAGTGGAGTTCTAACACACTTAACTTTGGCAGAAATAACAATTCTTGTCTTTAATATTCAACACAGTACAGCTATATCTGTGATAACTGCAGGCTGCAAGAACTACTGAAACCACCCTCAACATTTGTAAGACACTTTGATTTTTAGCTCTGCAGGAGTTACGGTGCATATGTAGACATTGTTTTAAAAGGCCACCAGCAAAAAGACATTTACAAAAGTGTAGCATTTTGATTAGACTTTCCAGACCCTACAAAGGTTACCTAAATATGGGACATTCAGTCTTGATGGTTTTGGTAGGTTGACTCAACTTCCAAGCAAGAAAGGAGATGTGGAACTACCAAAGCTGAATTCTCCCAGAGAACCCATTCCTCTGTCAGTCCCCAGGTTCATTCAAGTTTCAGAGGTGATTTCCAAGCAACTGTTTACTTTTGCGTTTTTGTCAGCCAATCCACAGAAGGAAAACAAATTGAGTGAACTAGTTCCAAGCAGCCTGCCAATAAAAAATTTAAGCACTACTATCTAGAAGCAAAGTTTAAACAGAATTTTAAACTAAATCAAAATGTCAGAGTAAAGGACCATCAATGTAATGAGCTCTGCTGCACTGCTCCTTACCTGAGATACTGCAAAAGAGCTCCCTGCTCCCCGAGTTTGAGCAGCCATAACTCAAACTCTGCTGCCTCCGTGCACTGGCTCGATGCTCAGTGGCCTCTGGAGCACAGGCAAACCAGCCCTGCCCTGCTCCCCACAGGGGGAGAAGGGTTTCCAGCAGAAACCCTGGCAGAGGAGATGGTTTCTTTAAGAAAAGCCCTGTTGCGGCAAGGGAAGCCTCGGAACTTGGCAGTGCCTGGGAAACGTGCTTTCTGCTGGCTGTCAGGAGTGTCTGTGAAACCTGGCACTGGGGCCACGTGTCTGAGCCTTGTCTGCACGGGAGGTTTCCCATCACTCATGATTCTATCCTGCCAATTCTGCTGCGCTGCTCTGGTCTAAGTCCCAGTGTAAATATAGCACACTAAAGGAATTTTAGGGTTTTTTTCCCCCAGGATAGTTAACTCCAGTCTGGATTAATCACTTTTATGCTGGAGTACGGTTTCTCGAAGGAGAGGTATACAAGGGAAACAACTTTGCTGCACAGACAGGTCTTAAAGAGTTAAAAAAGATTGTTCCAAAGGAACTTCCACATTTCTGCAAAGTGCTGGTGCCAGCTCAATGAAAGCCAGCAGCAGATAAAACAACTTGGAGAAAGCAGGCTAAGGGAAAAGGTGGCTTTAGGGATGGCTGTGAGAGCAAAAGGCGCTGATGTGAGAGCTAGAGATCCTGTCTATAAATCACTCCGTGGTGTTCCAGCTGAGTTGAAAAATAAAAAGAAAAGCTCTGGGCTTTACAGCACACTCGGCATTGTTTGTTTTGTCGGCCAAGTCTATTCCTTTTCCTTCAATGGAGTGCTTGAGGTTTGGGAACGACTTTTTAGCCTGTGCTGTCTGTCTCCATCTGAGGCCCCAAACTCACATTTCTGAAGTGTCACATAAGTGGAAGTTTGTACTGCTGTTCTCCAGCTCCAGCAAGCGCGAGAGTGTTTGTGCCTCGCTCTTTATGCCATTTCAGCAAGTACTTAGAGAGTGAAAACATCGACTGTCCCATCCAGGCACGGGGACTCAGACAGCAGAGTTCAGTTTTGAGAACACAAACACAGGAGGCAAAGGAGGCCACTCAGCAATGCCTGCCCCTACCTGGAGCCATCCTGGCCGTGCTGTGGGTCAGCTGTGGGTCTTCTGTGAGTGCTGGATCCCAGAGCAGTGCCCGCAGTCAGCTCAGCACAGCTCAGCGCAGCACAGCTCAGCGCAGCGCAGCGCAGCTCAGCCCAGCCCAGCCCAGCTCAGCCCAGCCCAGCTCAGCCCAGCCCAGCCCAGCTCAGCTCAGCTCAGCCCAGCCCAGCCCAGCCCAGACCAAGCCCAG
>VZRV01004038.1:810293-826253 GCA_013398115.1 Falcunculus frontatus
CCAGCCCAGCCCAGCCCAGCTCAGCCCAGCCCAGCCCAGCCCAGCCCAGCCCAGCTCAGCTCAGCCCAGCCCAGCCCCGCGGTGCCAGCAGCTCCCACATCCCCCCAGAGCTCATGGACAGCTTTCCCCAGGTGTTAAACACCTTGGCTCGGAGAAGCACAGCAAGAACAGGAACCAAAGCCTCTGCAGGGTCTGTCGTGAACCCAGGGGGGTGGGTGGGAGGCAGCACCTCAGCCCTGCTGCCAGACACAGCCCCCATCCAAGGACACAATCCTTCCCCACTGGGATGGAAGCAGCAAGGAGGCTGTGAGAGAAATCATCACAAGGGTAAGGGCTGTCCTGGCAAGGGGAAGACTATTTTAATGTGTTTTTGAGGCATATTTCTCTCAATAATGCAAAAAACAAATAAACCACTGTGATTCCAAGTTTTCAGTTTTCATGGTCTGGATGGAAGCAGAAAACTGAATACAAACCCCACCAGTTTCCATACTGGTTATTCCCGCAGTTTACACAGGATGGATGACACCCAACTCGTATTTTGTTAGGAATATCAGTAAGGCTCACCAGACAACAGACCCCAGAATTCCAAGGATCTGCCAAAATTCTCCTCTTCTCCACCTTAGCCGAGGGGAGGCAGGAAAAACATTTAACCACTTAAACTGTGATAACAGATCCTTCTTTATGAGGCTTTTGATAGGGCAAATACAAGTACTTGTGGAAATATGGTGCATGAAACATCAGGATTCAGAACAGCTCTTTGCAAAATTAAAGGAAAACTGCAATTAAATTTGATCATCTGATTATTCAAAGTTTATTCTGAACCCCATTTTTCCTTATAAAGAAGATTTAATCCAACACAAAGCACATGATACATTGATAAGGAGAACTTTTAATAAAGCAGTAGCAGATCTACTTGAAACTCAGATCCTTTTGGTCTTTACCAATCCTTTAAAGGAAAATTAATTTATGCTTGCATGACCCCCTCTGTCCAGGACCATCTGATACTGGAAAAGAAGTCATTGCTGTTATTTCCTACTTTCATTGCAGTTCTTAAGAAAGGCACCCAACAATTCAATTTTATCTGTACAATTATTTCCATTAAAAAACACTACTCTCTTCTCTGTCAGTTTCGAGGTTTGTGGACCTGCAATACAAAGAGTTGTGACGGTCCCATGAGGAATTCCCAGGTAAACATTGCCCCTTTTCAAGTGACCAGCCTGACACAACAGCCTTTGGTCAGATTTTAGCTTTCATGACACTGTTAAGACGTGGATAACTTATTTATTTGCATTTTTTGCTCTCATGGATTTGATTGACTAAAGTGCTTCATAAGCAATAGTGAGATAAGGCTTTGAAACCCCCTGATAGCCAGCTATCAGTGGTACCATTACCTGGCAGAGCTGACACTGAATTCTGCCTGAGCTCAGGCCGTGCTCCAAAACAATCAGATCTGTGCGTTGGTAATTCCTGTCTTTCACATTTTCTGAATTTCATTTATTAGAGGTGTTACTGTGGCAGCACAACTAAATCTGGCAGGTGAAATTCAGCTCAGAGAGCAGGCTGTGGGGACAGTCTGATGAAAAACCTTCCACTCAGCTCAGGGGGACCCCTGACCCTCCCCTCAGCTGCAAACAGGGGGAGGCCACCAAGGGCCATCCTTCCTGCCCTCCTTCCATCAGGGCAGTTCATGTGTCAGCTGCAGCAATTTGCCAGTAATTTGTTTCTCAATTATTTCACACTTTGAGCAAATGGTGTTTATGAAATTAATATTTCTTCACATTTCACTCTTTGTTTGCTGCTGGTTTTATGTATTGATTGTATTTTCTGACCGCAGTGGCTCAGCACAGTCTGGGGGCTCTATTCCTTCCTCCTGCAGAAGGCTGCACAGGGGAGCAGACCAGGCTCTCACCTTCCTAAGGGCCTGCACATCAGCCTTATGTAGAAATAGATTTATTTGAGTTTATGAACAAGGCTAAGCAAGTATATTATACAAAAAATGCTGCTTTTATGCTAACTGGATGGGAACTCGATCCTAGAGTGCTCCAAAGCCTTCTGTTAACTTCCCTCTGAGTGTCCATCTCATATTTGAAATATTCCCTGATATCTCACTGCTTTGGAGAAGCATTCCTAATTTTAAAAGGCTTTCCCAACACCGATGTCAGATGTACATACCTTGAGACAGACTCCAGCCATGATCGATGAGCCCTCAGACCTTGCCAGAGACCAAGCAACACCACAATTCTGTTCATTACTAATTTACTTCAGGTTTCTGTGTTTCCAGCTATTAATCTGCTTTGTGTGCAGAGTTCTGTCAAACATGGCTGCTATTACAATAAACAACTTTGTTGGCCAGAAGGCAGCTGCTGTTAGAACTGCTCATTTTCCCTTACAACCTAAACCCCAGTCCCTTACAGCCCCCTCTTATGCTACAACAGGAGCAGGATGACTGCTGTTAATGAGCCCATCCCTCAATATCCAGGGATAAATCAGCTGTAGGTGGGATACAGTGAGGTTTGGACCACCAGTGAGCCAAAGGTTTGGTTCTCTTCACCTCACTGATGTAAATTACCTTGTGAAGCCCCTGAAATTTTAGTTCACTTCAAATCAAGAGAATTATTCCCAGTATTTTCACTGGGCCCTGTATCAACAATGTAACATTTCCCCAGTCCTGAAGTAATTTTAATCAAGAAATTGTTTCCCCAAAACTTGATAATGATTTAAGGTACAAGCAGAAGTTTTTTTTTTTTTTTTTTTGGAAACCTGATAAAAAATAGCTCAAAGGCAGGTATCTCTAAAATTAGTTGTTGTGCTTCACTGAGGCTGTCACAAAACCCAGAAATCTTGTTCTCTTTCTTGTACTGCACCACACAGTGGATTTCAAAACAATCTATATTTATTTACTTGCTCTTTTTCTGTAAGAAAACCAACAAATTATTATAATGCACATTTAATACCTTATTAAATTAGATGTCATCTGCTTTTTGAGTGAGAGGTAAAGATCGAGTTCTGTGTAGTCAGAGGCACAAACTCAATCAAGTATTAATAGCTGAATTACTTTCAGCAATAAGATACTGAGGCCAAGCAAAATGTCCAAGGTCACTCCACTCCAGATGGCACTAATATATTTACAGGACTGATGCCTCCTGGCATTTTCAATTTCTTGTGTTTTTGGAACCGATCAAATTGAGGAGCTGGCAACTGCAATTTGCCCACAAAATTAAATTTAAAGGATTATAAGTCCAGTTTTAAGCAGTGATTTGGCTGTATTGATGTGAAGCCACTACTCCCAGCTCTTGATTTCCACTGAATGATGACCGCAGCATATCGAAAATTCAATCAGGACAAAACAGAGTGGTTATCATAGAGAGGTTTTTTCATGTTCACAGCCACTGAATAAAGCCTCAGCTATCAGAGCCAGCAATCAGGAAGATAACAAAAGGACCCTACATGAAATAACTGCTTCTGATATGGGGGCCAGAAATGGTCTGCATTCCTCCCCAGCAGGGGAATTTTAAATGACAGAGTTTTCACCCAGGTAATTGCTCTCAAGCAATGCACGTACAGAATCACACATGTCCATGTTCCTGGGGAATACGTAAACACACACTGACGGTTTGCAGCCAGATTTTTGACTGGTGCATGGGCAAACACATTCTTTTCTCACTGCTGTGCCAGAATCTTAAGGATCTTCTGCCAATCCAACCAAAAATTGTCTTCAGAGCCAGTGAGGAGTCCCAGTGCCCAGCTGGGCATCCTGCACCCAATCCCACCCATGGGAACAACGCATCCTGGGAGGGACAGGCACTGTCCCAACAGCAGCCTGGTGGCCTGCTCAGGACACAGAGGATTTGTGCTGCACACAGAGCTCTGAGGGGTCCAGGGGATTCTATCCTATGGGATACTACCACAAGCTGGCAGGAAGGGGGAAAAAAGCCCAGCTGGTTACCTAACACAAAAAAAGCAAACACTTCCAGCTCTCTAAAACTAAACAATGCCCAGAACTGGATGTTGGAAAACACATCCTTGAGCTTTGTTTCTCAAGCTGAGCAGTGTAGCCTGATTTTCATAGAGATATGTAATAGTGTGTGTTCACATACATATTGAATTATATGCTACTGTCAAATTTTAGGTAGGAAAAATACCGGTTTTGATTTATTCCTAGAGTTTCTTTGGCAGAAAATCCTGCAGGTTCCTTATCTTTCAGCACTTTGGGTCTGAGGTTTGTGGTCTGGGTTGTTTACACAGGCAGCAAGCACAGGCAGGCAGTGACAGACTGTCAGCACAGCTTCAGAAATCAAAGATGCAAAGGGAGAACTTTGCTCTGTGCTGTCACATCCTGTCCCAACAAACCCCCAGAGTTTCCTGGTGACCTTGACCAAGGAGTTCTGTGCTTTGGGGAATCCTCAGCCCTTCCACAAGTTTCTGAACTTCACTGGGGAGCTAAGGCAGCACATTCCTTCCAGGCAAATTTCCTTTGCCCACTGGCATCTCTCAGAGCAGCTACTGCAGGTCATGGCCTGAAATGCCACCGAGTTGTTCCAAAGATTTACCAGCAAAGCAAGTAAAATGCAGTTCAAAATTGCCACTATTTCCAGGTTACTCTGTATGGGCTTTTTATTAAAACATGGGCATTTAACAGTCTGCTTCCTACCCATCCTTCTTTCCACTGGCCATATAATACCCATATGTGGCCATATTTCCTTTTTCCCATGTCACTGTGGCTCTTCCCTCTCAGGCTTATGCGTCTGACCTCCGTCAGTTCCACCTGAAAACTTTTATTACTGCACTAACCAAGCTGTGCCCAAAGCTGGTTTTCCCTTTAAATTTTTTACCTTGATGAAACCTTTAACTATTGCAGTATGATATTGATGATCCCAATATTCCAGCCCTCATAAATAAATTAACAAGAGTGTTCTATTTATACTTCTATGTATGTATGCCAAAATACAGAGAGAGTTAAAAACAGAAATTACTTTTAAAGTTTTTTGTCCCATTAAATATACAGTGGCTCCTGGGCAAATCCAGACCAACTGAAAAAAAAATTTTAAAAGGAAAGAAAAGGAAAAAAGAGAAGAAAAAGAGAAAAAATATCTTTAAAAATTCATGTGCTCAAGGTACTGGTGAAATCAGGATCCACAAAATACCTGGATAGAGCTGGTGAAAAGAGAATGAAGCCATCAAGCTCTTTTCTTTTGGATACCCTTGGACAATAAGTGCTCACACTCTGAGGAGAGAAATGCCAGTAATTTTTCAATTGGAATTTAGTTTTGGAGAGAATATGATGAACAGAATGATTGTTAAATTATTTAACTGAGTGATAATTCCCATCCTTACAGAGACTGAGCCTTCAGCAGCGATGTCTCCCCTGCCCCTTTCCCAGGCAGGAGAAGGAAAGCAAAGGTCGAGAACCTGCCAAAAACCCACGACTCTGAACACTTTCCATAATAAATGACTTCAGCTCTCAGAAGCTCTCTGAGCTCACCTGGGCAGGGGCAGGCACTGCACAAGTGCCAAAATGCCTCATTTTCACCTCAGAAACCAACCTAGGCAGGGCCTGGGAACCCCCCTGGGACACGGCGCTGGGTGGGGACACGCAGGAGTGGCATCGGCATGGCCACGGAGTGACCACTGCTTCAGCCACAGGCTGACCACTGCCCTGGACACTGGGTGACCACTGCCCCGGACATGGGGTGAGCACTGCCTCAGACATGGGGTGATCACTGCTCTGGCCACAGTGTGACCACTTCTCCAGCCACAGGGTGATCAGTGCCCTGGCCACTGTGAGATGATTGCCTGGGCCACAGCGTGACCACTGCTTTGGCCACTGCCTGAACACTGCTCTAGCAACTGTATGACCACTGCTCTGACCAGGGTCTGACCACTGCCCTGGACACAGTGTGACCACTGCCTGGCCACTGCATGACCACTGCCCTGGCTACAGTGTGACCACTGCCCTGGCTACAGTGTGACCACTGTCCTGGCTACAGTGTGACCACGGGCCTGGCCACAGCAAGCCCTTCCCCAGCCCTTCAGAGGTCAGCAGGACCCCTGTGCACTGTAAATACTTTGCTCTCTGATGTTCTTCCTTTGCCTGTGGCGAGAGCAACAGGCACATCAAAGCAGGCAACATCTCTCTTTCAGAGCAGAGTTATGAAACAAACAATTCGGAAATGGTTGTGCTCTCAGAGATTAAAAACATCCTGGATGACAAATTAACTCCTCAAAGTGATAAAGTGACATGTTTGCACAATTTCTTTGTAGTGAAGATCAGGAGGCACAAACCTGACAAGGCTCAAGCGCAGCACTTACATCAGCCTCTGGTATGTCTTGGCCCATTTGTCTAAATGGCTGTCACAGAAATCCTCTGTTTCACAATGCACAAAGCCAAAATTCAACTGCCTTCCGTTCAAAAACTGCAGTACCCCCAATTCCCACTTTCAGTTTGACAGGGAAATACAAAGTAATCAGAATAGATGCAGATTATAAGGCCTCAACCACAGCACTCGTTTAGGAATTCAAACGCTTTCTTCAAGGGGGTGTAATATCGAGCTTCAGTTTTCCCTGCATTAAAAATAAAAATCTGCACTGCCCCAGGGTGAGTGGATAGAGGAATTTTACTGAGATTTGAGATCTCCATTTACCTCACACTGCTGCAGCTGGATTCACACAGGGCTTCATGGAACAGACTTAATGATCTCCAGACACAAAAAGCTGAGGAATAACTGGAAAAGAGGAGACTGGGAATGGTTCATCCCAAACTGGGGTGGGGCATGAGACATCCAAACAGGGAAATATTCTTGAGCAACTTGATGAATGATGGCACATCTCTGTTCAGACCTGTGTTTAATCCACGCACTTCCAGTGATAGAGTGGAGATATCCAGGTCAGCTTTGGGAGAGATTTCAAAAGCCTTTGAAACAAGGAAGGTCTATGGACCCTTCTCACCCCAGTACCTGAGCAGTCTCACCCAGAACATCTCACAGCCACATTTTACATTTGCAGGGGAAGCGTTTGTGTCCATCCCCACAAAATTAAACAACGTGGTTTAGAGCCAAGGATGAAGGTCAGAAAATCTCTAAATAATGTATATTAAAACAAGCAATAAATATGGAGAGACTGCAGAGCCTTTGACTAGAACGGAGAAAATGGCAGCAAACAAGTGTTCCTGTAAAATGTTCCCTCAGTGCCGCATCCTCACGCCAAGGCTCCTCTGTCATGCAGGTGCTTTCGGAGTCTCTTGGACTTCCTAGTCAAATGTAAGAAAGCAACTGAAAGAAGACCTGGAAAACTTGGAATTACAAGGGCAATATGCAAGTCTGATCTCCTTTGCAGCACATTTCCCATTTTTCCCAGCACCCGGAAAGGATAGGCTCCCCTAAAAGAATTTTGACCGTGATACCTCTCCTGTGCAAGTTACGGAGAATTCAAGTGTGGGAGCTTAATCACAAGCAACTGGATCTGCTAATTCTCCATCCTTCCCAGCTTTCCAGGATTGACATCTCTTGTGCCCCAAATTGTACAGTTTGCATTTTGTTCAGTGCAAGTGTGTTTCAATAAATGTAGCTAAAAGTACAACCATGGCTGCAGATTCCAGGGTAAGAGCTCTAAAAAATCCTATCAAGGAATGCCTTGCACAGAGATACAAAACCTTCCAGTCTCTCCACATTGTGAGAGCAGAAATTAGCAGAAATTAATTGCATGTTTTGCTGCCTGATAGAGTGTGCAGATGCTTTCTAGCAGTTCCCAACATCTCTGGATCCCATCCTGTGCTGTAAGAACCAGCAAGAGCCATTTGGGCTCAGGCAGTTGTTGTTTCCCAGACCCTGCTGTGTCTCTGGATCCGTGGCCAGGCAGCTGCAGACAGATCCTGCCACGCTGCCTTATCCCAGTCCCACAGACAGGACTGATGGCTGCCCTTGGCACGGGCTGTGCCGGGCAGGCAGAGCCTGAGCAGGAGCTGAACCAGGTTGTGAGGCTGTGATGGGAATGCAGGAAGCCAATCACTGCCAGCCACCCCTGGAGAATCCCAAATGAACTCCTGCATCACTGGGCACTGGTGGCGGCTGCTACTCACGGGGGAAAAAAAGATTTTAAACTACTTAAAGTTCAGTCTATCATGCATTTTGTCCTATTGCCTTTAAGTGAGTGAGCCAGAAAAAACAAGTTAATATGGCATGATATTTCACAATACATTAGCAACACTATAAAACAAAATAAATCTTGTTCCAAAAAGTTTGACATTGTTGATTCTTTTTTTTTTCTTTTAAAGAAGAATCTAAAGCAGCAAATTCACACACTAGTAATGAAGCTGTCAGCATTCAGATATGCAAGAGACAAATGCTTTTACAGGAGGAATGAATAGCCATATCGAATTTTTAAGCCTTCAGGAGGTTTTTATTAGATGATGACATAATACTAATAGTTATTTCTACATGTGCAGGTATAGGTAATCATATATATAAGCAAAAAATGAAAATATAGAAATAGGTGATTTTTTTGAGACGATGCCACCAAATTGTTTTGAGAGGTAATTCCACACAGGTCAGTTGGTATTGTGACCCAGTGAGTTTCTTTAATATAGTAACTTTTAAGTTTAAAAAATATGTTTTATCTCCACCTACACCATCACGTGAGCCACACATGGAAGGGAGGAGAAGCTGATTGTAAGAGGCCAGAGTGATCTTCTGCCTCAGAGGATTTGCCCAGAGCTGAGATCTTGTATCCCACAGAAAAACTCTGTTTCCTGCAAACCACAAGCTGGTTTCTTTACCACTCACTAAATTCAATTCCTTACTTGGAAATTATTAACTCCACGTTCTTCAGCTTTTGAGGGGCTCTGTATGTGAACAGCTGATATCCTTGGTGTCCATTCTTTGGCAAGTGACAACCAGTTATTAAAGCACTTACAGATTCTCCCTCTCCCAGCTTTATCCTGAGGGCATAAAGAGCTATACAACAATGACAGCAGTTAGGATTCTTAATAACCAGGATTTGCATGAATGCTTCTTTTTCCTTAAGTTAAGAAGGAGGAAATCATAGGCTATTATCTCAATTGTAAAAATACAAGAGAAAAATCTCTCTTCAGGTTCGGGGTCTGTGGGGCTGGACTATTTTCTTTCTTACAGAGGACTGTAGGGCTCAGAATAATCTGTTTTATTCAGAGTTATAGAAATCATTAAAAAGACCTATCTCACTAGAATATCTGCCCTTCACCCTACGTGGAAACATTCCCTTGAAGGCAAAAGCTAAAATTCCAGCACCTTTCCCATTGAGTGTCCAAGGACACCCACGGACTGCAGGGCTCTGTGCAGCTTCTGACTCCAAATACGTCAGCAGCACAAGAGAAAAGATCGGCCCTTCCCAAGCCACCTGAAGAACTGCTCTGGGTGCAGCTGGGAGAGAGAAACGGAGCCAAACAGCCTGGAAAATCACCCAGGATTTACAGCATCATTTAGGCTTTCCTATAGGTCCCTCTTACACAGCCCTGCACTACTGCTGGTTCAGCTCATCTTTTCCTCAGTTTTTGCATGAAAAATTAAAGTTTAAACAGGACAAATTTTTGTTGCGAAGGAATGGTAGTTCCCTTCTGCTTTTAACCTTCCCTCACACAATTCTCACTCTGTATCATGCCCTCAATTTGGGAGGCAGAATGTCTCCACGTGCAGTTTTAGGAAGAGGAGCTGCAGTGGTTTCCAGAGCTCTCTTTGCACACTGGGATGGATAAGCTGGAATAAATGATGCCTTTTTAGTGGGTCATTGAAACTCTTTTACTCTATATTTTAACTATTGGCTCCATGTAACAATGACCTGAGAGCCAAGCTTACCCAAAATGCCCCAAGGAGGCATTTCAGCTCTATTTTTATAGCTGCCTTCAGGTTAAAGCACCTTGGGGCATCCTACAATATTAAATGAAATAAAACGTCAAAGCATATAAAGTAAGTTCAAAGTGCCACCTAAGATGTAACATCAGACTGCTGCCTAATTCCAAAAAGCTGCCAGTTATTCATTATATCTTAACAGCAAGGGTAATGAATTTCTCTGATAGAAGCATGAAATTTAATACGACTGGGAGTCAGCAGAGGTCATCTAACTTATTTTCAAGGGTCTTTCTGAGTGCAAAGGAATGGTTGTCAGTGAAGAGCACAGAAGCACAGCAATGGGTACAACTGAGTGGCCTTGAGAGAGTTCACGAGAAGTTGCAGTTATGGTTCTCGGGAACCCTTTTGCTCCCCACAACAAAAACTACTCCAGTTTTAAACCTACTTTGGCAAGCTGAATCAGTAAACTTTACTGATTAGACAGCTCTTGGTTAGTTTTGTTCATGTCTTTTGGATAACTCCTTTCAGCACAACGTTCAGCCCTCACCAGGTGCCTGTGCAACCTAAGGGCTGTGCTTCTGCTGCTGCCTTCCACTGCTCACCCTGGAGGTGATTTCTGTGCCTCACACATTCAGCTGGAGGGAAACATCCAGCCAAACAAAGCACACACACGTTTATTGTTGTTCCTGTCAGGCTGAGCAGATTCAAAATGATTATTCCCAGAGTTAGCTGTCATTTCTCCAGGAGTGACAAAGTGGGCATCCATAGAACAGGTCCTGATTATATATATATATATATATATACTGCTGGAAATAATCTTCAGTGTAATCCACACTATTAAACCCAGCAAGCCTTCCAGCTTCTATGACATTTTGATTTGAATCCAGTGAATTAACAGAGTCCATAATCAGCTTTGTGCCTGGCATTAGTTTAAGCTGTCTACGTGTGATCTCACTGTGCTTTGCTGTGCCAGGGTGCCAGGCAGGGCTTCCCTCCACCAAACAGTGCTGGGAACACCTGATGGGAGAGCTCCTGCATCACAGCCCTTCCTCCTCCTCCTGCCTGCAATCCCCAGGGACTCATGTCTGAAAAATTAGGGGTCTGTTCTAGCACTAGAAATGGCTTTTTACCACCAAGACCAACATAAATAAAAACTGACATTTTATTTTGTGCACAACTCATCACTTGTGTTCAGCTGAAGTCACACAGGACAAGATGAATAGCGAAGCTGCCCAGCTGGATTATTTTGGATGTTTGCTGTGCTTCCTGAGTGGAAACTCCAGGGGACCTGCAAACACCTGACCATAAATGATGAGTAACCTATTAATAAATTGACTCCAGGCATACAGAATTTCAAATGCACAGAACACAGGCTGCAAAAGTCCTCCTCACAGCACCTGCACCTGCAAGAACCGTGTCTCCTCACACCACACATCCCTTCAGCTGCCTGAGCTCCTCAACACTGAAACTTCAGCTGGAACAGCAGGGTCATGATGGGAGCCTGTAAGTCACAGAAAGAGGGAATTGTAATGAAATTCCCCATAATGTCAAGCTTTCTAGATTTTTCCATACTCTAATGGAAAGATGTTTTAAGGTGAATGCTGTTATTTCAGGTTTGTTATCAGCCCCACTGTGTGCCTGAGTCCCTACACAAATCAACAGCCCTCAATTCATGGACCTGACACAACTGACTCTCTGCTGTATCATAAAATTCACCAGATTTTGTATTTTATGTAGTCAATAAACTGTAGTAGGCACAGAAACCTAATAATACAGAGAGAAATAAATAAATGAAATTATGTAAAGGGACCTTTCTCAGTGTGATCTATTCCACAAACCCACCCACATTCAGAGCCAAGTAGCAGAAAAGTGTTAACGTGCCCAGGAACGCCCAGATCCTCCCGAAACAACTGAAATTTAAAAGCTCCTTAAAAGGCAGCAGCACACACCATAAACTGGCCAAAAATATATTCTTAGGCTCTTGAAAAAGTCAAGTCTAACTCTACAGGAAAGGTTTCCCCACCAAGATTCAAATCTCTGGTAGATTCTCCCTGCCTCACACAACACATGAAAGATGCCACTGGACTGGAAGATGTGCATGTCAAAAGAGAGCACAGCAAAGGCATTAACTGCTGATTCTGCACATCAGCTGCATAAAGAATCTTTCAGAAACACAGGACCCAAAGCAAGCCCTTTCTGCAATTAGAAATGGGTGCAAAAATAAAGTAACTAAAGCAAAGGGTTTGCTTTTAGTGGGAAACTCAATGTTTTAGACAACATTGTGAGAGACTACCCAGGCCCTTGTTATTCCAGCACTACAGACAGCAGCTCCTCTGCTGTTCCCAGTGCAAATCCCCAGCTGGTTTTCTGATGCTGCCTGTGGATCCCAGCTCAGCTCTGGTGGGGTCGGGTGCTGTGCTGATCACTCCAACCCAAACGTTGTGTGTCAGGTCACCACAGTTTATTTAAATGCCACTGAATTACACTAGAATTTCATTCCCAACCAGAGAAGAATACAAATCCCGAGGTTGCCACGCAGCAGAACTTACGAGAATAAATGTCTTTAGGATAAGCCCCACTTAATATATTTTATTGTATCTCATGTGTAAGACATAATGTTATTAGGTACTAAAGATCTGTGCTGTCAACTCTCTCAGACACATGCACAAAACAGATCTGAAATTATTAATCAGCAGAAGTGATGAAATGACTCACATTCCTCTTGCACACACATAACAGGAGCGAAAGCAGCACTTTGGTACATTTTTTAACTCATTTTAATTCCAAACGTTAAACTCCAAGCACTAAAAGCACAGTGGAAAGCTGCAGTACAAAAGTAGAGCTTTATGTCCCTCCTCCAGAGCAAAACATGGAAAATTAACACAGAGAGTACTTCAGTGTCAAAGACTTTTTTTTGTTTACTTTTGCAGGTGCTGTCAACAAAACAGACAATAATATGGTATTTAGGCTTCACTAGGACTAAAAGTGACAACAAAGTCTACAGCAATTGCCTGCTGCACTCACTTTCAAACCATTTGTACTTTCCTCCACAGAACTGCTATAAAGCTTGTAAGATCTGATGGGAAATGCCGTGAAGCTGCAATATCAGCAGCTTACATCATGAAATGGGATGCAGTTTCACTGAGAGCCCCTTTCCCTGTCAGCCTGGGTTCTTTTTCTCTTCCATTTCGCAGCTTCTTTCTCTTTCCTCTTTGTTTTCACTTCCCAAGCAAAGGACGAGATAATTTGGGGATGGTGCTTTCTTAAAGGCATATATACATATATATACACACCCATGTATATACCATTTCCTGAAAATGAAAAGAGACTTTCAGACACAACCTTCCCCTGCTCTGTTCGTGGAAGAATGTCACACATCCTATCGTGCCCCCATTCTGTTACTGCAAAATCCATGAGGGCAAAAAGGCACCGTAAAAGTGAAACTGCTCCCAGGTATTAACAGTAATTCTCTGGATTCCAAGGAAGTTTTTGCACCAGTAGATATGCATATGCCATTACTGTATATACAAATTAGCCATGCAAATGGGCTGTGATTATTTCCATGCACAATTATCCCATCTGCACCTGCAAGCACAACATTTGCATACATGAATTAAGTTGGTTTGCGGGTGTTGTTTGTTTGGGTTCTGAGACATTGTCTGTGTCTCTGCAATTTCCACTGGAAGCCCCACATCCTGATGAATGCCAGTGCTGGCAGTGGAACAGTGCCATGTGTTACCTGCCTGTCCTCGCCTCCTCGAGAGACTTCGCAGCAGAGCAGCATAGGGAACTGCAGGGACAATGAGATGCTGAGAGCAGCCACACCGAACACTTGGAGGGGCAATCAACAATTCAGACATGGATGAAATGGAGCATGTACAGGAAATACCCAGGAACACATCAGATGTCTCTCTGATTCTCATTGCCAGGAAGCTCCTTGGCTGGAGTAGTGACCAAAAGCACACTCCATACCCCCATTCAGCCCTACCCTACTGCAGGGAGCCCCTTCAACTCCTTTCAGGCCTCTCTCATGCAACTTTTCATAAGAAATATCTTAATTTTTCAGAAACTATTCATCTTATCTCATCTCTCCATTATTACAGTCATATATGCAATATTAGAACATGGATTTACTCTGATTATTTGTCAATTAATTCTAAGAGCCTATGTATAGTGTTAAAGTAAATAATTTCAGCTTTTTACAAATAACCAACTCAACCATTACTTGCAACAGAAATAAAGATTTGTTGAAATCAGACTCATGTAGTCATCAGTTTATTATGAAAAAGTTTATTTCATACTTGCAACGTTGCTCTTGGAATTGAACAAAACCCCCTATAGTACAATAAACACATTGTAAAATGTTGCATCAGAGCGTGGATCTTCTGTTCATCAGACATAAAAATTCAATCCCACTAGCTCCCTCCTTGAAGATGCCCTCTCTTTTACACTAACCATGTTTAGCAGCAGTTTGCTCCAGCTGACCTTAATTTAATACATTTTTCACAGAAGGATTGCTTCAGGGTGAAAACATTTCTGTTGCTAACCACTGCACATGTTCTAGCACTTGGCCCTAAAGATCTTACATCTTTCTGAGAACATTTGCTTCACAACGCCACCGTGGGAGTTATCATTTTTTAAAACATATAAGATAATTGATTTGTAATTATCAACAGGGAGAAATACCATAGCTGGTGTTTGCTAACTTAATTGTAAAATTTATTGTTCCTTTCAAGTCTTAATGTATTGCCTCAAGTGATCACCACTTAGGCACCAACAGACTGCACTAAATGGAGTGGCAGCAGGAAGTCAGGGATGGAATTACCCACTTCTTGCCATGACAAATAATGTTCTCTTTCTGACTGTTGTTCAGCCCATTAATGTGATTTCTTAGGGCTCTCTGCTGCTGGCATGCAGCCCAGGTGTCAGTGCTGTGCAACAGGACCACGCTCCGTGCCATGGTTGGCCTTGCTGGGAACGTGGTGCCATGTGCTGAGTTCAGGGTGGGGTTTGGGGAATTAACCCACAAATGGCACCTGGCAGCAGCCAGGGGTGCCCCACACACACACACACAGAGCACCCACACTCTGAGAGCACTGACAGACTGTGAGCACCCACCCAAACACACAGAGCACCCACACTCTGAGAGCACTGACAGACTGTGAGCACCCACACACTGTGAGCACCCACACACACTCTGAGAGCACCCACATGTTGGAATCCAAGGCACGCCTCTGGCTGCCTTGGGAGGTCAGGGAATGCCTTGGGCTGTCCTGGGTGGTCTGGAGTCCCCGGCAAGGGGGTCCCAGACCCTGGTAAAAAGCTCAGAATAACACTATCTTAGCCCATGGGAAAAGTTACCAACATTACAAGAATCAGTGCAAACCATGAGAGTGTAAAAATGAGTAGTAGTTTAGTATTTTACAAGGTTAAAAAGTAGATTTTAGGATTTTTAATATGAGGATGAAGGATTTAAGATGAAGGATTTTGGGTGTTACCCTGTTCTTCTTCTTCTTCTCCTTCTCCTCCATGTTCTCTAGTAGTTGTGGCATAAGATGATTGGTAGAATGAAAAAGAGGTAGAAATTACATGTCTAGAATAGGTACAAATTAATTGGTATAAAATAGTAAATAATAAATACATTGTGAAGAATGGTTGGATCTTGGAAAGGGTACAAAAAGGACAGGGACAGCCCAAGACTGGGCAGTTCCCGCTCGGTTTCGGCTGGCATCAGACGTGCAGCCAGAGCTGAGAGCAAGTTAGAGATAAGAAGAAATAAACATCTTGAAACAGCATCTGCAGGCGTCTCTCATCTGTTCGGACTCGAGGTAAAACTTCCCAGAGGTGAAGATAAGAACCAACACTTGTGCGGAGTGCTGAACTCCCACACCCACACACACTCTGAGAGCACCCACAGTCTGAGAGCATGGATAGACTGTGAGCACCCACACACTGTGAACACCCACAC
Organism: Falcunculus frontatus; assembly: GCA_013398115.1. Taxonomy (NCBI): domain Eukaryota; kingdom Metazoa; phylum Chordata; class Aves; order Passeriformes; genus Falcunculus; species Falcunculus frontatus. Next base: position 826,080 of record VZRV01004038.1, read on the forward strand.
ACAGAGTACCCACCCATACACAGAGATCACCCACACACTGTGAGCACCCACACTCTGAGAGCACCCACACACTGTGAGCACCCACACACTGTGAGCACATACACAGAGTACCCATCTGCACACTGTGAGCACCCACACACTGAGAACACCCACACTCTGAGAGCACACACACAC
>VZRV01004038.1:826546-859487 GCA_013398115.1 Falcunculus frontatus
GAGCACCCACACACTGGGAGCACCCACACACTGTGAGCACATACACAGAGTACCCATCTGCACACTGTGAGCACCCACACACTGAGAACACCCACACTCTGAGAGCACACACACACACAGAGCACCCACTCCGGGACCCCTCCTGCAGGAGCTTCCCTACTGAACCCACCTCCAGCAGCACCCCTGAGCTATTCTATCAACCTGCATCTCCCTTCTCTGGTGTTCTCTGCTGAGACCTCTGAGATTCTCAATGCCGGCTAATCCGGGAGCACTGATTTCCTCATCACAGCTAAATCCCTCAGTGTCAGCACCTCAGTCAAACTTCACTGCCTGTCTCTGTCACTAACAAAGACCAGAGAGAGATGGAAAAAAGCAGCAATTAGTTGGCCCAAGGGTGGCACACAGAGCACACCCTGAACTCTATCAACTCAGATCCATGGCCATGCTTCAGTGGTCTTTGCAGCAGCTCCTGAGGGCATGGCTCGTATCCACAGTGTCCCTGTTTGGTCAGGCAAAATGTGTCATCAAAAGTACAAAAATATCCACTCTATTTGTAGAGTCTAGAGCTTTTTCTCAATATCTCCATCCTCTACCCTTCCAGCCTCTATTTTTTATATAAGCCAACATGGCCTCTTCTTTTTATTTTAGGTTACTTGGAGGGCTGTGTGAAGAAAGGTCTCCCAGAGGATTGATTATGAGATGTTGTTTAATTTTTCTAGCCTTTTAACAATACTCAAGATAAAAGTCTTAGGCAAAATAAACTGTTTGAACTTTATCATGATTAAAATTTGGAGAAAAATTCAAGATCTAGGGTTGTGCTCCCAGAACTGCTTTTTTGTGTGTGTGTTCAGTATGAATCATTTTGGTGCAGACTTAAAAAACACTCAAGTTTTTTTCACAAGCAAAATAAGTTTGCAAATCGCTTGAAATATGATGTAGACATGGCAGATTTCAGGCCATTTTCATACAGCATTTTTTCCATCCTAAGATCCACCTGTCTGGATTCATTCCCCAAGACAACATCTTCCTATTTGCATGGATTATCAATATAGTATTTTATGAAGAGACAGTTTTGTTTTAAAATCAAGTCCTCACAACTTTCTAAAATAAATAGAGCTACACGATTTATAGACATTAGACCTTTATTAAACATGTATAAACTAGTTTCTTGTTAGGAAATTAAATTCATAAATTATTCTTATGGGGCAATTTGATATTAATAGTTATTTTGTTGATATAAATGGTCTGCTGGTCACTCTGGAGCTGCCATCACTTACTCTCAGCATTCCCTCACCAGTACTAAACTCCAACGGTGGAGTGAATGCGAAATTGTTCTTGCACTTCATTCCTGAGCCCTGACGAGGTACAGACTGCCCCAGGGGCAGCTCACAAGAGATAGATAACATCACCATATCACCATGGACTGTGGCCTTTCACTGTTATTACTGTCCCGAAAACAGCCTCGGTGCTGAACTCAGGGACATCAGCCCAGGAGAAGGAGGCAGAACGCTGAGCCAAAAAGCAGCAACATCAGCAGCACCTAGCAGGAGCTTTTTTTCCTCAAACATTAGGAGGTCTGGACAGCAGAGTCCTCTAATTCAGCCCTTTGTGGACATCCATCCCCAGGTGCCAGCGGTGAGTGCCCATCGGGGCAGTGACATCAGATCCTCTGCAGCACCAGGAGAGCCTGGCCAGCCCCTGCTCGGGATCACGCAGAGCTGGCTGCTCTATGGGCAACACCAGCTGGCAAGGGCATGGAAACCCCACTGCTTCCCTTGATGCCTTAGGTTTTAACTTTTATATTTTCAGATTCTGTACTGCTTAGAGTGTAACTCTGAAGTTCCTTGTAGCCTGAAATTCCTGCTCTCTCGTACTGGGTAGACATAACAAAGCCTCTCCAGGCTTTGCCTTCAAGGACAGCCAGGCTGTTCTAGGCCCAAAATGTGTAAACTAAAGATTCTAAGGGGGGCAAGCTGAGGGGCGTTACATCATTAAACTGGGGCTTTAATTGGAGAATTAACCCTGATATGCAAATGATCCAGACCTATAAAAGTGTGAGGAACTCGTGACCTGGGGTCTATCTTGGGGTCCAATTTTTGGAAGCAGCCTCTGGCTCCCCCAGGGTGTACCTTGAAGGCCCTTCAAATAAATACCTGTCTTTATTCCCTTACTCTTGTCTAGTCTCTGTTTCTAGGTGGCTGGAGGAGGCATCACCCTCAGCTGTTGGGACTCTATGGGGAGAAAAGGGAAGTTCCAGCTCCACGAGATGCTCTAAACACAAATGTGGACACAAGATGAACTGCCCCCAGAGGGGTTCATCATGACAGAGGTGATGGGTTTAAGGGTGAGTGTGCCTGTGAGTGCCCCTGTGAGTGTGCTTCACATCAGCATCACCCCATGCATAAATAATCTTTAGGAAGCATAAATAATCTTTAGGAGTTCTCACCGGGCTTTCCAAAAACACACCCAGCATGTCCCACCCTTCTGCCACCCTTCCCACATGGACCAGAACACACTGGCCTTGATGAAGAACAATGAACAGTCAAGTTTCAAATGAAAGGGAAATTTCACATCACCTTATACCTATGGCCAAGCCTATTTTTCTCTCCCTCATTCTGAGCAGTGGCTACACAGAACTGTGGTGCCCCAGGAGCTCAGGGAGAACTTCTCCCAGCCTGGTACCCTGCAAAGAGAGGGTCCCCCAGGCACAGGAAAAATACAGAATCCAATGATTTCTGCAATAGAAAAGCAAAAATGTTTCTTCATTTCAAAAATCTTGGTATGTGGCAGAAACAAAGAGATCCCACATAGAGACGTATGCAGAGATATTCTGAAAATACCAGTACACCTACACATCTACTGGGAAGTGATGTCTCTTCCGCTTGCTGACCTTAGCACTTAGGCTTTTTCCTGCAATTGTGCTTTAAAGGCAACTTCTTGGCTGAGAAAACCAAGCAGATGTTGGACTTGATTTTGCCCTTTTTTTCTTCATTCTAAAAGCAACCAAAACCTGCTTGCAATAAGGCATTTAATTTGCTTATCTGTAAAGGGCGAAAAATACATACAGGCTCTTTTTTTTCCCACACTATACCTTACTTAAGCAAAGACAGTATATAACACTACGGTTTAAGCAGGTTCTGTTAAGTTTTGAGTTTTCTCCCTGTCATTCCCCCATGTTTGGGGAGCAGCCTAGTCCAATCTCTACAGGCTGTGTGAAAATTGCATAACAAGCAGAGAAGCATTCTTTTTATCCACACATATCATTTTAAATATGATCCCACCAAGCCATTAACGTCTGCATGACAAACTAGCAACTTTAGCTCCTGCCATTAATCCCACATCTAGCAGCAATTTCAGCCCCCACTCGGTGCCACTTGGTGCTCTAAGTAATGATGCAGTTCAAAAGCAGACTCTGACGGCTTAACCTGCACTGACCCACACATCCATAAAAACTCTGGCTTCTGCATTACCCTGCTTGGTTGCTGCATCACAGCTACAGAGTAAAATACCTCAAAATGTCTCTGTCAGTCCTCAGGGGACTGAAGGAACACTTGAGAATTGTTCCCACTGGTTCCTCATAGCCATACGAATGAAAATCATAATTATCTGAAGAGTTTTTGCAACAAGGATTTGAAAATAGTCTCTCAATAGGTATGTTTTACACAGGCCCTTTTATTCAGTCTCCTTCGCCTACTGAAAATAAACCTCTCACAAATGTACAGAACTACATTTATGCTGTCCTGCAGAACCTCCAGGTTTGTCTTTCAAAAGAGTTTTTCTGCAGCTAGAACAAACAAGAAAATGCCCAGTAAAGACAACTAACAAATTATCAGTTAGAAAATCCAGCTTTGAAAGGCAGTCCTTCTGTTTGCTTTCTCAAGTCCCAGCACTTCTTGCTAGAAGGACACAGGAAAGACACCTGCACCTGATGCAGAGGAGCACTAAAGATTAATCCTTAGCATCTTCCTCATGGTACCAGACAGGGACAGTCGAGTCTCCTGATGGGGAAAACCACGTGGTCGAGAGCCACAAAACACCCACACAACCTCAGAAAGGTGACAGCAGACAGCTCCAAAAATGCTTTCTGTAACAGAAAACAACACTCAGAGCTCTCCAGGCCCCCTCCTGCCAGCACCCATGTTCAGAGTGCAGCTGGGCAGCACAAAGCAGAGACCATTGCAGTCATTTCTGAGCTCATGTTCCCCAGATCAGAGACCTGAAGAGCTCAGCAGCCCCTGCACTACCACTGCCCTTTTGAGGGTGCTGCATTTGAACTATTCAAATCCACCAGGGACTCAACAGCTGAGATCCAGGCCTGCTCCTGCCCTGAGCTCCTGGTCTTCCTTGATTCCATTGTCCTAAGGGCTGAATGGGCTGAGTCCAGATGACAGCAGCTGTATGCCTCCCAGAACAGCATGACTGCACATGCAAAACATGTTTAGATTGTACTTGTATTCCTCTATTCCTGACACTTCCAAGTGGCAAAGTCTGGGTGATGGCAGTGTGAGAACACAGCCCGGTGAAACACAAACTCTCCCTGCATTAACAGCCCCACCACAGGCTCCATCTCTGAGCAGGGCACTGCCAACAGCAGCCCCAGGAGCCCAGAGCTTGTTCTTTATATGGACAGGAGCAGTTCCTGCTCTGGGTAACCCTCTTCTGCCCCTGCATTGGACCTTCACACATGAATGCTCAGCTGAACAGATGCAAAAATATTCTAGAAAGGCTTTCAAGAGAAAGCTCTTATTAAAGATCCTAAACTGCACAGTGTGTGGAACAATAACACTGTCTGCCTGAAAATGTCATATCTTTGTCTGAACAGCCCGAAACCTTATGTGCTCTGAATAAAGATAGAGATGTAATTGCTTTTCTTGTTATAACTCACTTGTGCATCATAGATTTTTTAATATCCTGCAGAACACATGTGTTGTGGGAAAGGAGCAGGTGACAGCAGTAAACATATGTAATGTTATTTTTCTTTATGATAGATATGAGCAGGGAAGTCTAAATGATGCCTTAGGTTTTTAATAATCAACTATGGAGTCTTAGGGGAAAAGTGTGCATTTTGCCAAGAGCAAAATAATTAGAACTTTAACTCCAGCCATTGTAAGAAATTTCATTCAGCTAATTGTGGCCATTAAGTGACAGGTTATGCAATGAAATTATTTCAGCCTCATCTATGCTCGAGAACAGGTTGCTATCAGCAAAGTAGCTTTTTCTGAGAGTGAATGGGGGTAAGAAATGCTCTATGTTGTTGAAAGTCTGATGGGCTGCATGTGAGAAGAGCTGAGCTGATGCCTCGTGGTTTTGGAAAAAAAACCACCATGGAGATGCAGCAGAGTTCTGGGAGAACTGCAGCTGCAACACCTTTGTGTTCATATCCATAGATATGGAAGTCCTATAAGCACTGTATGCTAAATAATTCCTAAAATTTTGGTGAGGATTTAAAGCCACACCACCCTATTTTGGCACTTCAGTGCCTGACATAATAACAAAGTGCATGAAGATATAAAAATGTACATTCTTGTAGCACAGAGGGTCTTACACACAGACTTTCTGAAGGTGATTTCTGAAAGCCCAGTTCAGCTTCCCACTCACTCCTGCACGTTCCCTAAACCCAAAAAGCCCTTACTGTGGGCACCTGCCCTTTCCTGGCTTTCCAAGCCCCACAAACTGAGGTCTGTAAGAGGGAAGGGTTCAAAGGTGAAGCCTCCAGAGGGAAACCAGAAGTCTGTGGGCTGAATCCAGAGACACGGACTGTATGGAAATGCCTGGGATTTCCCCAGCCCTGTTCAGGTCATGCTGCTCAACATCTTCAATTGGGCCACCAGGAATCCCAGAAAAATGTGGAAATTCTCTGATCCACCTGAAAAATTTCCCACACAAAAGTCACCAAACTGCACCTCCATGGCAGATCCCTTGGGGGATGGTGTATCCCTCATTCACTCAGTTCCACAGAGCCACAGTGCCAAAAAGCAGAGGGAGAGGAGGAGATTACAGAGCTCAGACCTGAAGCAGCCACCAGACCCTTCCCAAAACCTGCCACCCTCACCCCAAGGATTCCCATTCCCAGCACAGGCACAGAGCATTGTCTCAAGGAAGAAAGAAACCCCTCATGTTTCCTGAAGCAATGAGATCATCTAAGACTTTCTAGGAAAAGCACACAAAGCATATTAAGGTGTTATTAATTTAATTAAAACTGCTAATCGGTGTTTTGCTTCTGTAAATTATGACCTCAAAGTTTCTCATTATTAAACTAGAAAATCAGAAGGAAGAGGCACACCTGTGTTGCCAGGGTTTAACAAGTTTTCCCCAAAGCTGTGTCAGGCCAGGGAGTGGGATCAACCCATTAATTTATATGATGATGCTTCTGGCTGTTGGAATTTCCCTCACCTGCAAATAAATTCTAATGAAAAAGAAAGCTGAAGCAAATTCCTCTGAAACCTCCAAAATCTCTAGGCTGTTACAAATGAAAAACAGTGTTGATGAATTCAGAGTATGAGTCAATACTAACCACATCCAGAGTGCATTAAATGATGTGGCATTAAGATATTGTCCTGGGACAGGGTGAATTTTGCCACATCCACAGAAAGTAAGGAGCATCATTCTGGGATGGATGTCTGAGCATAGAACCTCCAAAGGGTTTTCTACAGAAGGACTCAGGTGAGGGCAAACCAAATTATTTTGTTCATCCCCTGTTGGCTTTCAATTATGTGAAATAATTTTATATAGAATGTATTTTGTGGTCCTAAATTCTTGTAGCTTAATCTTTATCAAAATATCTCACTACAGTGATCCAAGTGATCCCTCTACAACCCTGACAGGAGATGAATCCTGGGTGTTTCACTTTCTCAGACATGGGGTCTTCACCCTTCTGCTCCATTCTCAGTTTCCAAGTCAAACCAGAGGCATCCCAGGCTCTGGAAGATACTGCAGGCAATATTCAATTTTTTTTCAGCCATACAGTAATCCAGATGGAATCCAGTGTCCCTAATATTCCAGATGAAGTCCAACAAAATCCCTAATAAATTATTTCCTTTCTTCTTGTGTCAGATTTTGTGGAGCTGTCAATCCTTTAATGTTCTCAACCACTCAAACTCTCCACTTCAACTGGATGCAAAATTCTGCCTCTTGGGATCCATCCATTACAATCTTGTCTTCAGCTTTAGACTTTTCTCCTGCAGAACCAACTTCCTAAACTCAGCCTGCTCGTGAAAGCACCAACACAGAGCCCTACACCCACCTGTGCCCATCCTGTCCCATCTGCAGCTCCACCCCGCCTCCAGAAATGAGGAATTACAGGCAGTTTGCAGGCAGTTTGCAGGCAGTGCCAGGTACAGGACAAAATCCTTCCCCCTCTTTACCAATTTTCAGCTTGTGCCCTCCCAGAGTCACGAGTCTCCCTGTGCTTTGCAGTCTGAAAAACAGTTTCCTTACACAGATGTTCCTTAATCTCATGCCATTTTTTTCACATTTGCAATATTCTAGTGCTGTGCAGCGAGCATGGAAATTTTAAGAATTAGATATGCGGGTTTAACTACGAACAATGCAGCAGTAAAGATTTAATTTTGTTCGTATTTTTGGAAAATTACAGTTTCAAAATACTTTTCTTCTCAAAACAGGGATTCTTTTGACAAAAGACATGTACTGAGGACGGTGTTTCTTGGCCAGAGCAAAGGCACACGACTGGGCAGATGGTTACATCACTTGTGGTAAAAACCCTACCTTTGTAGATAAACAAGACTTCACAGCTCCTCATTTGTTGCTGCATTAATTGAACTTCACCAAAAGTTCTAGTCTTTAGTCTCCCACATTCTACCTCACCAGCCATGGAATTTAAAGTCACAAAAAGGAAAAGCAGGTGGGGGGAGATGGGGATGGACAGACACAAGACAAATGATCTTTAAGTCATGGTACCCACTTTTTGAAAAAGGAAAGTCAAACTCCATTCTTTGTAATGAGACTGGCACAAAGCCACAGCAGTTTCTTGTCGTGCTCAAAAATAAAGACAAAATCTTGAAATTTACACAATTTAATTTAAACCTGCCAAACATCTTAAGAAAATCTAGTAGAGAAATTTGGTTTAAGTGCTAAGAACTTCCTCGGCAATGCTAGAGGGAACTACAATCATCATGTTTTAATTCCCTTGAATTTCAGAAAACTAATAATGGTTCTAAATAATTAGAAACTCTTATTACATTAAAATGCATGATACATACTGGTTAGACCATATTAAAATGAAAATAATAATTTGAATTATTTACACAAAAAAAACCTCAAAGTGAGACAAATCTGTGGACCATAAAGACAAAGAAAAGAATTCCTGAAACAGTAACAGCTCATTGAACGGGAAATTTTCATAAATATTGGTTATGTCTGAATTGTACCGAATAAAGAACTTCCACAAAAGAAAACCAAAAAACATGTGTTCTTACTGACATAAAGTCATTTAATGCCTTGGCTATCTTTGTTCAAAACTAATTCTGATCTAGTAGATGCAAGCCAATGATTTTTCATTAAATGCAAAATATTCAGTATATTACAAATTATTCAAGGCTATAATGTGAAATGCTTTTGTGACAGCAGATTTATTTAATATTCATTGTCAGGTTCTAAAAGGATAGACAGAAAAGTAATAAATTCAGAATATATTAGTATTATAACACACTACACAATTTATATTTAGTGTTTTTTTAAAGCCATAACACTTACTAGAAGGCAGGTACACAGAACACAAAAGATTAAATATACAAAACATATTAGCATATTAAACTATATATTAAAATTTTCCTGCTGTACTCCCAGTTTAAATCTGTTGCACAGGTAAACTCAGGGCAACGTTTCTGCTTTTTTGGTGCCTCTTTCCCCTGTCTGTGGGAGCTGAGGCAGAGCCTGGCTGGAGTTTGCTGTGCCGTGGTAGCACTGAAGTAAAGGCCATTACAGGCTCCAGACAGTTTGGTTCCCAGCCCAAGGAATGACCAGATCCAGAAGGAAATTGCCAACTCCCCCCTGCAGGCGTCTTCGGTGTAGTTTTAGATCACGTTGAACCTGTAATTGCTTAATTTGTGCTTTGCAGGGTGGGTGTCGTGTGCAGTCGATAATTTACAGAGCTGAAGAACCCATCTGACCAAAAAGGACTAAAGAACACAAATGCTTTTTGAGAAAGAATTCCTGTGCTTTTCCCCTCCTGGTGTGAGCTGCTGGCAAGGAGAGGTAGGACATAGACCAGGGCAGCCATGGGCTGGCTCCAAGCTGACAAATACGATCCTATCACCTCCAGTCCTTGCTACAGCTGTGACACCCCTGACTCCTGGGTGGCATCAGGAAGGGATCTTGAGCTGCTCTCTGAAGGGTGAGGGCTCAGGTGAGAGCTGGCCCTGCCCCAGCCCTGAAACACCCACTGAGAGCAGCAGGGGAGGGGGGATTCTGCCCCTCTGCCCCCTCAGCTGAGACCCCCCCTGCAGAGCTGCCCCAGCCCTGGGGCCCAGCACAGGAAGGAGCTGGAGCTGCTGCACAGAGCCCAGAGGAGGCAGCAGCACCATCAGAGGGATGGAGCAGCTCTGCTGGGAGCAAAGGCTGCCAGAGCTGGGATTGTTCAGCCTGGAGAGGAGAAGCTTTGGGGTGAGCTCAGCGTGGCCTTGCAGGGCCTGAAGGAGCTGCAGGAAAGATGGAGAGAGACAATTGCCAAGGGCTGGAGGGCCAGGAGCCAGGGAATGGCTTCCCAGTGCCAGAGGGCAGGGCTGGATGGGATCTTGGGAAGGAATTGTTCCCTGGGAGGGTGGGGAGGCCCTGGCACAGGGTGCCCAGAGAAGCTGTGGCTGCCCCTGGATCCCTGGCAGTGTCCAAGGCCAGGTTGGCCACTGGGGCTTGGAGCAGCCTGGGACAGTGGAAGGTGTCCCTGCCCATGGCAGGGGTGGAAGTTGATGGGCTTTAATGCCCTTTTAAACCTAAACCACTCCATGATTCTTTGATAATCCAACTGAAAAAGTCAGTCAGCTCAAACACAAATATAACAGAAATCTGGCTCCACAGCCCTAGTACTTAAAAAAATACTTACTAAACACTTGTGGCAAACTACTTTATTGTTGAAAAAGAATTATATTATTATTTATCTAGCAAATAAGCAGCAAGCCTGAATTCATTTACACTTGTGAAATACTCAGGCACCTGTATCAAGTCAATGTACAAACAAATGATCAGTAGCAAGTCACAGATAAGTTTCTATTACACTTGTGGAAACACAATATATGTTTGATTAATTAATAATTTATTATAATCACCATATAATTAATATCTTTGGCACTCCCAGAAACTGCTTAGGTTTAAAACAAAAGACAAACAAAAAACCCCAATGAAAAAACATGAAGAGAACAGATAAAAAACTCTTCCACCCCCCCCCCAAAAAGTCATCCTTGTCCCCCTGCAAAATTAAGATTTCTTTTTAACTATGGCAGCAGACTTAGATCTTGTAGAACCGGTGGCATTTTATTCCAGTCAGGGGCCATCTCTTTTTCCCTCGATTTTCCACATAACTGACATCAAGCTGACTTCCTTCCCTTGGGGTGCAGATGGCTGGGACTGCTGACAATAAAATATGGAGTGAAAGGCTGGGAAGAAAACAGTCAAGATCTGTCTTGTACCAAATGCATTAGGAAAAGGTCCAGGGAGAGAGATGAGATCATCCCCAACATGAAGCAGTTAATTCCCTCCCTCTGATGTCCATCCTAGGTTCTGAGAGAAAGAAATGATGTGATATACGATGTGATGTACCAGGCTGGGATTTGAAACGTTTGTTCTGTCCGTTTGCAGAGTGAAAGGCTGGGGCAGCTCGAGAGCCCTGAGTACAGAGAGCGACAGTGGCACAAGTTCCAGAGGGCCCCGCCCTGAGGAAATGCTGCCACCAAAGTAAGGATGAGCAGCTCTCAGAGCAAAGAGCCAGCCTGGCATTTGGGCAGGCTATGGCTCAGTGAGATGGCATTCTTTAAAACTGACACATTCCCACTTTTAGCAAGCACTGGTGCACAGGAGAGAAGAAGACATCTGCTGCCTCAAGAAAGTCTGCCTGCTTCCACACAAAGGTGGCTCAAAGTCAGCTTCAGAAGCACTTGCTGACCACTTGAGCAACTTGGCAAAGTCTCCTTGCCACTTGTCCTCCTCTGCTGAATTGCTCACTCAACTCACACCTTTTGCTTTCTCTCCTCTCCTTAGTGCAGCACGTTCAGCAAGAGCAACAATATCACCCCCAAAAAGAGGGGATTAAATCAGAATTTCTGTGTAAGTACTGCATTTCAAGAGGAGCCAGGTCATTCCCCAGAGCAGACAGGCTGCCATTACAGGAAAGCTTGGATAGTTTTTCAAATTCAGGTCGAGTTTTCCTATGACAGACCTGAGGCTGAGAGCCTCTTTCACTGCACAAAATATATAGAATTGGCCATAAGTCTTTAAAGCCCTGATGTATTCCAGTCCATTAGTTTTTACTGTTCAATTTATGTTGTGTTACGAGGAGATGTGCTGAACTGCCTGAAAGCACAGATTTGCCAAACTATCCAAAAATTATCTGGAAAGCAAGGAAGTCAAGATACCAGCCAAATCATAAGCAGCATGCCTATTTTGCTACCAGTTCAGCTGGTAATAAATTTTTTAAAGCACTGTTAAATGTATCTAGATGAATTTGTCATTAAATCACATTTTCTGCTGTACATTTAGAGAACTATTGATCCAAAATGAATCATAGACAACTGGTAGAGGTTCATGTGCTGAGAGAATAATGGCAACATAGATATCTCCTTGTCCTTCAGCTCTGCACAGCACACAATTAAGCAAGCCTCTACACTGCCACACAGCAATTAAAAGTGATCACAGCTTCTGGGTGAACTCTGCAAGATGGAAGAGGGAGCTGGCAGAGACAGAAGTCTCAAGGAAGTGGAGCTGGTGAGAGAAGATGTAGCATAATTACCATCACAATGCATCTTCCCACTGCACAGGAGTGAAGCACTGTTAAATTAAGCTTATCTTCTGGAAGTTCAACACATGTTGGGACTTTATATTTGCTTATTCTAAAACTTACATGACAACTGAAGTATTACCCAAATGCAGAGTCATCCTAGAAGCAGCAGAGAGCCCGTGTGATCGCTTCCATGTGAAACCCTGGCACTGAAGGTGTAAATTATTTCTGCTTCTCTTCCATGCACCATCTGATAGAGAAATGGAGGCTCCAGGGCCATCACTGGCACTTTTTATTTCATGCATATTCACGTCCATGACTGACATCTGACAGCTCTCCCCCAACTTCCCAAGTGTGCAGCTCTCCCTATTCCCCCTGGAAAACAGAGAAAATTAAAAGCAGTACCAGGAGCATTTGACGATTGCTGGGCTGGCTAACAAAGCCTTCTGTAGGGCTTCATACAGTGACACAGGCTAGCAGAAACAGGCTGAGAGCAACTTTGTGCTAACTCACCACAGCAAATCAATACTGAAGAGAACCCACATACAGAGGTGTGCTTGGAAACATGCTCTGGAAGAATACTGACTACAAAAACAACAAGTTGTTATTTGAAGATGATTGTATATTAAATACCTCCTCTTGGTCAGTATTATTTATGCCATTTTAGAAGTAGTTTTAGCAATCTTGCTGCAGCGAGATGTTCAAATTCATTCAAATTTAGGCTCTTCAGGTCATGAAAATGGACTTTTAACAAGTGGCAAATTAGAATGTCAAGAGCAATCATACAGACACTTGTTTACAAGACTGTTATTGTTTTGTTTTACAGGTCCCAGGTTTGTCTTTCTCAGTAATTGCAGCATTAACATTTTCACCATAAGAGAAAGGTACCAGATAAAAACAAGTTTTTGAGACCTCGTCTTAAATTGCAGAATTCTTAAGTGAGGACAGAGTCCCTCAGAATTCCCAAATCTTTCACACTCTGTTATAATAGAGCAAAACACTGTAAGCAAAGTGATAACATCTGCAGTTTTTAAAAGTGTATCTAATTGTGTCTCTCAGAGGGAAGGTGGGGGGATGACCTCCAAATGCTGCTGTTTGCAGCTGTCACCTTTTCTGGGCTCTTCAAGGGTGTTAAAAGCCTTTCCTGAGCATATTCATTTTCCATGCAAAAATACCAAGTACCATAAGTACAAATCCCAGTTGACAAGCAAAAGAGGAACACATTTCAGAGATTCCTGAAGCAAGTGAGGACAGTGCCATGTCCTGGGCAACGTTTCACAGTGGTTCACAGGCTGTCTGACCATATGCTGGCCCTTACTTCTGTAGAGAACATTTTGCCTATTGCTGAGTCCTGGCAAGTGGCTTCCTCCTCCCTCTCACATGACATGGGTGGAGGAGAGTAAGGAATTTTTCAATTGACTTAATCTGAAGTGTATTTTGATCAAAGGAAAGAATTCCATCTAGATTACACCCAGTACTGGATCCAGACCTTCATGTGCACTTTGTTCCCAATTGCTGATTACTGGAATAGGATGAGAAATGATAAATATCCTACTTTAGAGAGCACAGGTGTGTGAATGGGGAGTGCTCACATAACACGGGCTTTATGCTACAGGAAAAAAAGGAACTACTCTGTTCTTTACCAGCTCACATTACAAGGTTCATTGAAGTGACACCACAGCATCACTTCAATGGGAGGGCTTCCAGGAGTTAAACAGTTAACAGCCTTTACTGATAGATTTGATTTCCCATCCTTTCTAGGCAGAGATAAAATCACAAAAATGCCCTGTTTCAATGGGGACTTTTCCTTGTGTCGTTCTTGTTTATAAGAAATGATTACACCCTTATTTTAGGGGAGGAAAATCAAAGCAATTCGCTTTGCACTTGGCTGTATTGGAGGAAATGTTTATGGCACTATCTTAAAAACATACAAGTGAGCCTGAAACTTTCATTAGAATCTCACTTCAGTTTAATCCAGCCCTGGAAACAATCTGTTTGCTTTTGAATTGACAGGCAAAGAGGCCCCACGACTTCACTGCTGCTGCTTGCCTTGGTAGGGGTGAGGAGCTGTGATGGAGGTGGAAAACATCCAGTGCAATTTCTATCCCTGCCTGCTGTTTGAATAATGACCAACATTCCCACCAAGAGGGCTGGTTTGTACTGCTGTTTTCTCTATTTCAAATCTGTACATCCAAATCCTAAAAAGGATGAGGCAGCCACTGAGATGACACGGAGGGAGAGATTAAATATTTTCATTTAACTGAATCCTGTATTCTTGCCTGTATTCTGTTTCTTCAGAAAATAAAATACCAAAAAAGTGCTCTGTGGCTTTTGATGAACAGATTCTCTCTCTTATTATATGAATTTTTTAAAGTTTACTGTACACTGGGGCTTTGTGTTTTACAGCGCTCTCCCGAAGCAATCCATGACCAGGAGTTCTGATTATTCCAGTTAACAGCTGTAACAGTGACTAGGAATACACTTAGGAACTTAAGCTCTCAAAGGATACCTTCACAGATCTCTATGTTTCACTCAGGGATTTTAAAACATCCAAAATATTAAATAATTTTTACATCTTTATTTAACCGCTTCTGAAGGTGAAAAAAATTGAGACAAGGAGATCGAATAAGTCCAGAGGAAAGTAGAATTCAAGTCTCAAAGCCCTTGCAGGAATCACACAATCCCAACTACATTGTGGGGCAAGAAAAGTAATACGTTTAGTCCTGTCACAGACAATCCAGGCACTCACACTGAGTAAACCACAAAACATCCTCTATGTCAATTCTTTCTCAAAGCCTATTTAATTTGCAGGTCAGTCACATAATAAACCCCAATGGCTCCCTTAGTATCCATCAAGCCAGCGTGAGAGCAGATTAGGATTTTTTTTCACCAAACCTGTGATTATATTCTAATTCCAGGTACTAACATTTATTTCAAATTTATTTGCTCAAAGTAGGCTCTGTCTAGGCATTTAACATTCTCAGAGAATCACAAGGCTGTATTATTGGATTTGGAAGTTGCCACAGACTTCACTTCAACAGAGTTGGTGACACAGTCCCTAAAGTGAAGGGCAAATGACAGTCAGGTCTCAGTTTTGCCCACACACCTTTCCATCCCATGAGGCAAACACACCTCCCTGGGGGAGAGGAAGTGCTGGACAAAAAGCTGATGATGCAAAAGGGCTGAGGGCTTCACCCCCCTCTGAGGTCCAGTGGGAGCTGGGAGACCCAGCACTTGGCAAGATAGAGCCCAAAAATATTACCAAGACAAGATTTCGGGAAAAAAAACCAGTTCCACCTCTCAGATTTATTGAGGAACTGCATTGTCTTATTTAAACAGTGAGGAACCTCGGGGAGCCTGGATTTCTGCTGTTACAATGCCTGCTGAGGACGTCAGAATGACATCAATTAAGAAGAAATTTGGCAGGACGTAACCTGTTAATTTTATGCCATTTCCATCCATTCTCTCAGCAACGCCAACTGTCAGCACTTGAACTGTTTAAGTTCTCCTCTTCTCCTTCTGTCTCTGCTGCACAGCACAGCAGAAGCTTCAGCTGTGGAAGGAAGCCAGTGCAGCCGTTGTCACTCCAGATTTCACCATGCCAGGAAGTGTCCCTGGCATCACTGCTGGTGACTCTCAGAAGCACACTGTTATTCCCAGGGCATCTGGAATTGTCAGGATTACTGGGCTTCTACACTGGATTTCCTCTGTACCTCATGAAGCTCCACACCTCATGGGTCTCTCTGCCTCCACATATTTTCCTCTGCCCTCACACAGTCAGGAGAACTGCTAAACACATGCTAAAAACAACATTGCAGCCCAGAAAAAAAGGGGCTACACATAATTTCAATTAATCAAACTCCTTAAAGAGATTGGTACAACATCATTTGGCTTAATTTGCATTTTTTATCTATTTCCTGCTGCTTTGAGAAAAACTGCTTCAGGTATACTTAGAGATAGAACTGAATTACAACCATAAATACAACAAAAATCTGGGAAAATGTTTCTATGACAGTCATGGGCTGCTTAGTGTCAGAGCAACATCCCATATCACATCTGCAATTTATCACTGACATCCACCAGCCTGGAAAAATATCCCATCCCCAGCCCCCCCCACTGCTCACCCTGCCAGGGCTGCTCCCACTCCAGGCACACCGTCAGGACAATCAGCTCTGACCCAAGAGGCCAGAGTTTCCACTGCTGTAAATCCAGATTTTAAAAGGTTAAAACCACACTTTCACTAATCTAGAGCTCAGTATTTCTGCCTGTAACAGCTAAAAGATAAACTAGTGATACAAGTGTATGTGGGCTTGAAAACTCCACAAAAATAAGTTTGTAATTCTCTCTTTATCATTGCTGTTTCTCAGGATAGTTCATCATTTACTTCTTCTTGGGTATTTCTAGTTTTTCACTTTACTTCTCTCCTGTTTTCCACCTTTTCCTTCCCATTTCTCCATAGTTTCTCTGGTTTCCCTTTTCCTTGTTCCGTAAGGTTCTTTACATTTTTTGTCCTCTTTTTCCTAATTTTTTCTTCACAGTCTCCTTAACTGGTTGTCTCTTATCCTTCCTGCACCCAGATATACTCACTTGTCCCTCCTTCTCCTTCAATCAAAAACACCAGAAATGTAAAAAGGCACCAGACCTTATCAAACCATTCATGCAAACATCACATTTCCTATTTTCACTCCAAACCTCTCACTGTTTTCTTCTTTCTCTTGCCCAGCTAAGAAGTCACTCTTCCCTGTTACTACAAATACCTTTATCCATTCAGCTCAATTAATTTGTACCAGACCAAAGCTCTTAAACTATTCGGATTTGGGGACAGGTAAGGTGGATTTTGAAGGGGAAGGTTTGCTACTGTGCCACTCACTGTTTGAATCTATTAAGGCTTCACCCAGTCTCACACAGAGACACCAAGTAAAACATGGGAAACCTGTTTCTGTTTCAGAATTTGCTATCTTTCCAGGGAGGTGGCTCAGTCTAAACCCACTTCTTGGTAAATAAAAGACAAATTTTTAATTTTACAAATACCACTGAGTCCTTTTGATGCCACTGAGTCCTGCTGATGCCATTGAAGAAAACAGGTATTTGTCCATTTTTTGTGGAGTGTTCATTTAATCCACACACTGAAATACTGGCTGGAAACTGTCCATTTGTGTAAAGACAGGCATTAATTGAATTCCTGTTCTTCTAATGGGGGAAATAAAATGGGTGCTACTGAGCACACAGGATGGGAAGAATAAAACAGCCTCCTCTGGGGCTCAGAATCTCTGGAAGGCCCTGGTGGAAACTGTAATTTAGCTGCCTGTAATTTGCCCTTCTCGTTAGGGACTGTAGCATCGGTTCTGGTACAGTGAGGTCAGTGGCAACTTCCAAACACAATAATCACAACCTTGTGATTCATTCAGAATATTAAATGCCAGATCAAGACCTACTTTCAGCAGCTCTCACAAGGGTTGTTACAGTGAAAGAAGAGATACAGGGGTTTATATGACAGAAGTTCTTGTGTCGACCTTGTATCAAAAAATTGCCCTGTATGAAAGAGAGTTTAATAGCTTGCATTGAAGAAAGGGTAAAAATATCCCAGGCTCAGTTTTAAAATATTCAATATTCACAGTATTTTTGCTTACACATAGGATTCCTTTTCCAGTTAATTTTGAGCCAAGGACATGAAAGGCAGGAGGATGTGGACACTGGAGCACTTGGCTGAGATGGGTTCTGGACAATCACTTCTGCAATCCCCTCCTCAGCAGCAAGCACAGCCATGGCAAGGCAGGAGACAAAGGAAAAGAGAGAATGAGGAAGAAAAAAGAAAATAACTTCTTGGGTCAGCTGGGTGGCTGGGTCAGGAGCTGCTTCAGGAACAGATCAGAGAAGCCTCTAATTGTCACTGTCACCGTCCCCATCAGCCGCTCCCACCCTGCTCCAATACACCCATACACCCTCAGCTCTGGGGCTCAGAGCTCTCCCCAGGACTCCTTTGTGCCAGAAGCAAGAGGTGCCTCACAGAGAGATTTTTTTTGTTGTTGTTCATTTGCTGCTCAGGAAATTGAGACATATTCCAGGCTTGTTTTACTGTTCCTACAATGACAAATTACATGTTAACCTCTGGAAGGCTACATTTTTTACAGTTCTGTTTCACACAGACAACGTGTTTGAAAAGCTGTCAAAATGCATCAATAACTTACCATTATCTCCCCTGCAGGAAGTATCAAGGTTCTCAGAGAAGTCAGCTATCGTTATATGCGATAACTTTCAGTTGAGTTAAGGGAAAAAAAGTGGCTATTAAACACCGTATTTATAGCATAAACCCTTAATTCAGCAGAAATTCAGCAGAAAGCTTCAGCACAAAGCAGAATTTAACCTGCAGTTTGTAGCACATCACTTAAAAATTCTTCTGGCTCAATTTCACTAGCTAAACCTCTTTTATCATCAATTCTGGCAAACACAATTCCCCCAAACAGGAGAGCTTCAATCTGGGCACATCCTGACTTGTATTTAAGGGAGTATCCCAAACAATGATTTACTTTTAGAGTCAATAAAACCATTGTATTAATCCAATTTCACAGATGCAGACCATTAATTACTCCAGGGGAAAATGTTTTTCCAACCTAATGATGAACTAAATAAGCCTAAATCTCGACTACCCGTGATCAAAAATGTTTAGCCCTGGTGGCTAATTAGCAATATTTACTTGCCACGTCACAAGAGCGTATCATGAGTTGTGTAAAACTCATCAGATGGGCTTTTTTAAAGACAAAGTCACCAAGTATCAGAGTAGTCTCCCTACTTTCGTGACTTTTATCACAAAAAGATGTGCATGTGAAGCAGTAAATGGACTGTAAACATTTCTTAAATACTTTCCCATAAATATTCTGACTGTGCCTGGACAGGTGGAAGCCCCCTGAACTTCAATGCTGTCATGGATTAACTCATGTGCTCTGCAGCACTATCACAACCACCACTGCGGGATTTCCCAAAACACAAAATGCAATAATATTTGGAAAGCATGGATCAAGCAGAAATCAGTGGGTTTTGCCATAATTAAGCCTACCAGATCTTACTGTTAGGGTGTTTTCCATCAGCCCCCCCAAAATGCATTTACCTTCTTCCACGCTGAGCTTGTGCTCCCTCAGAAAGTAAAGAAATGGCACCACTCAAAATGGTTCATTCAGGTAATTTTGTAAGTTCATCACAGATGTTTCTTGTTACTGCAGGTTGGTGACAGTGGAACAATGAACCTCCTGAGTACTTCTCCTGTATAAAGTAAACTGATTCTAGGTTTTCTGAACTAAGTTTCCTAATCAGAGTAACAGAAGACCCTAAAGTGCATCGAGGAAGTCTTTTTCTTTTGCCCCCATTATATTAATGTTTTAAACAGTGATTTCTATTTTTGCCCCAATTTATCCCTATGATCGAGACCAAAATTTTCAATTACAGTCTGAAGAAAAAGGAAAGGAAGATACTGCTGCTGGTTTTATCATTTGCATATAGAAGAGGAAGTCTCAAAACCCGGTGAAAATATTCTGTTTTGTATTACAGAACATCACAGATTTCCTGCAAGTATCCGTGTCTCTGTTCAGAATAACTGTTTAATATTCTGCTGGGAATGTATCACACTGACATCCAGGCAGGAAGAACTGCATTTCAGCAGGCTTAAATACCAAACAGTCACTTCTCTGCTTCAGTGCCCACGTGCACACTGTGACACAGGGTTCCACCAGTGCTTTTACTCATTGAGTGCCTGATGCAGCCTTTACTGAGCTTTCTGCTGACACAAGGGATATGTTTAGTCCCTTTTTAGGGTGGGAGGGAGATGGCAGATTAGTAACCTTATGAAGAAGCCTGGAACATCTCTTTGGAAGGCAGAATATCTCAGAGCTACAGCAAGGGCTCACTTTGATCTTTCTGTAAAAGCTATCAGTCATCAGCCAGTGGAGCTTGTTAAATGTATGACTGCAAGATTTCATGACTACCAAAAATTCCAGTCCACTCAGGTGATGAATCATGCCTGACTATTTACAGATACATTCAGAGGAAGTTTTGCTGCTCTCATTTTTTATGCCAAATGTATTTTGTCTTTCACTAAGCAGCAGCTGAACTCCCCACCCAAAATCTCTCACCAGACAGGTCTATCACTGTACAGAGCATTCCTGTGGGACACGATGCTCCTTATAAGCCTGAAAGAAACAAATGTTGAATAGATTATATTTTGGGCTGAGTTTTGATGCTACTTCAGATGAGCTAATAACCCTGAAAGAAAGTATTTACTGGATTAATTTCCTGTAGTGTTTGTGGGCTGCTCTTGCCTGTAACATTCCTGGCTGTAATACACCTGGACATGACACTTTATCACCACGAGCTGCCTGTGGGATCCCAGACCTCCCTGGCCCTCTGTGTTTCACTGGGAATGCAAACAATCCTGTGTTTATTTCCATGCATCTTCTAACAAATATTGAAAATGTAGAAACTCAACATTACCTAGAGATAAATCATCCTGTCGTCTTCTATTTAACTGAGCAGAGGCTACTGAGTCTTCCATTGCAAGGATTGAGGCCAGGGACCATCATTCTTCCTTGAATTTTAAGTCCTGGGTTATAGAGTCACTGTCTGACCTTGCAAACTCACATTTTGCACTTGCCAATAACATCCCAAAGTTTTGTCCCTGTGATGAACAGTGCAGGTGATTCATAACCTAAGCCAGCTCATTAAACCAGCCCAAAGCTAAACATTTGCAACAGCCTAATCAAACAGCTATAAATTACCTGCCTTAATTGTGGGTGTAAATCTGAAGCACCAGGCTCAGAGGCACATCTTCCCCACAGCCTCCAAAGCAGCTCCGAGGGAACTCTAGGGGAAGCAGCCCGGAGTAAAACTGGCAATTCCTGCTCTCACACACACCCTGATCCCACCAGGAAACACAACAACTCTGCCCTGAACATTTCATTCACTTATTCTGTTTAGACTGCATCATAACTGCTTATGGTTTTAGTGTCAACATGGTTTTATTAAATATCTGGTTTGTGCTTGAAGGTTTTATTTGTTTTATGGTTTTTGTTTTTATCTTTTATTTTTCAGGGACAGTGGTGCGTGGTTTTAGAGAGCTGAGCAGGTTGGTCCCAGTAGCTATGCCCACCATTCTTTACCCTTTGTTTTTATTCCCATCAAAATTCAAAAATGTTTCTTCCTTTTTAATGTAAATTTAAAAGCAAGGTAAATAAGCATATAGAAAGTAAAAATACGTTACTATTTTTAAAAATAAGGATTTATTAAATTCTTCCATCAGATATTAACTGTATCTGTGTAGTGGATTTTTTTAATTGTTGGTGTATGTAGAGAGAGAGTTTAATTGATATCTGAATGCTGAAAACCAATACATTTTAGGATTCAAAGGACAAAAAAAAGGGATGTTTATATTGGCTTGTTGAAGGTTGCAGCTACGACACAGCAAACACTGAGAGTGAATATGGATAAAGTAAATAAAAATTCCCTGGATTCACACCCAGTTCACCTCAGCTTTGTGAGACTCTTAGGGACCAGATTCAGGACTGCACCAACCCTCCCTGAAGGCACCAGAACCCTCCCTGAGGAGCAGGGACCACTCCAAAAGCTGCAGGAGCATCTCTGCTCCAGAACATCAGGAATTCAACACTGAGGCCATGGGGGTGACCAATGCACATTCCCAGTGCCAGGGACAGCTCACTGCCCTCCTAACACCACGGCCTGGCTCCAGCTCTCCCACTGACTGGCCTTGCTCCAGATACCCTGGGTGAGTTACCAGAGGACAGCCAAGACACTGCTGTTGTTCATCCTCTTCTTCCCAAAAAGAGGAGGGGAAAAACACTGACCCAGCCGTCAAAATCTACAAGTTACCATCTTACCTCTAACAGAGTTTAAAGAAGATTTTGACTACTGAAAGAGCAGAGGAAAAAAAAAATGAGGCATCAAGAAGAAATCAAATTAAGTTAAAAATAAATACTATTAAATTAATAACCCCGAGTAAAAATGAACTAAGAGCTCCACTGCTGTTATTAATAAGATGGAGTCATGAGTAATGTTCTCAAAAGATGAGAGACTCTCAGGTCTGTAAGCTAGTGGCAGTAGTGGGCATTTAAAGGTTGAACAACCATAACTTCCCAGAGCTATGCAAAAATACAGCATAAGCACTGTTTTCTTCAGATACTGCAATAAAGCTTTGAAGAGACCCTAGTCCCAGATACACATCTTCTGATAGAGAACAAGAAAAAATAAAAACCTAGAGGAAAAAAAATAAACCAGCTAAAAGGCACCCATAGTTGACAGAAAGAAGAAACTAAAGCTGAACAAACTCTTCTTCACAGCACTCTGATGTTGTTGCAGTAAAAGGATGAGTCCTATTAAACCAGAACATCAGCATCAAAGGGAACGAGCAGAGGTTATAAGAGGAACACAGAAGAAAGCAATGCATCTCCAAAGGATTCCTGCCAAGGAGGTGCCAGCTGTCTCCATGCACTCCCTGTCCCAAGGTTGGATAAAATACATGGAAATCATTATTTTGCAAAGAGTGATGAGGTAATTAGGTGGTTCTATCATATGATGTTGCTTCTTACAACACTGAAAATTAGAAATGTCACAATCCTACAGCTGAGGAGACAGGGAGAAAGACACAGAAATTCACGGAAAGATGGAGCACTGACATTTTTATTCAGAGCTCATAAAACCTTCTCTCTTTCCTCTTAGTTCCGGTTTCCACTGTTAGGTAAACAAAGGTAAAACTGTGTGGAGTACCTGCCTCATCCTGTATTCCTTATGCAACTGAGACTCCCATCAGCTGCTGGAAATACTTGACCCTTGTGGGCAGACACACAACCAGAGTGTCGAGTGCAGAACTGCAGCTCCCTGACAATCAGACCCAGATCATCAAATAGATCTCAGCCAAGGTGTGGAAAGGGGAAAAAAAACCCAAAACAAACAAACAAAATCACAATTTTGGCTCATGGTCCAAACAAAAAATAAAATTGATAGATTAAATTTAAAAAAAAAAAACTAAATTAAAATATTTTCACCACAACAGTTGTTTCTTTAACATGTTGTTTTCCACAGAATGCACACCAAACCAAGAACTCCCTGACTAATTAAGATGTTGTGTTTCCTCTCTCTGGCTAACAAGTGCCTGACCTGCACATATTTCAGAGGTCTGAGCTGGAGGGAAATCCCAGCTCGCTCCCACGCCTGCAAATCAGATTGTGCTGTCTGGGAGTGGCACAGTAGTGAAAGGCAGCATACCCATGTCCAGCCCTCAGAGCCAGGACAGCCAGGACAGAGAGGACAGCCAGGACAGCCAGGACAGCCAGGACAGCCAGAACAGCCAGGACAGCCAGGACAGAAAGGCAGCAGACACTTCCTACTTTTACAAAGCACTGTCATTTTGAGAAGTGACAATATTCTGTAAAACACACCTGAATTCTCTAAAATACATCTGACGCTGCCTTAAAACATCAATCCCAGAACAACTGCAGTAGCTAAAACATTGCACCTATTCAAACAACCACCACCAAAAATCCTCACCCTGTTTCCCTTGCTCCCGTGGGGTGAGGAATGAGGAAATGAAGCCATGAGAAAAGGCCTGCTTTGAGCTCCCAGAGCATACCCAGGCTGACCAGCCCAGTCCTGGCTCTGCTCAGCTGTGCCCAGGTGTCACCTGCCCTTGGAACACCAGGCTGAGCATGGAGTTCACCTTCCAAGGGACAGAAAACCCTAACTGCATGTCCCTCTGCACGGACTAACAAAGGGTCCTCCTTGCCCTGACACCAGCTCCCTGGCCATCTCCTTGGCTTTACAAGCAAATTTATAGTGCAAACCCATTAATGTCTTATGCTCTGATTTTAGCAGCCTGCCTTTGGCTGACCACATCACTACCCAGTGGAACTTGTATACCCAGGTGAAAGGACCATAAACTACCCAGCTGCTTATAAATCCCAGCTGTACCCAGGGATCCCTAACATGGATATTTTTTTGTCTGCAATGTACTAAGGTTTTCAGAAGTACAATGTCTGTATGGACCAAAGTCTGAGAGGGCAAGTATGCACAAGCCCACTGTTTCCACAGCTGCAGTCAGATAATCAAAAATACCTGGGAAAATAGTGATGGAAATGAACAGTCTTGTGTATACTGTGAAAAACACCCACAGTCTTTGCAAGAAATTTTCTTTTGGCTTATTCCCAAGTAGAGGTCCCACCATCACTGCCGTGGGGCTGGATACCAGTGCCCATTTTTGAATGGGGTGTTTTAAGCCCCACCAGCAGCATCCTTATCTCCACAGGGCTGAGGCTACACCTCCCTGCTGACTGTGAAGAGCACACCCATTCCAAAGGGTGGTCCTGTTTCTCCCTGGCTGCCGGGTATGCAGTCCTGGGCCCTCCTGCACATATCAACACTGCTCACCCCTCTGCTAATGGCCACAAACAACAGGCCCCTGAGTGGGGTTATTCAGTGCATTCAGCTGTTGAGCAGAAAAACCCCAAAGAAAGGGAGCAGATCCAGAGAACAAAGAAAGGGCTCCAGACACCGCCAGGCAAAACTGGCCTCCCTTCTCCTGGAAATACCCTTTTTCCTCACACAGGCTGCATTTGAGATCTCAAAAGCAACAGACGGCTCTTAGAAAAGGGACAGCCCTTGCAGCTGAGGGGAGAGAGAAAGGGTTGGGATATCCGGGAAAAGCAAAGCAAGAGCAGTTTCTTTCTCCTGAGCTTGATATGCTTTTGATATTTTGCTTTTGATAGGTTTTGCATATCCCCTCCACTGGGCAGAGTGAAGTGATGAACTGCATTTCAGCACGAAGCCACTTTCCTCCCTGATGCACAGTCCTTTGCCTTGGAATTCACCACCACCTTTGGAAATGCAAGGCAGTTTGTAGGTCTCAGTACAAGGAGGTGTTTGTCTGTACTCATGCCAGTGCTCTCAGTTCCTCACCATTTTGCAGCTCCAGTCAGCACAGACAGTCTTGAACAACACAAGGAACAGAGAACAGCCTCCTGAGGCAGCTTTGAAAACCAGCTTTCGTCTTTTATACTCCAGTGTAACAATCTGGTAAATCTGCCTACACAACACTTGATGGCCCCACTGCACTGTCTCCAAAACCATGGAAGAGGTGAACAGGTCACCTGCACCCAGAGCAGGGACAAGGCAAGGTCAGGATATACTGATGGCTCCTGTTCAGAGAGATGCTCACATAAGGCAGCACTCCTAGAGAGTCTGTGGGAGCCTAGGGCCCTTAGTCACCTTCAAATACATTTCCTAACGTGGGAGTGGTAAATCTCAGGGCCCTGGAGATGGGAAATGTGAATGATTGCCCATAAGCTGTTTGGGGTGTTTGAACAGGTACTTAAGCACTGAATTGTGATATGAGTTATGTCTGGGTACTTCAGCTCTCACGTCCGTGGCCTGCTGCTGTGGCCAGAAGGTGTCGTATTTATTGAGCACACAGTCAGTCCAAAATGCCCTGGATATGTCAGTGCTAATTCATCTTCCCACGTGGTCTAAACAAGCCCAGGCTTCCAAATACCTATATTTGATCCAGCCAGACACAATTTGGTGTCCAAAAGTCCCAGATGCTCTATGATGGATCTCATATTTCTCCAGAGCAGGATTCCAGGCAGAGGAGGAAAAAAAAAACAGGTGAAAAAATTCAAGCAGAGGACAGCCCAGGGGTCAAGCCCAGCAGAACCACCGCAAAGAAAGCTGCAGCCAGCTCAGGCCAAGGGGTGATTGAAAGTGAGGATCAAGGTTTGAGGACATGGATCCAGCACAGGAAGGACAATTCATCTGCAAAAGCTCTGCTGGTGCTGTGTAACAAACCTGCCACGTGCAAGGCTGAGTGCCTGTATGAAACATTCTAGAGGTCAGTGGCAAGGCCTGATTTTTCTAACATGCTTGACTGTGGGATGTTGCTGTCTGACTCAGTTCTTCCTCCTTTTGAAGCCACAAAAATCCTACCTGTCTCTCTTTTTATTCTCCTTCTTTCCCCCGTAAATGCCTGTCACAGATTCTTTCCAGCTGTTACCATTTTTTTCTGGAAAGATCAGGAGTTCTGTCCACAAACTCACTTCCTGGAAAGAGAAACTTGCTTTTCTATTTTCTTGCACTAAACATATTTTTCCACTTTGTCTGGGGACTTCCAGACAGGCATTAGTCATATAGGTCCAAAATATTCCCAGATGCACCTGAAATCAATGGGGTAGCAGCAAGGTCTCCCTCAGTAGATCTCCATTTCAGTGGTACTAAACACACACCATACCTGCCTGGCCTGCAAATAACCATTTAACTCCCCACCCTCCTCATTTTGCCCTGAGTTTTGCTGTTGTTTTCCCCGCTGCTGAGCTGATTCTGCCCAGTGGATTTTGGGGATATGACTGAACTGCAGCAGCACCTACCCACCGCACTCAGGACCCTGTGGGTCTCATGTGCAAACCCAGCAGCCTCTGGAGCTCGAGATCAATGGCTGAGAGCAGTTTTGTGGCTGAGAGCAGTATGGATTCTCTCCTGCAATGGATTTTCCCGTCAGGTTTGTGCTGGGCTGCTGAGTAAAACACAGCAAGCTGGTTTCTCCTCCCTGCCATGGTGTGCAGATCGATCTGTCCCAAGGTAAAAGGCAGTGCCATGGAGGCTACAAACTCTTCTGTCACTTCAAGGTTTTAGATTTTGGGGTTTTTTGGATCTGTCTTAAAAGAAATTGGAATATTTTCCTACACCCTTAGTGAATATAGAAGAAAAGGAAGACGTAAAAGAGCAAAATAGTTTACGAGGAACCTGCAGGAGTGTATGTGACCACAGACCCAACAAAGTCCAGAGAACAGTCATTTCAGCCCTATCATTTTTCCAGTTGCTTAAAATTGCAAACACACTGCTTAAATTTGCTGAATTCAATATTTTGCTTTCTCTTCCTGCCATGGGAGGAGGATGGGTGTCAGCAAAGACAACCTGAGGCATAGAATCCACTGTATACAAAACTACTCCACTTGGAAGTGTTTTAATCAAGATTTTTTTCCCATAAGACTCCTAAGTTAGACAGAGAGAGTGACCCTAAATCAGGACACAGTTTAATTGCCTGACCCAGGGCCAGTGGACATTTCCCCAGCCCATTGCCTGCCCAGCCAATGGCTTTTTGGTATCAAAAAGGACTGGACTGTGCTTAGTCATTTTTCATTTGCTCACCTGCACACTGTGGCCACTGAAGGACAGAACAACACACAGACCTGATGCCACAACATTCCCTCTCTTCAAGTGGAGAATTGCAGTGAATAGCAATGAGGTTCTTACAGAAAAAATCCTCCCTTCCCATAAAGTACCACAAAATCAGAAAGGACCGTATTTTTTTTCTTCTTCTCTGAAAATTATTTAGAAGAATAGATTTACAACAACAAACCCAAGTTTGCTCTAGAATGGAATATTTCAAACCATGTTCAAGGTACTATGCACTATAAATTAATAATTTAAGTGCATTCAACAGTCTCTTTGAAACAAAAATAAGAAAAAGCATGTGAAATCTGCTCATTACTGCTTGTATTTCCCTTATTAACAGCATATTTTCCATGCCTTATTTATCCCTTCTGTTGGCATATCTGCTGCAGACTTTGAATCAAAGTAAAGCTATGTTCTTTTTATTGCCAATTCTGACTGGATCCCTGATAATAAACCATTAAAATGACAAGCAAGTTTAGAAAACAAATGGAATCATTGATGCCTATGTATCACAGTTCTTTACTATAATAAGCACGTCTCTCCACTTTCTCTCGTCTTACACCTGAAGAGGACTTTTTATTTTTTTTAAATAAGTCAAAATTCAAAATTGTCTTGATTAGGCATCAAATCACATCTACAGCTGTCTCTTTTTTGGAATTTCATACTACATTTTGCACAAAATTAACTGAAGGCAAAACTGGTACTTGTTTGAGTAAATTCTCATTCTATTTCTCTGTTCATAGACTACTTTAAGTTACTCTAAGCTTAATGAAATTAAACACTGAAAATATTTCCTGTAGGAAATTAAGTGTCCAGCAAAATTGTCAGTTTTCAATATGAATTCTTGGTTAATGCTAGGGGAAGCTTCGGAATGGATCTGTGTTCCCTGGAGTCTGCACAGGCTTTATCTCAGCCTTGTCACCTCTCCATCTACCACAGCCAGTTTCGCTTCTTCCAAATTTTGACCACATTGTTGAGGTTTTCACCTCCAACCTCTTACATCAGGACAAGAGAAACATTTCAGGAGTTTTACTGAGATTTACCTGACTGCAGATAAAGCAGTGAGAGACTCGAGCTGACGGCACCAGCCCTGCCAGAGCAGAACACGAACTCAACACCTCCCCAGGTATCTCCCAGCTTTCCAGCCCCTGAAACATTGACTGTCAGAGAGACTGGAACCCACAGCCACCAAAATGCAAACCTTGAGCTAATCCAGGATGCAGCAATTACTAGTTTTTGAGAGCAGTACTTGGGAGTCTGCCCTAACATGGTACATCTCTTCAATCCCATGGAAACTGAGGGGTTTCCACACAATTACACCCATTGCTGATCTCAAGTTACTGCACTGGTCCAGGCCAGTGCACTGCAGGTGTCTTAGCAAGCTGAGCCTTGGTGGGCTGCTCTTAGAAACACCCTACAGGACTCATTCCAGCTATGGAAGAAACAGATCCATTTAAAAAAAACAGAACAAACAAATAAAAAACATACATAATAATTCATTATTTAAATTAGAACCTAAATCGAATTCCTTTGAAAGTTCTAAAAGTGTCAGTCCTTGTACTGCTCAAGGAGTTTGGGCCAAATTCTCAGCATCATAAAGGAACTCATCGTAAGTGACTTTCTGTCAGCTGGGAGGTCTCAGACCTGGAGCAGTGAGGAGTATGGGACATGCACACTCATTTTAAAATTTGCATCCCTGGCATTCATGTGCTGCCTTTGTTTCTCTTAGAGAAAAATCCCAGAAGTTAAACAACATTCCTGATTTCTGAAACTTCCCTGCAGAGAGATCATATTTGTAAAGCCTTCTAGTAGTAATCTATAGCTTGTGGAGTTTTGGTTTAAATTTGCTATCTCTTCCAATCCTCACTTACAGTCCTGGAAACATCCATTCCTTCTTTTTGTTGGTCATTTAGCAACCATTATATTTATATTTCTTAACAAAACAAACCAAGTCACTCACACAGGCTGAGCTCAGACTGTCTCAGCCCAGGGTTCTGCAACAGTACGACCTGGGGATTCTCCCCCTTGGCACATCCCGCTCCTATTGCTCCTCCAAAGACACAGAACTTGGTGACAACTGCACCAAACCTGCCCCATCAGCCCCTTCCCACACCCCAAACACCAGTCAGGGCTTGGGGGGCAGCAGCAGCCCCGAGTCTGGCACTGGCTGGGGGCTCCCAAATGAGCATTCTGATTTTCAATTGTAAGTTTTGCTTTTAGCTACATGAATCCCCAAACCCTGGCAGATGTATAATTGTACAGATACAGAATTAGGAAACATTTTAGCAGCTCAAAAGCTCTAAAAATGGCTCTGTCTTTACCTCCTCACATTTCAGTGGGCACTGGACAAGTCCAAAATCCCTGCTGGGTAAAAGCCCAATGACTCCAGCTGTAGACCTCTGGAACAGACTGACCAGTCTGGAAACATGACACAGAAATGTTAACCATCTACTGCTTAAAATAAAAATTATAAACAGGATATGATTCCAAAAACTTTCCACATATAAAAAGTGAATCAAACATCCTGTTCAGAGTTCGAGAAGATGCATTAATTTATTACTCCTACCAAATAAAATCTATTTGAGCCTATTTCTTCTGTCCCTAAATCCAAAGGAAAGACACCCTCCAACTCATCTTCTGGCCTATACATTACAAAGAAATTAGGTTAAACATGTTCTTGCCCCTTGAAAATATAGATTAGCTTCCACCTAACAAGCTTTGAACTACAGTTTACCTTCCTGTTACACACCATTCATCTCTGGGAAAATCATCTTGTCAGCCTTACCAAAATGTATTTCAGAGAACAATCATCTGTTATAAATCAAAACCAGCTCATCATTCTTAAAAAGACAGGGTTTAGAGACATACATCCACTTTCCAGCTGCCAACAAGCCAGGGACACCATGAAAGTACATTTAGGGTTAAGGGAAGATCTTAAAGATGGTGGAGAAAACAGCCTGATAACTACACTTGAAGTGCTCAGGATTTTTTAACCAGCTAAGTTTTTTAACAATAAACTTTAAATTCCCTTAAATTGGGATATCCTTTGCCTCCGTTGTTCTCTTGCTTGTGAACTTTCAGAGCTCACATCCTCCAGGTCTTCTCCACTGCCACAGAAACAAACAAAAAAATCCGAAAGGTGAGACAAGCTCAGAGTGCAGAGCACTACAGCAGATGGTTAAAAAGAGACAGCAAGGCTTACATGAAAAGGAATTTAGAAACTGAGAAAAAAGGTTCACTGCTGCTTCCATTCATGGGGAAATCAGGGTTCCCCCTCTCTTGAACATGCTGAGATCAATGTTCAGTTTGTTGGGACTAAAAGAAGCTCTCAAAGGTGGCCTCGCCCCCTCTGTCATGGAACCAATTTACCGTGAATATCACTCTGAGCTGCTTCCAAGCTTTGTCATTTCATAACTCAAGATAGAATTTAAGGGGAGTCCCAAATTAATGTGAGCAAGACCTTCATGGTTTCCAAAAGAACTGGTTTGTGAAATGGAGGGGGGAGGCACACAAGCAGTGCCACTGATGGAATTTATTGTGTCAGAAAAATGCAGGATATAGCTGTGATTAGATTGCTGCTGCCTACACAAGCATGAGAGCACCTGAGAAGCTTGTTTTCTCATATATTTTATCACTTTCAGAAGCTGCAGACTGGTCTTCATCAGGAAGAAAGCCGCTCTTCCTAAGTTGCCTTTGAAATGCACACATAGGAATTTATTCCCATTTCAGACCTGCTGACTGAAACAAGCTTACCAACAGCAAGCTCCATGTCCTGTATGTCCTAACCTCCTCTCAATATACTTGCAGCTGCTTCCCAGTTCCCTTGTTTGCCTGGCTGATAACTCATCCATCTGCTGCCTCCCAAAGCAAGCATGGATTGAGTTCTGCCACATTTTCCTCCTGAAGGATGTTGAATCTAGGTCTTTCACCACGAGCTGAGGATTTCCACTAAACTTAGGGGAACTCGGTGTTTCTGAAGGCTCTACATTACTTTCAGCTTCAGTGGAAACTGGCCCTGGTTTGGAAAGTAATTAACAGGGAGCTGATGAAGATGCACAGGCAGTCACACGGGTCTGCTGGCTACAGGTGTGTCAGTACTGAGAGTGCGAAGCAACACCCTGAATATTCAGTGCAGGTTTGGTCACTGCAACATAAAATCCTGAGCCATTGGTGCATCCAAGCACAGCCCGGGGCTGGGGCTGGGGCAGGGCCTGCAGGGGCCACCAGAGGGGCGGCTGAGGGCACTGGGCTGCTTCAGCCACAGCACAGGAGCTGGGGGCACAGCTGGGGGCACAGCTAAGGGCAGAGCTCCCCGGGGCTCCAGCTCCTCCCAAGGGGCAGCAGGGACCGCTCCTAGGTCTGCTCTGGGCCAGGGACAGCACCCAGGGAATGGCTGGAGCTGGGCCAGGGCAGGCTCAGGCTGGAGATCAGGGAAAGGTTCCGCTTCCCCCAGAGGGTGCTGGGCACTGCCCAGGCTCCCCAGGGAATGGGCACGGCCCCGAGGCTGCCAGAGCTCCAGGAGCGTTTGGACAGCGCTGCCAGGGATGCCCAGGGTGGGGTTGTTGGGGGGTCTGTGCAGGGACAGGGGCTGGATCAATGATCCCTGTGGGTCCCTTCCAACTCAGCTTATTCTGTGGTTCTGTGATATTAAATAAATTTAAAACCAAACAAACCACAAACCCCAAAAAGGAAAATAACCAAACTCAGCTTCAAAAATCTACAGCCTGCTGCATTTCAATCTGAATGTGAAAGATGTGACGGTGTCTCTGAGTCCATAACACAGGTGATTTGAAACTCACACAAGTGATTTAGGAGCCTTTTATAAAAGGCGCAGTGTGTGACAGGGTTTTGCCTGCAGGCATGGACAAGCCCAGTCTTCCCAGTGGAGGAAGCTCAGGAGATATTTGAATCTGGAGGGCAAGGCATCATCGGTAAGAACAGGAGGAGGAAGATAGCAACTGGAAGTTATTGATAGAAAAAATGGCTTTGTCCTACTTAAATTTAAGTCTGAAACCACATTTGAGCTCTTACTTTTTATTTATTTCAACATTTACTTATGAATGCAGTAATATAAAAAGCAATTCAGCCTTAATTATAGTGGTTTAGCTGAGTTGCTATGATTTTCCTGGCCCTTAATTCTCCCCATGTTTATAACTATCAAAGAGCTTAGGCTCTGGTAAATTTTTTATTCTTCGTAATTGCCAAGCCTGAGCAGAGCAATAAGAGTTACATGCTTAGCATTTCCTCATGTAATCTAAAATCACACTGTGCCAAATACAAGACACTTGAAATAAGTCCCTGTGGGTAGCAATGTATCTGCTTTAACTCATGGCATACAAAGTGTCTGATGTGGATTTTCTAGTCACCCACACACCTATTCATCTCCAGCCCACCCAAAGCCAGACACCCCCGTAACGCTGCCGCTATGGTGAAACAAATTCCTATTTTTATCCTCTTTTTACTCCTTTGTTCAGCGGTCACAACTTACTTTTTCTACACTTTTACTTTACTGGAGCAATTCACACTCGGAGCCCAAAGCTAAGAACTTCCTGCATGTCCCTGTGCCCCTGGGACACAGCTCCCCAGACCTGTGAAAGGGAAGGATGGCAGCACCAGGGAAGGGGAGAGGATGTGATCCTTCACTCAGTGGCTTTCTCCTCCCAGAAAAAGGGTGATATTCCACCCCACTCTCAGAGCCTACCTGTTGGAATCCAAAGCACGCCTCTGGCTGCCTTGGGAGGTCAGGGCATGCCTTGGGCTGTCCTGGGTGGTCGGGAG
>VZRV01004038.1:859557-891251 GCA_013398115.1 Falcunculus frontatus
TTCTTCTTCTTCTCCTTCTCCTCCATGTTCTCTAGTAGTTGTGGCATAAGATGATTGGTAGAATGAAAAAGAGGTAGAAATTACGTGTCTAGAATAGGTACAAATTAATTGGTATAAAATAGTAAATAATAAATACATTGTGAAGAATGGTTGGATCTTGGAAAGGGTACAAAAAGGACAGGGACAGCCCAAGACTGGGCAGTCCCCGCTTGGTTTCGGCCGGCATCAGACGTGCAGCCAGAGCTGAGAGCAAGCTAGAGATAAGAAGAAATAAACATCTTGAAACAGCATCTGCAGGCGTCTCTCATCTGTTCGGACTCGAGGCAAAACTTCCCAGAGGCGAAGATAAGAACCAACACTTGTGCGGAGTGCTGAACTCCCACACCTACCCAGGAAAACAAGCCACCCTTTCAGCAGTAAAACATCCCAATTGTGGTAGCAGCAACCTGCAGATTTTACTTTAAACAGACAAACAATTGAAAATATGCTTTTTTTTTTAAGTGAGGAAAACCTTAGGCAATACACAAGAAAATGGGAGAGACTGAGGAAATTCTTTCAGATGTTGCAAGCTCCGAAAATAAAGAAAAAAGAAAAAGTCCATAGCTGCACTTGAAAGACAGCTATTTCCTCATCATTCCCATTTAATCACACATGATGTGGCCACTGCTGATACAAACTAACATTCCTACAAAACCAACTCAAGGTTTTGTGAGCAGCCCAGCTCCCACAGAGCATGAGAGAAGCCATGTCCATGTGCACCTCTGTGGGATCATTGGAGCCCTCCATAGAACCCACCATTCCAATGGCTGCATCCCACAGCTCCTGACCATTTTAATTTCCCTCCTTTCCCGTCTAACTTGAATTTTCAAAGGTTTTGCCCAAGGCCCTTTGCTCGGCTCTGTTGTTTTACACGATCAGAGCTGTCCTACTTCAGAGGAGACTCCTCACTGTACGCTCTGAGCCTGCCCAAGCTGCTTTTCCCTGGAAGATCCTGACCCCACGTCCCCCAGAACAAACCCACACTTGATACCCTGGTTGCCTAGGAAGCACAGATTCCAAGGCTGGTATCCAAAGGCTTCCTCAGCAGGGCCTGAATCTCTGACAAACAGCTTGTCACAGCTTCAGTTTACAGAGTTGATAATTGTTCTGGGAGGTGCACTACAGAATAACCAAAATGCTAACAACTCTAAAAAACTGCAGCGGGTTGTGTGGAAAGATTAAACAGCTTGGTCCTATTTTCACTGGGAAACGGGAGACTTAGAAAGCATGGAATTATGTTTTTAATATTATTAAGGGGAATTAATAAGATGATAAATATTGTGGGTGGGAATCAAGAAATAACCTGATTGACAGCAGGTATTCTGCTGCTATCTGGAGGCTGAGGAGGGAAAGAGGATATTGTTTGTGAAGTGCCAGCAGGGAGAAGAGCTTGCCTTGAGGTTCACGCCAGCAAGGGGTACAAGTGGTGGAACATATGTGGCCCTGCAGAGTCCTCAGAGCTGGCCCCACACCAGAACTCTGTGACCCATCTGAGGAGATTTTGTCAAGGTGACATCGTGCAGCAGGGGCAGAGGGCTGGGCATCCCACTTGCACACATCTGGTCACCCACAAACACAAGAGCAGAGGGAATGCTTTCAGCAATCTAAAACCCAGCCACCCACCCCAAGTGGTAATTCCCCCCAGAGTACAGCACATATAGGACAGGCTTTGTTTCTTTTCAGCTGCAAGCAAAGTAATTTCCAGGCAGTGTTGCCACTGTGCTTAATTTAGATTTTATAACATCCTGGAAATCCTGACATGACGTGACTGATGGCTCTTAAAACATCCAAAGCTGCCTCCTAGTCCTTCCACTAACTGTAAGAAATTGAGGAGGAAAAGGAAAACAGGCAGGGCATCATTTGCTCTCTTATCAACTATTTAATCATAAACTTATTTTTTTAAAAAAGAGGCTACAAAAATAGCCCTGCATCCCAACTAAATATTTGGAGTCAACACGTGCAGATCTGGGTAACATATTCACACCACCCCTAAACAACCAACATAACTTTCAGAACCTTGCATCCCCTCCTGAAAAAATCAGCATCTTCCCAGCCCTGGGTCATGTAGGATAAATGCAATGTACAGCCAAGGCTGAATATATCAGCCAGCTTCAAGGCACAAAGGTCAGGTGTTGCCAGTGAAGAAGCTGCAGCCCTAGCACAGCTTGTGCTGGAATTTCCACCCAGACTCTGAAGTAGCTTTTACCATTCTCTCTGAGTTCCTAAAGGTCCCGTGCCTCCACCACCTGCATTAGCAAGCTGGAGGCAGCTCAGGAGACAGGGAAAAGCAAACAGAAGCTGCAGGAATCTGTATACAACCCTTGGCGTGATGTCCAGGCCTGAAAGCACTGCCTTCAGTACGGCAAAATAACAGGAATTTTCATTTCAGAGAGCATTAAGCTACAGCTGAATATTGAGCACTGCCGTGAGTGGGAAGAATGCACGGTAATCAATGTAATTGATAACGTAAACTTCAGCTTTATTCCCGAATAGCATATATTTATACCTTTTCAATCATTCGATTTTTATTAATTCTCTCATTGGTTCTTAGCATCATACATCAAAAAGATGATTGTCATCTTTTTCTCAGTTCCTTCTTTTCAGGGGTTCTTTGTCCTGCGTCCTTCTATAAAAGATACATCGTTCTTCCCTAAGACTCAGCTCTTTTCCTTCCTTGTCATCGTGATTTTGCAAACTTGTCAGCACCGTCCTGCACGTATACAATATGGCGTGCGGCCTAGCACAAAGTTAGCCTATAAAGCTTTTCTTCAACTTTTAAAATATAAAGTTACCAGTTATACTTTAACATNGTTTTCTCAATGAATTATTGTTCCTCAATAGCACTATTATTCTTTGTTAGTATGCTTTATATCTTTTAACTTTATTAATATTTGTATTTCTTCATCAGTTATATAACTCAAAGGCTATTATTCTTTTTCTATAAAAGTACTGTTCTTTGTTAATTCTGAACAGTAGTATTGTTCTTTGTTAGTTTCTCAATACCAGTCTTGGTTGTGCAGACCCTTCCAGGCCCTGCAGCAGACCCTCTAGGGATGCAGACCCTCTAGGGATTCTGAGTGCCCTCGAGGGATTCTAAATGCCCTCGAGAGACCAGCCATTCCTCTACAGAGCACCAGTGCACAAGGGCCAAATCCTGTTGTCAGAAATATTGTACTGCTCAGAGCAAAGCTGGGGGGCAAGGAAGGCAGAAAGAGTGCTGTGCTCTCTTCAAGTCACCTATAAACATTCCATTCCTACAATACTCCACTGCAAACTGACAAATCCAGCTCCCTGGGCACTGGTGGTTTATTAACCTTTCAAATTATCTAAATGTTTGCAAAAATTTTTGTCTATTTGCCACGCTTCCTTTTCCACTTGAGCTTCGTAATGCAGAAGTGACAATAAGTGGGAAGAAAGGTTAGAAAAGCCAACCAATCCCATTCTGGAGTACAATTAACACAGTACTTTACTTTCACAGGGCAGTTCTGGCTTAGTAAACATAATGATAGCTTTACTCGGAGGTATGAATGAGAGGGCATTTATTTGCATTGCTAACACACCTTGGCAAAGGTGCAAAGATCAAAGACAAGCTGTCAGCATAATTGTAAAATAACACTTTCCCCCCATTTTAATTACTTGAAATGGCTTTTCTCTATTATTAATAACATTCTCTACCATTGGAGCAAAACTTGATTAAAGGCACTGCTTTATGCACAAACACAGAGGAGGTTTGCATAACGTGGGAATGACTTAGAAATGTGTTTGGAGAACACTCCCAGGCACAGGGTGGGACTGCGGTGGTCTCCTGTGCACCAGGAGTTGCACTGGATGGTCCTGGTGGGGCCGCTTCCAAATCAGGACATTCTGTGATTCTGTGTTTGGGTTGCAAACAGGGAACAAAATTAAACAAATGTGCTCAGTTCAAATCCAGCCAAATCCAGGCAGTTTGAAGCGAGACACAGCTCGCTCTTTGAGAAGTTCCCAGCTCCAAGAGGGAGCTGCTGTGAATCCAGCTGGAAAGCCCTGCCAGGCAAGCAAAGAGAAAAGTTTTGTACTTACTGAACCTCTCATGTGAGAGCAGGTCACCCTTCCCAAAGAAGAAGGAATAAATTCTATTGGGAAGGAATTGTTCCCTGGGAGGGTGGGGAGGCCCTGGCACAGGGTGCCCAGAGAAGCTGTGGCTGCCCCTGGATCCCTGGCAGTGTCCAAGGCCAGGCTGGACCCTGGGACAGTGGAAGGTGTCCCTGCCCATGGCAGGGGTGGCACTGGATGGGCTTTAAGGTCCCTCCCAACCCAAACAATTCCCTGAAAAAACTCCGTGATCTCAAGTTTGACCCAGTGCCCTCTAAGCCTCCCTCCAACACTTTCAGTGCATTCTGGAGGAGTCCCCACACACAGCTGCTTTAGCCACAGCTGATGGTTGGCCTCCCCCAGATATCTTATGGCTCATTTTCCCACCACGCAATCTTACACTTGGTGCCCAGAATAAAGACACCACAGCAGCACAGCCCTGATTACCCGTGTTAATAAACCCTGGCTGTACAAAAGCAAGTGACACCCTGCTGTTGTTCTCCCCCAATACTGATAATGCCTCAGTGCAACAAAATAAACACCAAAAATGTCCTCATTGCTGCAATAATTCTTCTCAGTTTGACACATCCTTCTCTCCAAGAAAATGCCTTGCATTTGAAGCTTGAAGGATTAAGTGATTTAATAAGTTTTTTTCATCCCTGTCTTCCATGATTTCCATTTGATAGCTCTGGTCCAGCCTCAACACTCACTGAGCCATTTCTGCAGATGATTAGCTCTCTGAATACATTTTGCATTGTTTGATAGCATTTAATAGAGGAATACGGCAGTACAAGACTAAAAGCAAATTAATTTACAATAGATAAACTTTTATGGTCGCATTAAAAAAAAAAAAAAAGTCAATTTGCTTTACATGTGAAAAACTTAGATTTTTCCAAGAGATGAACAAACTGCAGACATTTCATAATCCCCAAAAGCAGTGACCACAACAGCTCACCAGTGACAGTCTTGTCATTTGTTCCAGAGCACATGCAGCAAATTACAAACTTCCCTCGTTTTTATTGAGATGATTACACTGATTTTTCCCAAATTGCCCTGCCCTGTGCTTGAAAGGGCTGGCAAACTGCAGCTTCTCTGTGGAGAACCATCATCATTCCATCAGCTCGTTAGCAGCAGAGCAGAGAGGATGCTCTTGGGGCAGTTGTGTAGTTTCCTCCAATATACGATAGAGCCCATGAGTAACACAAAAAAAAACAAACCAAAAAAATACCCAAAAAATCCCCAAAAACCCCAAAACAACAATAAACTCGCTCCCCCTCCCCCCCAAAAAAACCCGAAACCAAAACAAACCAAAAAAAAACCAACCAAAAAGAATTAACATTCTGTGATTCTCTGGTTTCAATTGTTGCTACTCAGATGCTTACATATAGGCATTGAACCTGCACTGTTCCACTGCACCTAAAACATGAAGTGTCCCACGGCAGAGGTCTTGGCAGCATCTACACCACCGTTTCACCAGGATGGAAATGGGAGCAGCTGCCTGTGCCTGAAGGGAAAGGTGTCTGCAAATCATGGCACCATTTTCATTCAAAGAGGATTTGCCTCTGTGGGTATCGGCCATCCCTCGTGCTGCCTGCAGACCTGGGAGCGTCCAAACTGACCAGTGCACCCTGCAGCTGCTTCAGAAAGCACCCTCAGTCCAAGCTGTGTGCCTGTTACCCCTCTCTGGCTGCAGGGTGAAGCAGCAGCTCAGAGAGAGCTAAACCCTCAAGCCAGGAGGAAAAGCTGTGCAGTGCCCAGGGCACAGCCAGGGCTGCAGCTCCACCTTCCCAGGGACATCATCTGCAGTCCAAGCAGGCCCAGACAACCTTCAGCCTTTCCAGACCCGTGAGAGCTCCAGGACATGAGGCACGTGTAGTTTAACCGTGTAAGTTCCAGTGCTTGATTTATATTAAATGGAAAAAACATTTCCATTCGTGTAATTTCAGCAGTACAGTCAGCCTTCTAAAACACAACAACCAAGGTACAGGCAGGACAGATATACACTGCTGGACACCTTCCCCCACCCCAGTTTGCTCAACAAGTCCTCTCCAAGGTAACAGACCCAACTGCACTGCACACAAAAACTCCTTATATCAAGATGAAAAGAGTATGAGAATCCCAAAAAGCAAAACCCCCCTTCTCTGAGAGGTTAAGATGCCTCTTATGGGAGGAAAATTGGGTATCTGGCAATCTTAGAATGCTTCAAGAAGCTGGGATTGTATTTATTTCCCATCTATGTGAGGGAGGGAAAAGGGCTCTTAAAAATAGTTTGTTGCTCAACATAGTCTTTTGCAGGCCTTTAACTTTTTTGTTATTCATTGAAATTTATAAGTGAAAGCTGAGAGTCACAAATGGAAAAGAGATTTGACTGACAGCTACAACTTCAATTTGTATGAGAAATCTACCTGGAAAACAGACTTATCACGGCCTCACCTTCCAGTAACACAACCATGACTGTTACACTCACTGTCCTCTTGTGTACCCATCCTCCCACTGGAAATAACAAGTGAATTACAAAACAAATTGTCTGATACATGTGACAATAAAATTCATAGTCCACTCCACTCCAGCTAATTAATTTTCTTCAAACCACATCCCAGAGTGATCAAATGAGACCTGAGCTCTTTCATGAGAAGAAAATCCCACCGGAGTTCCTGAACATCAAATGTAACAAACACCAGCATTTCAACATTTGCATCACCATGTTTGAATCCCCATGTTTGCATATGCAAGCACCTATTTGCATGTAAGCATTATGTTTTATTAATAGTGATTAATATTAATATCCCAAGGTGGTAGTCTGTGTGGGTTTTGAATCGATGCAGAACGGGCTCGTGCAATGAGACAAATGCAGGTTGGTCATGGTTAAGGTCATCAAGAGAAGAGGATGTATCTGACCACACTAAAAACAAAGCAAAGCACCACATTGCTCCTCTCAGCACTTACTGTTCACAACAGCACCACTGTGAAGCTTTCCAGCAGAGCCCTTCTTTTCTCTGCCTGGCCCTGGGAACCCTTTTGCACATTTTCATATAGATTATATTAAATATGGGAATTTTAGCTTCCCTCATGAGACTCATCTCTAGAGTGATTTTCCCTAAATAATGGCCATCTGTTCGGAATGACCGCCCCAAACAACTCGCTTTGTTAACGGCACCTTTGCTGCAGTTAATTCACCCGTGGGGATTACTCCAGCCAACTTTACATTGGCCTCTATTGTTACGAAGACCTATCATCAAGCAATTAAATGACAGCAAGAATGCAATAAAGTACAACAGTTTTACTTGTATCATTATCCTGGCGTTAATGAAAGGCTATCACACCCCTGACTGCAACTCCGAAATTCTGCCATTCAGGAGAAAACTCCCGTCAGCAGCTATTTTCAATCTTAATGATTTGAGCAATTAACATCCTTGCCTAAGCCCTTCCCCAGTATTTCACCCCAAATTAAATTAAGGATAGCTCTGAAGTGATGTCCAAGGGCTGCTGTTGAAGCCAGGTCTAATGGACACAAGGCTTGGTGTTCCGGAGCTCGGCCGGTGTGGGAAGGTGTTTGTTTCCCTGTCAGACAGGTGAATCTCACAGAGGAGAATTCACAACCCCTTCTCCTCTGTGTAAATGGAACAAGAAACTAGCCTTCTGAATTCTCTACTCTGTATCAGTCTCAGTAGAAAATAATGAAATTGAATTGCCCTCACAGTCCTTTCGGTATCCCTCTGGCAGGCCGCACTTCTGGCATGACATATTTCCTTTTCTTATTTCTGAAGCTAAACATAAACTTAAATAAACTTCTTTGAGAAACAAGATGCACATAATTGCCACAAACACCACAAGGTGTCTAGACCATTTCATCTTTCCAAATTACCCTGGATTTGAAATTTATACAATCAGGATTCTGTATTTCTGATATAAAACAGAGCAGTAGGTCTGAAACAAATTATGGGTTCCCCCCCCCCCCCCCCCCCACGAAGCAAATGCACAAATTCATGTTGGCATGAAGTAGTGCTTTCCCTACTGCCGAGAGGATCCAAGTGCAGTCATACTGCTTGGCATGGATTCAGCTAATATGCATATGCAGTTCTCCTGCCCTGACAGAAGGCAGTATATTTACCAGCCTGTATGTGCAGTTAGGCTAAAGTGTTGTTTTTCACTGGGACTCATAACCTCTACTCTTTGGAATATTTATTTCCTTCCTAAGATGCCATAGGGAAACTTTCTGCAACTTTACTATATCACTTCTACATCAATACTACACTCCAGTTTCTTCTAGGTAACTGGCCAAAACAACTGGATGGGAAAGCTCCACAACAGAAACTATTGCTTGAGGGAGAATATGAATGAATTCTTTGTTCATAAGCAATTTTAGATTGTTTTATAAATCAGATGGTCCTGACCTTAATTTTTTAAGGCAGAAGTATTTAACCCAATCTAATTACAAGAACAACATGCAAGTACAGTGTCCCAGGAAAGGTCCTTCAGAGGGAAGAGTTTTCCAAACCAAACAAGAAACACAGGATTCAGCTATCTCACCTCTTAGAGGAGATGAAACTGATTTTGTTTCACTTCTTGGGACAAACCACAGCAGCTGCTAGGAAGGATGGACAGTCTTGATTGTCTCTCCAAACCCACTCCCCTTTGCTATGCAGGGGCAGAATCTTTTTTCTTTCCTCTGGGTCCATAATCCAAGCCAGAAATCGGAAGAATTAAAATTATACCTTAATTCTCCTCACTATCCTTCACATAAAATTATCTTCAACTAAAATTATACAGCAGAAACATTATCTTTAAAAACTGGAATAAAGCACAAGGGAACCTCATGGCATATAGGAATGTTCCCTGTGTACTGAGAAAAATAAACAAGAAATAATATATTAATATAATAACACAGGGGTTTTTTCTTGGAAAAACATGGATAATAAAGCAGCAGAGAAGAGATTTGTTCTGTGAAACGAGTTGTGCTCGCATGAGAAAGACCTGAACATCACTCATGCTGCTGAGAGAAAACGTCTATTTCCCAACTCCCTTACGAATGACAATTTCATCTCTCCCAACTCTCTATTGTCAAGCAAAAGAAATATGGTGTAGGCTTGTAAAACAGCCAAACAACTGACATTTACTTTTGGTAGTCCCTCCAAAGTTGTGCACTTTCAAAACCAATACTTTTGACTAATAACCTTTCTGTTCCTCATCATAACATTTGTTTGGATCTTTTTCTGAGTCCTGGCCTATTGAAAATACCTTGCTAGAGTGATTGTGTCCTTCACACCTACAGTGTAACATGGTGACTCTCCTCTCGACACCACTGATATTTCCAAACACACAGGAGAGCAATGGAACAGAGCTGAGTGTTTCCCAGAAGTTCCCAAGAGAAAATTGTGCCCTTGAGAGTTTTCCCAGTGAGGTTTGCCTGTGTATCTTTTAAGGGACAGCTGTTGCAAAGGTCCCCATAGCCAAACCATGCACTAAAGGACATTTCTGAAGCTGCACAAAGGGGTTTTTCCCCTTTGTGCAATGGGCAAATCAGAGCAAGCAACAACCTGCAGCAGATCTGGATTCTGGGGTTCATTTAAAAACCCAAGGAGATCAGAGCTTTCTCCCTCACACCCTTCAGTGCTATCTTCACTCATCAGTTCTTGACTTCACTGTGGAGTGGGAGTTGGAGCAGGAAGTTCTCTTGCTCCAGCAGTGCTCAGTTATCCCTCTCAAGGGTGGAGGACCCTGGGTGTCCCCAATATTCATCCTCCTACTCATACCCAGTATCCAGGATCTTCCCTCCAGGACCTCCTTTCTGGTCTCTCTTCTTTCCGAGACCGCTTCTCACTTTGGGAGTGCTCCTTTTTCCAGCCCAGCTCTGCTGTCCAGGACCCCGAGGCCTCAGTTCTCCCTTTGCAGTCTGTGTACAAAAGCCCAACAAGTGCCTGCCAATCAGTGGGTCTGGTTTAGGTCTCCCTGGAGGATTTGGGATGTGCCCCTTTTCTAATTCAGGCATTATAAGATTTTACAGCCATCCCATAGCAGGCTTCTGGCAGAGTTCAGAAGTTCAGTTTTGGATGTTCACGCAGAGGCCACTTGCGAGTGTGCACAATTTGTCCCATTTACAGCACTTAGGTATGAATTTATTAAATATATGATGAATAGTCAGCACAAATTCCTGATTAGACCCTAATCACAGAGTTCCAGACAGAGCACAGGCAGAGGTACCGTACTCTTGATTAAAGCTGAAGTCAAAGCAGCCTCTGCAGGACCCCTGCAGCACACTGAGGGCTCTCCTCACACGTGTGTACATGTGAGCACAGAGCCCGACCCATGCTGATCAAGCCTTTTGTGTTCTGGGGCACTGCACACCCCCGTAGGTGCTGCAGTAGTGGTGAAATGCCACATCTGGATTCTATTTTTTACATTGAGCTTCCATTGGAAAAGACAGCCCCAGTCAAGGTGGTGGCAGGGGAGAGCAGCCCAGACAAATACACAAACTAGATGATTAAAAACGTGGAGGTGTATGCTGAGAATATACAAATCAGAGGACTAGCTTTGCTCGCACTTGCATCAGCATAAAACTTGACTGGCCCAAGGGAACTCGGTATAGCTGAACCTACATAAATAATGAGCTGTGAAATCAAGCCTTGAATAGCAAATAATACACTTCATGATAGTGCTCATTTCATAATATTGCTGCATTACCTGCCTTCTGCATTAGCCTGCCTCAGAGTCAAGGGTGAGCAGAGTATACAGCTGATAACCAGCTAATCAGTGGTTACATAAAAATACATCCAATTAGGCTCTGGAGTGAAGAGGGGGAAGCTTGAAAATAAGAAATAAATTAATTTTTTTTTAGAAAATTCTAATGAATTTTTTAAATAGCTTTTGAGACACCTATTTAGTTGCTTCATGTCTAAAGGCCGGTGAGAGGCAGCGGTGGTTTTCCTCTCCCCCCCACCAAGTGCCAGTGAGCTGAGCTGATTGCTGCACATATCATTTGACATCCTGCAAACACGAGTGCTCCACCAGCAGCAAAGGCAGACAGAAACTTTCCCAGCATTTGTCACATCCCCTGGCTGGTTCTCACTGAGCTGTTTGGCATGGAAATGTGGGGAGGGATGGAGCTCTGAGAGACGGAACGTGGGGAAAGCACCTGCGACAGAGCGTCATCTCCTTATTAGGGACTCTGGATTGAGAAAATGAGACAGGGAAATGCATCGCTGTGACAGTTCTGGTATTGCCTGTTACGCAAATAAAGAGGAAGTTCATCATTAAATCCTAATTAAGTATGCCTTCATGGCTTTGCTAAAATCCATTTATTTTCTAGGAAGCACACAAGCACACACAGCTTCAAACTGGACGCAGCCCCAGCACGGACCCCAAGCTCAGCATAT
The DNA here is from genome assembly GCA_013398115.1 of Falcunculus frontatus. Classification (NCBI taxonomy): domain Eukaryota; kingdom Metazoa; phylum Chordata; class Aves; order Passeriformes; genus Falcunculus; species Falcunculus frontatus. Next base: position 871,041 of record VZRV01004038.1, read on the forward strand.
CCCAGAGCACTCTGCCGGATGGATAAACACAGAGAGCCCCTGTGCCTTCAGGTTCCAGAAACTGCTTCTCACAAACAGGAAGAGCACACAGGCAGATAGCGAGCTGGACCAGAATGTTCTCTTCAAAAATGATTATGAAACACTTAAAATCTAAAGCAACAAAGAATGCAAACAGAAAGAAGATTGAATCGCCCTAGGAAGCTCAAAAGAAGGTCATGCTTGATTGGATTCAGATTTGATTGAGATTCGCCCTCATTCATTAAAAAGTTTGAAGACGTTCAGGCACCCAAAAATTAACTCTCAAGTTGCAGAGCAGGGTACAGAGGAGCCGTTTCTCACAATCTGGGTTTCTCACACAGCTTTTCTTACAAACCTATCACCTGAACTCCTACAGTTACACAAGCCCTCATAACCCACACATCAGCAAACCATGTTTGTTTTAGCAAATAATGGCATCAATTCAATCAGCTGCCAAAGCCCCCAACATCCTGGGAGTATGCACACACATCTCCAGTTCTGCAGCCACTCATAACACTGACATCCATTCCACTGTTGGACTAACACACATGCAACTATTTAATTAAATAAATTACCAGGCTAGTACAAAATTAGTATAAAATCATACACTTTATGACTATATGACTTCAGCAGGGACGGCATTTATGCTTAAATTAAGTCCTGCACTCTGTGTCCTGTAACTCATAGGAAGTAGACAAGAATTATTATCTCCACGCCCTGCACAAATGGGAAACTGTGGCAAGAGAAAGGTTAAGTGACTTGCTCAAGAACACCTGAAAGGTTAGAAATGATGCTGTTGTGAGTGATGAGTAGGAGAGTGGCTGAATAACTCTTGTTTAAAGCCTGAAGTATGTTTACTGAAACAGATTAAAAACAGGTTCTTTGCTTTTAAAATGGCTTGTTGGAATTTTTCAGCATTTTGTGATTCTTTTCTCTTGCCTTCCACCATCAGCAAAGTTCACAGACATGAAAGCAATATTTAACATTAAAACCTTTAAAAGTTATTCTGATCTCAGTGATGTTGACCTAAATTTAGAACAAATTCAAGGATAAACTTTGTCCTGTAACCTCCACGTGTCCCATCAGCCCCTCATACTCAGGCTCACAGAATCACCTTTCAGGGAAGAGGCCCTAAAGAACATAGCCCCTTGCACAGCACAGGGAAAGTCCTACCCCCACTAACCCTACCTTCAACACAAGCAGGTCAGCAGTGTAAATCTGCCTTTCAATTCCTTATGCTTGTACCTAAATGTTTCCTCAGTACCTCAACTCAGATGTTTAAGGTATCCATCCCAATCAGTGTAGGACAGACCATCCAAGAGCAGTCACGTCTGGGCAGGCTCTGAGTACTGAACAGATCAAATACATATGCAGCAGAAAAACTGCAATTAAACTCGAAGCCAAGAAAACTCCAGGCATTTTCTATTGTCCAGTATGCACAAAAGCGAGTGACTCAAAGAACTTGCAGCTTCTTTTTGAACACAAACAAGAGGCACTCCTGAGCTGGAGGAAGCAGGGTCACAGGGAGTTGCATCACAGCTATAAATAGTTCTGATTTTAAGTTTACAGTTAAAGGAAAACAGAAAATACAACAGACAGCACCTATGCTTCTTGTCCTTCTCTAAATTCTCTTACAGTTGACCTTGAGACTATTTAATATTAGCCTAAGGGTGGAAAGAAATGGTCTTCCTCACTCCAACCATTTAATAATAGCTTGTTCTCCTTCTGCTCAGAACGCAAGCAGACACTGCTTCTGCCATGCCTTCAGAAAGTGGTTTGTTCACAGCAAGCTGGTGCCTGAAGCACCGGGATTGCCCCTGCCCGGGATGCAGGGCTGTGCCCCCACTCTGGGCAGCACAGATCCAGGTCCAGCACATGGCAGTGTCTCAGCACGGGGTGAGCATGGAACAATTCCTGTTACCCAGCACAACCCTTTACAGGGCCATTGCTGGGTGGGGGCTCCTGCCACTCAACCAGAGGGAAAAACAAACCAAACCCACCATTAAAGTCGAACCACTATGTGAATTTTGATTCAACAGGCGTTTTGTCAAGAAAAAATGTCTGCGAGCCGTTTGGAGATGGGGTGAAATCAGATTGTTAGACTCTATTTTGTTCCCGTTTGTGGAACGCTCCGGTTTTACAGTGTCACGGGCTGCCTGAGGAATGCGAGAAGGAGGCTCGGGCTGTCCCCCCGAGCCCTGGAGCCGCAGTGCCCTCTCCTGAGCTCCGCGGGCTCGGCAGGCACCATGACCAGGCGCTTTTCCAGAGCCCATCCCCGCACAGCTGAGCTGCTCCCGAGGAAGCCCGGCCGGGCTGGCTCCGCTCCGCAATCGCGCACGGACCGGAGCAGCACGGATCTGTGCGCGGATCCCTGGCAGCAGCCGGGATCGGGGATGCTCCAGAGGGATGGGACGCGAGAAGCGAGGCTGTCTCAGGTTCCCTTCCCGAAAACACCTCTAGAACAAGGCGAAATAAGCAATCGGCAGGAATGCGCTGCCGCACGGGAGCGGGAGCTGCTGCAGTGCTGCGGGCTGGCAGAGCAGCTCCGGGAAGGGACGGGAGCGCTGATGCCCCGGCCACACCGGCAACACCGTGATGCTCCAGCCGAGCCACCGCAGGGGCAGCTCTGAAGAAATGCTCTTGCAGCAATGCGTGGCTGCTTCGGAATTCCAGGCGGGGAAACGGCGAGTGCATTCCCACTGTAATCGCTGTGATCCCTGGAACAGCCACGGCGAGCACACAGCCCAGCTGCCAGGCACAGGATCTGGGGACTGGGACCCATGTAGACACAGGCAGCATCCCACCACGCTGCCAGCGCCAGTGGCAGAAACCTGGATCCAAATTGGCTATAGGATAGCTCCCTTAAAAGCCATTCCAGCCATCTAGGAGGCTAAATATAGGTTTCATTTTAAATAAAGCCAGTTAAAAGTGCTTATCTTCATTTTTTTCTATCATAAAGTAGTCTCTTGAAACTATTTTTTCCTCATTTTCTCTATTCACATGTTTTCCCAGCCCTCTCATTTGGGTTCCTGATTTCAGCTCCAGCCCTGCTTTACAAGCTGATTTCTATTGAAATGGTGACAAATTCCTTCTTGCCTTTCTTCCAGGGGTTCAGGAGGACACACATGCACCATGCAGTTCAGTTTCAGAGGAGAGCAAGTTTAAGGGACATTTAAAAACCCAGTTTCATTTCTTTCTTCTCCTGCTTAGCGCTGCATTTTCCATCTGCTGATACACTGTAATTGAGTGATGCTCACTGTAACTTTATTTAGACAGAACTCATGAGTCATGAAGAACACAATGACAACAAACCAACTTTTGGGCAAGTCTTTGCTGCAGCTGTCACACCAAGAAGTTCAAGAACTTTCAAATCACGCAATCATTAAGGCTGGAAAAGACCTCCAAGACCATCCAGTGACAGATGCCCACCTTGTCACATAGCCCACAGCACTGAGTGCCATGTCCAGATGTTCCTTGGACACCTCTAGGGATGGGGAATCCATCACCTCCCACGCAGAATTAAAAGTATTTCTGTGTGTTTATGTCTCATATTAGCAAACCACAACTCCTTGCTTAATTTAATACTTGCCGTTACCAAAGTAACATCCAAATATTTCAGCCTTGGTGCTCACAGCAGCCACCTTTCTCCATGATGTTTTGCTGTCATCCATTTATAAACATCAATTCTTTCCTTACCTGCTAAACTGAGCTTAAATGAGCACTGCTGTAAAGTTTAGCAACAGCAAGAACTTCAACTACCAAAGCACCTTTTCATGCCAAAACATCTGTGTTTGTGCACCAGCAACAATGATTAATGTCAACAGGGCTCTGGGAACTATGTTTGTTAATTAACTGCTGCTGTAGAGCTTGCAGGCAGAGTACAAAACATGACGTTCCTACAGGGTGTACACAAATACTTATTATTTTCCTTATGCAAAAAATCCCAAAAGAAGTGCTATTGTTTGGGTTTGTTTCATTTGACAGATGAAACAGTTACGCTTCCTGTTGGGTATTTTGCAGTAGGGTCTCCACCAGCAGAACGCTGGAGAAGATAAACAGAAGTGGAGGTTGGGTTTCTGTATTTCCTCTGAGTTAAGTCATCCCTGGAGAAAGGCAATGCCCGCTCTAAAGTCAAGTGTGATAAATTCCTGTAGGGGATTATACGATACAGCTTTCTGTGATAGCAAGAGATTGAACTCACTGACCCAGAAAGCCCCGTTACGGTCTTCTCTTGCTAAAATGCTCCTTCCCAGGTACTGTTATCAGCACCAGCTGTACGAGAACAGTCTGGAGGGACCTGTTTGGCTGGTGATGCTGCCAGGAGCCATGCAGCGTCCTTTGGGGACCACCTAAATCAGCTGCTGCTGACAGAGCTGTCTGTTGCTCTGGAGACCAGAGCTCTTTGGGACACCCAGCTAATGGGAGAGAGGGGCACAGCTCGATGGAACCACGATCTATGGCCTGCAGCCTTCTGGCTGAGCTCTGCACACCAAACAAACCCCGTGATATATTCCCCAGCTACAAGCTGATCCATAACCATAACCTCTCCCCATGGCTCACTGCAGAACCCTGTTTGCTATCCTGGACCCTGGGATGCTGCTGTAATTGGCTCCATCCATTACCTTAAAGTGTTCTCCTGTTTATCCTGCCTTTATCACATCGAGCCATTGTAAAAATCTCTTCTGGTTTACATCTTCCCTGTGCTTTCAGCAATGCTATTACTCCTATAATAAGCTTAATGAGGACACTGAGTGGAAGAGTCTTCACATAAATCATCACAAGAGAAAATGCTCTGGAGATGCAAACAGCAATGTCACACTGCCCTCTGTTGAAATTTGAGGCATACAAGTCATTTTGAAACTTCTTATTTCTAAGGACTAAAGGTTCATTATTTCATATTTTTTAACTGCAACAGCTCTTTCCAGCCGTTGGAGAAGATGATTATTTTTTTCCACGGATTACAACATCCATATTGAACTAAGTCTAAAGAGCTGTCAGAGAGAGAAATCGCTACATCTCTACAGTCAGGGGGGCAGCAGGGAGTGGCTGCAAATTCTGAACCTGAACATCTCTTTCAATCCTCAAGACTTGCCCCAACACTAATCATGATAGATTGAGCCTTTTTAGCCTCTGAATAATCAAACCCACCCTGAAGCCAAGCTGGCTCTCACCAAAGCCCATCCACTGTCACACGGCCACTTCCTGTCACAGCCTCTGGCAACCACGCCAAATACTCTCCTTCAGAAGCATTCCTGCAGGGAATACTTCCCCCTCAGTTAAAGCAGTGACACCCTGGGAGGATCTGCTGAGTGGTCTGCAGGAATCACTAACATTTGCCCTCGGTGCTGCAAAGGACTCTCCTGCTGCACAGCTCATCCTGTCTCTGCAGCACATTAAAAACACAAAAATACAAATCTTTCCTCTTCTGTACTTATCAGGTTGTGCCATTTATCGTGGTTTAAAAATCCCAGGTGACACTCCATGATTACACTGCAAGGTTTTTGACAGGCACAGACCCATACTTTAATGAGCCCCCTTTGCTTTGCACACATTGCCCCGGAAATGGGTCGGGATCAATGATCATATTGATCATCGATTATCAATAGAGGTGTCATACACTGTGCGCAGCAAGTCTGCAAGACAAGAGGAAAATGAGACTCTAGGAGGAACAAGTCTGTATTCCGACCCTGTCCAGACTGAAGTCACCCTCAGTGGGGTGGAATTTGGGGAAAACCCCTTTTGGAATGACTGGCAGGAGGGTGTTATGGAGAGGAGGAAGGTGCTGGAAGGAGCAGCTCAGGGCAAGCTCAGAGCTGGAGGAGGGCTGGCAGAGCAGAGCTGCCCAGCACAGCCTCTCCTGCATTCCTGTTTGCCCTCCTGGGGCCAGAAGAGCCTCAGCTACACGTGAGAGAAAAGGAGAGCAGCTCTGCATTGGCATCCGGATCAGGAGGAGCACAAAGGACTGGTAGAGGGCAATCATGTGCTTTGGCTGCCCAACAGCAGCACGGGGCCCTCCTGAGATACCCACCCACAGAGAGCGTGGAGCCTGAGGACTCACGAGCAAAGCTCATCCATCCTCGTTGTCTGAATGCACATTTTTATCATATGGGTGACATTCACAAAGGCAAATGCAAGCAAGGCTCTTCAAAATGTATTTCTGGTAGAGATAATGTTTTCTACCACAATGACAGCTACAATACCAAATCCAACTTATCAGCATTCTTCTCTGATCTAAAAAGTAATTCATCAGCTCTATCATTGTATCTAATAAGAATATGATGTAAAGTCTCAACTTTGAAAATGAGAGTCAAAAGCACTCGTAAGAACCCCATGAAGTTTCCTTCCTTATCTTTCATTTGCTGCAGACATGAGAGCATCAGCCTTTCTTCATTTAAATTGCAACAGTAAAAAATGGGGGCTTTTGGTGCCTCTAAATATTTCTGGATTTCAGTGCTAAAAAATTGTATCCCCTGCAGCATGGCCCAAGAGGACTGGACATGGAGTGTGACCTGAGCAAACTACTCAATATGTAAAATCAGTAAGTCAGCTATTTTCATTTCACCACTGCCAAAGCAGGAGCACACTGGCTGGCTCGGCTTACAAAACTCTCCCAGGCTTGTGAGAGAGTGAATGATCTTCATTTTGGCTCCCTTGCCAAGCTGGGACAAGTATTTGAGGCCACATGAGGATTACAGGATGGGGGAGTCCGAGCACACTCTAAGCAACATTAACTTTAATTACACACAGACTTCTCCCTGGAAACAAGGTGCTCATAAAAGCACCCTGATCTCCTCCTCTCCTGGTAGGAATTACACCCCAACAGTGATTTGCAGACCAATTACTGGTGTCACATAAGAGCAAAGTTTATATCAGAACTGAGGCAGAAATCAAACATATGTACAGGTTTTTATTACCAGAACAATGTATAATAAGCATCAAAAAATAAATCTTCTGAAGGCTAAACATTTAGACACACCTTTAAACAAAACACACCTGAAGCCTGGAGCTAACAGCAGCAGTTGATAACAGATGGAGGTTAAAAGCAGCTCTCCCCAGTGGCTGCCAAATGCAGATCTGAAGGAGAAAGGATGCACCAGTTAATGTTCAGAGTCCAGTTCTAGCAAAAAAAAAGAGGAAAAAAAATGTGTCACTGGGCTACCAGAATCCTGTGTTAAAACCCATGGCCAAGCCCACGTCAGTCTGCAGGAATGAAGGATATTTTCAATGCTCCAGCTGAATTACACCTCACTTGCTGCTAAGGCTGTGTGCACAACAGCTTTACAGCACTCTTTGGGCTGACTTTTTAATATCAACCCTGAAATATTCAACTGGAGTTCAGTCTTTAAGTCTTGAGATCATTCAAACCAGAGAGAAATTGCAGAAAGCTTAAATGTTTGGAAACACTGAGGGCAGGAGGAGGTAATTAATCTGTTGTAACCAAACAATTCCATATAGTCCTGGACTGGTTGTGCTGTGAAGAACATAAGGATGTTTCATTTGCTAACAGGTCAACTCCCAAAGGTTGGATGCCAAGCTAAATGCAGGAAAAGCCTAAAGAAAAGTTCACACACCTACTTGTGCTTGTAACACCCAGTCAATGACAAGATATAGATTTAAACCTATTAGTGCCCTTTGGTTTTCACACATATATGGCAAAGCCACACATCAAATCCAAAATACTTTCAGTTTACCTGCTCTCTTTTCTTTTTGCTTCTACAATCATAACTTTCTCAGTCTCTTTAAAATTTGACCGTCCAGTACAGCTGCACAAGTACAGAAAAGCAATATATATGCAATACCTTCATCTTCCTTTGCATAAAACCAACATGTCTAACATAATTTGATCACAGTGGTTAGGGTTTGCCATGAAAGGCTGGACCAGATTGTCCTTGAGGTTGCTTCCAACACACAATTTTATGATTCTAAGATATTCCAAAAAGTCTTTCACTCTCACTTCCCCTCTCTCCAGGTATAGTTTTCCAAAAGTTCTGTATAACAGCTCTTCCATGAAGCCAACATTTCCTCCTGTTCCTTCCTCTTTGAAGATGAAGAGGGGAAGCTGACACCTCTTCAAGTAACTTTAACTTCCAGAGTTAAATTTCCATCACCCCAGCAGCACACAGAGCCTGAGGAGCTTTGGGATGCACAGCAGCCAGTTGTTCAGCTGGGTGAAAGAACTTCTCATAGCATCTGACACTGCCTTTCATTCTGTGTTGTTTTATTTTTCCTTCATGCTCTACCAGCTGCAACCAGAATATTTTTTAAAAAAAGGGAAAAAAGCCCGAACACAATAGGCAATTTTCCCTCCAGGTTCAAATTACTTTGCCTCTTAATTAAAAGTAAAGCACAGAATTCGACAGAAGTGTCCGTTTTTAAAGGCACTGTCTAGTCAGGGTTGAGTAGAACCAAGGCCACAAATTTACTCTTACACTCCTATTTCTGGGAGGATCTTTCTTGTCTCTTTTCACTGAGGCAGCAGGGTCAGCTCAGAGCCCAAAGCAGAGCATTCACACCCACATGCTCTGACATGGCCAGGCATAAAACCGCAGTTTCTTCCCCAGAAGTTTCTCTCAGGCACCCACAAAACCCGCAAGAACATTTTGCTATCTGTGCCAGGGGAAGCCAAGGCGTCCTGTCCTGTCCATGTTTCCCAGGCAGTTTGTGTGAATATTTAAGTAGGTTTAATGTCAACACAGTTTCAATTTAACCCAAAGAGCAGAGCAGCCAATTTGAGGAGGCACACGTTACATGCTGAGGTACTGAGCAAGACTTCGAGAGAAAGAACTTGTGGAATTAATTTATAACACTACACTGTTTTTCTCAGTATTATGGCCTGTTACATATTAGGCACCTATTTAAGTATTTTCCCTTTTCTCCAACCTCCAGAAAATAAAGTTTGAAAAGCATTCTTCTCCTTAAAAGCTCTCTTCGGTGTTTCATATTACACATAAAGTCTGAGTTTCTCCTACAATTACTCAGATAATTTATCTACCAAAAGTGTAAAACAGATAATTTCCCAGCTATGAAAATACCAGTATTCTACTTCAATACCTGCTGTTATTTCTTTGCCTGCAAAAAAAAGCAGCTGAAACAATTATCTACCTGTTACAAAGAGATTTCAACTTTCTAAAAAGCTTAGATAAGTAAAACTGCCATTCTCAAAGGTCTACTTTAAAGCAAGTGAGGTACATTTTCTATTTAAAGGTGAAGTTTCTTCTTCAACCCTAAGGGCTTTACATTCTCATCTTGATGTATTAATTAAAGCACATTTGTGGTGAATTTTTAATTATCTCCCTAATAAATGGTATCACAAGGAATAAAATGGTCTCTTCACAAGTCTCTCTAGACTCCCCTGTGTCTTGGAAGCAGCACTCATTCTGCAGCAAAGGAAGAATGCAAATTGCTGGGAGGACTGTGAATGCTGATGGGCAGGGACCAGATGGCTGTCTTGCACACTTTCCCCATCAAAGAGCTCTGCAAAATTCTGCAGCTCCAGTTGGCCACATAAAAGATGAGTCTCTTCCATTTCCTTCTGAAATACAGATTATTTCCTTCCACTGAAAACCAGACCAAATGAGGGGATGAGGGGGTTTTTGTGAAGCTGATTCCCATACACTTTTCCCTGGATCAATTTTTGCTCCATATTCCCAGGCAGTGAGGGAAAGGACAAGGGCGTGGACAAGGACATTTGGGGTGTTTCCACTCCCCAGTGCTGTCACCGCTGATTTGGAGTACAAAGCAAACTTGTCCCCATGGACGGGCAGCTCAGGAGCCACAACAGCCCCACGCATTCACTGGGGTGTCACCTTTGGGGACTCATGGCTAGCAGGGGAGGCATCGTTACTGCCACAAAACCCAGCCAAGCAAGTCTAGGTTCACCAAGCAGGGTCAAAAAAAAAGGAAAAATGACCATATAAAATCAAAGAGAAATTGCAATTTGCTGTAGAACATAACCCAGGCACTCCTGTGGAGAAGGGACACGGCAATGCCTGGGAAGTGTCAGGCAGCTGCAGCACAGAGCAGGTGGGAAATGGGACCTTTACTCTCCAAATGGCAGAGAGTGCTGCCTTTTTACCCCTACCCATGTATACACAGGCACAAAATGCAGGGAGATATTTGATTCTTGGGTTGCTTTCCAGAAGCTTTTTCACAGAAGACACTCTAGGCCCTGCCAGACAAAGTGTACAGACACGCCTTTATCAAAGAGTAACACAGGTACAGTGAGCCTCAGCACAGTGAATTACAGTCCCCCCTTTCAGAAGCAGCTAATAAACACCTCTGGGGGAGGCAACTGTTTCCTGCTTTGCTTTTTATCACCCACCTACCCCTCCTGCAGAATGGCAGTGATCAAACCCAGCCAACACTCCAAATCAGCTGTTAGAGCAGTAAAAGAGCAGAGGTAAGTATTACTAATTCCCTCAGAGCTGAGGCCATGAATCCATTTTTTTGTAAATGCTGGAAGTCAATTGGTATCATGCAGTTAAAATCCTGTTTGCTGTTTCCAAACAGACTGTAACCCATAGCCTCAGTACCTCTGGCTTGTTGCCAGACACTTTAAATACAGGGGAAAATATCGGAATTCGTTACTGCAGTACAGAATTCTTCATCGATTAACAGGGAACTTATGACTACTTCTTTAACCACAGTCTACCTGTTCTAATCCATTTTCTCCACTTTTACTTAAGAAAGCTACTTCAACTGTGCAGAGCAGCAATCAGGAGTAGCACTGTTTTAAATACACTTGCAAAACAAGACCTTAAAGCATCGTGCCACAGCATTACACAGAAGAGAATGCATGGAGAGCAGACCAGGACCACAGCATTAACTGACTGTTGCACATTTAGTTATTTGTGAAATTGAGCTTCCTGTGTTTATTGTGCAATGTTTGAAGGTCTAACAAGCTATGGATTTGGGAAGAACCAGGATCTCCTGACTTCTGAGACACTGAGATGTGTCTTGTACACACATTGAACAAATTTCATGAGCAGGTATGTAAATAACACTTTCAGCATATTTAATGATTAACATCTCCGTGGTATTTCCCTGTTCAGCTAAAAATTGTTATTAACTATGCTTTAGCAATTATATATTTTCCAACCCACTGTCTCTTAGATTCAAAGACTTCAGGAGTTCTGCACTCACCAGTTTAGAAGCTACTACTCATTCAAGCTGCTAAGCAGAAAAAAGTCGATAGGAATTGTATACATTATGTATTGTCATTATATGCTGGCACGATTCCCTTGCAGAACAGATTAGGCTACATCTCCAACATGTTGATCTCCTAATAAAGCATATTAATTTCTCTATGACATTTATTGCCTTGAACCACCACAAATTAAGGATGAAATAAAGTATTTTATTTATAACATTTTCATTTATATGCTCATCTGTTGAAGTACAGGCATTATTTTCATGCAAGTTATGATGTGCATGATTCAGATTCACTTGCCTGTAAAGTCTTAGTAGCTTGTAATTAAATAGCTTATTTTATATGCAACTCAGGGCAGAGATTTACTGTGTGTTCACTGTCCTGGCACGTGTGCAACATCCTTTGCAGACCTGCACAGCACAGCCACTACAAACCTCTCTTTTTATAACTAATTTTCCAAGTCATGCCTGATTAGCATTGGCCTCCAGAAGGGGAACAGACCCAAACTCAGGGGGTGACTGACAAAGGTCTGCTGAGGCCATGCAGTTCTGAGCACCCCTAACTCACACACACGTGAGGAGCCCAGCATGGCTGGGTTTGTGTTCTGGCTGGCCGTGGTGAACCCACAGCTGCTCCCAGGGCTGGGCTGCCAAAGGCCCCAGCAACCAGAGCAGGTACCAGGCACCAGCTGAGCAGGAACACAGCAGTAAAACACCCAGAGCATCTGTCACAGCTCAAACAGCAAACTTCCCCAGTGGCAGGAGAGGCAGAGCAGAGCCCTCCAGTTTGAGCAGCCAGCAGCCAGAATTTTCATCAGTTTTGTTCCCCCCACAGAGCAGGCAGCACAGTCTGAGAGATGGGGACACATCCTGCAAGCTGCATTCTGGTCACAGCTCCTGCTCCCAGAAATTCAGTGTCAGAGCATGGCTCCTCATTTTTATATTCCTGTCTAATTTGTGTCCAGCTGGAGCAGGAGCATTTTCCCAGCAGGCACAGGAGGGAGGTCACAGGTGCACGGTGCCAACTACAGCAGTTCCTGCCAGTGGAGAACCAGCTGTGGCCACGGAGCAGCACCAGAGCTCACCTTCCACAGGGACACTGAGTCTGCCTGGAAGCAAAGCAGAGGTGCCTCCATACAGATGGTTGTGCTGCCATCTGCAAACCAGTAGGTAGTGGTCAGGGCAGAGCTCAAGTAAAATAAAGATCTGTGGCACTTTGCAGTAAAATAGCACAGACAGCTGGAGCCAAAGCCATGGAGCATTGCTACAGAAGTTACTCAGATATTCTGGAGAAAGGTCATTCCTTTCTAAATAGACCTGCAAACAGAAATATCTGGAGGCTTCTGGAGGCAGAGAAGCCACCAGATCACAGACCTTTTCCCTCCCAGCTATAGACCCCTGTGCAGTATCAGGAACACCTCCAGCCTTCTCACAGAACAGTCTTTTCTCCAAAGAAACCTCACTATGGATGAGCCCTTCTCTCACCCGACAGAAGAGCAGGGACATTATGTACCTATGGCCAACCTGTGGTCTCTGTTCCCTTCTGGTCCCTTCAGCTGACCTCAGAGCAGCCAAAATTTAGCTCCTAAGGAATTTATATTTCCACTCTGACATGAAACACATCAGAAATAACACAATTAATAATCTCTTGCACTTGTCACCCATTGAAGTGTCAGCCTTTTGACAGCTGAATTGTCAAGGTTGTGTCAATAACTGACATTAATAAGTTTTTCTATAATCTTTAGTGGATCCACTGGTTGCTAGGCAAGCTTTTTATTACAGCATTGCAGTAGATGAAGAGGTGCAAAAAGACATATTAAAAAATGACAATGTCGTCCCCCTACCCCAAAGCAGTTTAACAAAAAGCCGTTTACAAAATCAAGATGAAATAGTGTAGAAATTGCTGGGGAATTTGATGAGGGGGAAGTGTGGTGAGTTATGCACCATTTGGCTGAGTTTTACACAGCGAAATATTTATCAGAAACTTTGAAACAGTAGTTTCTCCCTGAAAATTCAACAGAGGAAAACATGGATATCTGCCAGTTCCATCTGAATTCCTTCAGATCACTAAGTATCAGCACAGCTGCATCAGCCCCCACGGGAATACTTGGGAAGGAAGGCACCATTCAGGGGAATCTACCCCCTGCTTCCGACTAATATTTACTCTGGGATATGTACTTAGTTTATAAAAAAATTCACTTTCAGACATATCTGCGTTTTCTGGGCAGACCTAAACTCACCTGAATAGCTGCACTATCAGAACGGTGCCACAGTCCCAGAATTCCCATTTTTACAGGATGTGCAGCTACAGCTTTATGCCCTTAATGAGGCCTCTGCCAAGCGGCAGAACATAAAGAGCTGTAATTGAGTGTCTTTCACCTCGGTCCCTCTGTGCTCCAGCAGCCCCAGAGAACAGCCCCTCTCCCTTTTTTGCCTGGCTTTAAGACCTGCAGCCTGCCCCAACCTCCCCCTTGCTCCTGCACCACCTCTGTGGCAGCTGATAACCCTCCTAGACCCAGCGGAAGAAACTCCTCTCCTCTTCTTCAAAAAGGAGATTAAAAGATCAAAAAACCTCTTACCACATCTCACCAGGAGGCTTGGCTACCACCCTGAAATATTCCCTTTCTTGAGAGTGTATGAAGGTTATTAATCCTTTCCCATTAAGCCTCTGCCACCCAGGATCTCCACTCCAGCCTGCCACAGTCAGGATGCCCCACTCCACGGATTTCCTGTCAGCTCTGTGCTCTGAATATCTCCTGCTCTTCTCTCCAAACCTATCTAAAATATTTAATAAGTACTTGAAACAGGCATCAACGTTTAGTTTGCCTCCTGAAAAACAAGGGGGAAAACATATGGGTAATATGCAGCCTGTTTTGCAAAACAATAACGAAGCATCTGGTAACTTCTCCAGGAAAAGAAATGGAAGCCGAGGGGATATTTTGCAGAACTTGGAAGCATTCGTGGGATGGTGTACTGTTATCCAGCATGTGTCTAAACACACACAGTCTCCTAGCACAGCTTGAGGGGAGATATTTGGTGTATTCATTGTAAATCACTGGCAAGCACAGCACACGGCCACTCTGTTCCTGGCAGCAGGCATGGGAGCCAAGCCCGCTCCTACACAGCCAGCCCAGGCAGGAGATGTGCCCAAAAATGCAGAGACGTGGCTTGTGACAGAGCCATGGGCAGAGCACACCTTCACTGCAGCATCAGCCAGCAGAGCAAACCCCTCACAGGCCAACAGATTTTTGCCAGCTGGGGTAGTACACCTTGCCTAAAATTCAGGTTTTCCCTGCATTTAAATTTTAGCATCGAGTCTAATTCTATCCCCTGCTATGATGAGTGAGCAAATTCAGTTTGCATGGTTGAAATTCGAGGCATCAAAAATATGCCTTCCAGATATCCCTTTTATTGTATTACTGCACTCCCCATAACCATGCATAAAATGCCAAATTTAACAAGCAGTACAAATAATGCACGACATAATGCTCACATCCACGTATTAGGCAGTGTGTGTTGAGTCATACTATCAGCTGGTACAACAGACCCAGGCTGTGCCTCAGCAGTGGAAGAAAAGGACACTAATTAGAGAACTGTAAGAATTTAAACCCAGGTTGTTAAAAAAGACTATATTAAAAGGATCAATGTTGAGAGAGGGAAGGGCATGCAAGTAGAATACACTCAGCAAGGACGTGATCAAAGGCAGGACAAATAGACTGCAAACACTCTGTAACATGCAAACACTTCCAAGGTGCGCTGAGGATCTGAGGAGCATCCTCCTCACAGCAGGAGGCTGCAGGCACATTCGGCGTGGCCTAATTCGCCAACAGATCACAGCCAGCTAATAAAGGCATTCCTCAAAGACAGGCACGCTCTGCTGGGCTGGCCTGGCAGGGAAATGAGAGCTGCTCTCCCTGCAGCGGGCAGCAGCCACCCCTGGCTCTGCTCCGTGTGCAGCACTGCAGGTAACACATGGCTGGGGCACGCTGGGGTATGCAGGAGCCTGTGGTGGGGGGAATTCAGCAGCCCCAAGTTGGGGTGTGCAGGAGCCCATGGTGGGGGGAATTCAGCAGCCACCTGTTCACAGGGACAGGCCAGCAGCAGGTCCCAGTTGAGGTCCCAGCTCACGCCGAAGGCAAGAGCAGGGCTGGGAGGAGGCTCAGCCTGGCAGCCTGTGTGTCCCAGGGCAGGAGTGGGAGCTGAACTTCCCCCAAGCCCCCTCCACATCCCACTGATCCCAGCGAGCATCTCAGCTGCCCGAGTTAAGCCCCATCCCAGCTGAAGAAATATTTTCTTTTAGGTGCAGCTCATTTCCCAAAACAATACTCAGAAACACCAAGCCTTGGATGCTCTTCCTCAAAGCAACCCAGGCCCAGATTCCCTTTCTGTTCAGGAAATTCCATGGGGGAATGGCACAAGGGAGCAGCCAAGCTACAGAGCTCCTGGGGGTTCAGGTGACCTCCAGCCCCACAGTACCAGCCCCAGCTGTCAGGCAGGATCTGCTGCCACAACAGCAGCTGTACCTGTCCCCTGCATGTCCCCACCAAGAGCAAACCAGCCCACACTGGCTCAGGAAGGTCCCACACCCATTCCCCAGCTGGACCTCATGTCACCCTCTGTCCCTGAGCTTGTCTGAGCTCCCTGCACCCATCACTGCAGACAGACCCTTGGGCTCTGAATACTTGTGTCCTTTGCAAATTAGAAGGAGGGGAAGAGGGCAGTTGTAAAAATTTCAGCTTAACCCAAACCAGTCTTCTGTACAGTGCCTAAGCCTGCAGAATTCCAAGGAAGAATTAATTATTAATATCTTAATGTAGCAAGAGCTGCGGTTTTCATTCTCCTCACAGCTGTCAGGGAGGCACAGATGCAGCACCACCTTGTGTAATTGGAATGTCTATTTTACAAACTGTGCACTAGACTGTGTTTTATCTCCTCTGATCCCTGTGTAATACAATCAAGGCTCACCAATCAAGCCTCCTTCCCCTTTGTTAGCACTTCAGATGCTGCAGAGAGCCTCTTCTGTGCACTGCACAGTGACAGTGGTGTGACACAGCTGCATCACAGAGAGCTTTTGTCCTGACTTGAAGGTATCCCCAAAGTGCCAACTGGCAGCATGTTCCAGCCTGGCCAGGTGCTGTTCTCCAAAAAATACCATTATGTACCAACAATTAACAAATCTGTCACCAGATTTCCTTTGTACTCCCTGGTACACAGAATGTAAATACACTGCAGAAGGATAACAGTGCCTGGATGGCAAACAGGAACACATCCAACTGCCAGAGCTGACACACAAACACAGCAAAACAGCTCTGCTGAGCCACACAAGGATGGGAGCACACACAAATCATGATCCTGGGGAAAATCCTTCAGCCACAGCCAGGACAGAGGTCATCCATGTGGACTCTTGGAACTGCAGAGCATCAGCTGCCATGGAAACCTTGTCAAATCTTAACCAGTTATGGCACCTCAAAGGGACATATTTGGTGTGAGCATTTCAAGCTCAACACTTCTGCTCTTTCTGGGAAGGTCCCTGAAGGAAGAACAATCTCATTTTGCCCAGGCTAACTATAAATTTTCACAGATATTTTACTTTAAGATCAAGATACATTTTTACATTTTCCAGGATACTTTTTTTACTTTCAGATACGGCAAGTGCTGGGGAGCAAGGAGACAAAAATAGCTTTAGTTTTCATGATAACCTGCCTGATTTGGAGATAACTTTATAAGTAAAGTACATGCCCATTGAGTATAAACATGGATTGGATGAAGAGCCAGGACAACCGTGTGGATGATGTGAGGAGGGAAGACTATTAATGATCGGGGCTGGAGACTCTGTATCAGGCTTTGCAGGTGAGCTGAGTAACTGCAACAGGAAAACCGGGAATACCTGAGCAGTGCTTTGGCTTCAGATACCTGAGGAGCAAAGGCTGTGCTTGGATACCACCACCTAGAGAATGGGCTTGTTTGAAAGGGAAGGAAAAGCAAATAGGATTTGGGTAAGTGAGCAGCAGAATGTGTGTCCAAATATCGCATCCTGGGCACAGAAACATCACCATTATTTTAGGAAAAGGGGAGAAGGATGTATGAGCACAATTTAAAAAACTAACTAAAGCAGTTACCAAATTATGAAGTTAATTAACCTCGAGCAGCCCTCTGGTAACCCTGCAATCCAAGATCAGGGCAGCTTTTGGTGGTGCCTTTTCCTCAGGGAGTTGCAGCTGGATCTGGCTCATGTAGACATCTCTACTGCCGTGAGCTGTGGCCACGTTCTTCACCAGCCAGCAGTGGCAGAACTAGCAGGATCTATGTTTTCCTACCCAAGGAATCTCTAAAGGTGGGTGAATTTACCTGCACTGGGCTCGCTGCCCTTCTCTTGGAGCTCACAGGGAAGTGTGAGACCCTCTCTGCACTGCAGCCAGCCAGACCCACTCACTGCCTCTGCCCTGGTTCTGTGCCTTCCTGACCATCTTCCCTCTCTCATCGCAGAGAGCTGGAAGGAAATCCAGCAGGAAGGAGATAGGGAGGCTTTGAAACAGGGTCTGCATTCACTGCCAAGTCCCAAGAGCTCGAAAGCTTTCAGCTGTATCTTACATCTTTTCTTGTCAGACATCCCTTGAAGAGAACATGGTCTGACAGGAGGGGAGGAAGAAGGAAATTACATAAGCAAAAGTGTAATTAAATTAATTCTGCAGATGAGCAGATCAGGTCTTGGTTGTAACTTTTCTTCCTTCTGGCACATTCTGGACAGTTCTTTAAGGAATTCTCTGCTAAATGAAGCTCACAGGGCAGGTTAAGGGTTCCTTTTTCCAAAGGGTGGCGAATGTCTGGTCTCTTTTTTCACTCCCACTGTCTCATGCCATTTGCACCAATGTGAGCACTGACAGGGGAAGCACAAAAAGTGTTTCTTTTCAAGGCTCTGAAATGAAAGCACCAAGGCTACGGCTGAATTATGCAGGATGAAAGCACACTTCCACCCAGAGCCAGACTCCCTGGGGTGCAGTCCCAGGCTGTCTCAGCAACTGCTCTCAGCAGTCACAAAATGCCACCTGACTGATACTGTTAGTGTTCCTCGGGCATCTCGTCAGTCACAACTTAAGCCTTTCCCACTGAGTAACTTAGGAAAACAAGGCCATTGCTCTTGCTCATCCTGCTCTGAAGATTTCCAGTGGCTCCATTACTCTGAGTTACTGACAGGTGCTTTGTTTCTCCCCTTGCACAACTTCTAGGTACAATCTGCTTTTGATTTAGCACCCAGATTAAGTCCTTACCCCACCTCATTTTTCTAATTGGAAAAAGGCCCGAGGCAAATTCAAGGAAAATTGTCCCCAACTCCTTCTCTCAAAGTACAACTGTGACATTTTAAAGAAGGACACAGAGGACGTTGAGGGTGAGGTGTTTTCAGCTCTGCCTGGAGAAGACAATGAAGTGCTGATGAGAACACAAAATGTCACTCTGAGTTGTTCTGCTGTTGTTCAAGGTTACTGGGCAGAACAAACTGAAGATATTCCTGACAGTGGGGACAGTAGATCAACTCCAGATATTTTAGCTGCAGGCAGAACATCACCCTGACAGTCCTGGAGTGCTTAAACAGATCAAGACAAACTCAAGAGGCTAAATTCAGTTAAAACAGGTTAGGCTGTCTAAGAAATAAAATGCAAAGTACTGAACTACTACAGGTTTCCACATCCTACATCCAAAGAGAACTTTCTGACAACTTATGTGCAATATGTGCAACCAGAGGTAGTGCAAGGCTACTTTGAAAGGTACTTTGAAACAGTCATTCAAATTCATAATTTGATTGCCCACATGGAAATGCTACCATCCCTTTCAGATACTTCAGCTATGAAATTCTGGCAAGCAAATTATCCAAAAACTCTTCAAGACTCAAAATTAATAAGCATTACCGCAATTTATTCTTAAAAAAAATTATGTCTCATTTTATCTCAGTACTTCTACTGACTGAAAGCTGTGCTTTATTTTGGGGGGCATAAAAAAGGAAGCAGCAAAGTTTTAAAGAAATTGTGAACTTCCTTGCAAGCTGGAGAGAAAAGGAAAGAAGTGAATCTTTCAACTCAAAAATGCAAGGTAGATAAATTGCCAGCATTTAAACCAGCAAAGACTACATTATTTGGCAATCAAGGTTACTGCACTGACAGCTTTATTTCTCAAGTTTTAACTTGATAATGTTTAGCAGAGGTTCCAGAAATTATTTATTTACATGGAGGTTTATCTTACTTCTAAGGTACTTGATTATTTTGTTGGGTTTTGGGCTGGGTTTTTTAGCTAATAGGAGAATGACAGTGATAGTTTAAAAAAACCCTTAGTTATAGCTACAGTAGAGGAAAACTGTCTCTGAATACCATTTAATTTCCATGACAGAGTTATTTCTGAAATCTAGGCTCCAAAAACTATCAATTTAATGTATTAGATGGCTTTGCATGCATTTAAATTCATGACTTAAAATGGTAACAGGTGCACTCATACAAAACTAACACTCACTCACTCCTTTCACTCATTGCCATTTAACTGACCCTTATTAAGGGCCGTCGGTGTTTTCCCAGGCTGAGGAAGTGATTTACTTGAGTGCTCTCGCAGAGGGGGAACTCCAGCTCCAAGTTCTGCCTTCTTTGCCCTACTTTAACACCTCACCAAAACTTCTGGGGGGAGCAGTTCCTCATCTGTGAGGTTGCAGCCCCTGAGCAGTGGAACACACCCAGGGCCTCCATGGGAACACAGGGCTGCTCGTGGTTAATCTGACACCATGGGGGAATTGCCCAATGAATTAGCCACAGAGTTAATGGGGTTATCTAGGGAGGCCTTGAGGATGAAATGGGATGGCTCCACCAGCACTGCAGCATCCCCAAAGACACAGATCCTGGGAGCTCTGTACCCTGTGCTTTGGGAGGACACTGTCCATGCAGCCAAGTGGATGGATGGATGGATGGATGGATGGATGGATGGATGGATGGATGGATGGATGGATGGATGGATGGATGGATGGATGGATGGATGGATGGATGGATGGGGGATGGATGGAGGGATGGA
>VZRV01004038.1:891529-943739 GCA_013398115.1 Falcunculus frontatus
GGGATGGATGGAGGGATGGATGGGGATGGATGGAGGGTGATGGATGGGGGAGGGATGGAGGGGGATGGATGGATGGGGGATGGAGGGATAGAGGGATGGATGGATGGAGGGATGGATGGAGGGAGGGATGGAGGGATGGAGGGATAGCTGTAGGGAGGGAGTAGGAGCCTGTGCACCACATCTTTTGTACCCACCCATCCCCAGGGACAGGGACAGCTTTCCAAAGCCTGTCTGAGCTGTAATATAAACAACAATCATTCCAGGAAAAAAATATGAAGCATTAAAGAATTTCTATACTTTTTAAGAAGGTCTAAGTATTGACACGAATTTAAATTCCTAAATGAGTTGAGGGTTATGGTTCTCTGCAGTGAAGTAGAGAAATGTCAGTCTGTGGAAACAGCAGAACTTGTAATGGTTGGAAATTCAAATGGAGAAATTGTTGGGATGGAGTTGGCTTTGGAGAAAACAGTTTAAAAACCCCTTTACATGCCTTTCTCTAAAGCTATTATACTTGATCTGAAATGTAAAAAACCATATTTTGTCCAAGAGTCAAACTAACAGCAGCATATTTCTTTAAAAAAAATAATTCAGAGTTACAATCAAATAATCCCTCCCATCAAATCCGGACAATAACTTTTATTGTCAGTAGCAGCAATAAATGATTGCCCATCTCAGCTGCAGAGGACATGCAGCTTATATGGTCCAAACAATTACCAGTAACAGGCCCAAAAGAAAGGACAAAGCATTATCCACATTACTACAGCAGCAACCTGCTGTAACAGGTTTATATAGTAGAACCTGTAGAAATATTAATTATCTCTTTGCTTAATGCAATGTCTAGTACATGAAAATGATACTTTGCACCATCTTATTTACTACAGGCAAGAAGGTTAATACAGGAGAACATATTAAAGGTCATTTCCATTCTTTGAAATAATTAAGTGTAGCACTTGCAGAATCCTTTTAGGGGGATTTGCAACAGAAAATGCTTTTAAAAAACTCCACAGGTAACTGCATTAAAATAAATCCTCAGACAGTGCAGGCTGGACAAAGGACTTGGAATAAAACAGCAGCCCCCCTTTGAGAGTGTCCCAAGGCGTTTTGAGTTTGCCCATTGCACACCCTTTTGTTCCATGGCTCTTGTAGGCCCAATAAGAACATTTTTATGTGCTTACAACCAGATTGATTCAAGATTTCTATATTGGAACAAACCTCTAGTGGACTGGAAATACAACACATTCTGCACTGTCATGTAACCAGATCTCTCAATGGTTCTGGAAATTAAAGGGAAGCTCACTAAACAAGAGCAGGAATCAAGCTGAAAACCCCATGTGGTTTTGGACCCAGAAACTCCTCTTGTCATCTTGCAAAAAGGTTTGGTTCATTTGGAGGAGAAAGAACTGTCAGAACTCAGCAGCCAGCATGGGAGAAGCTGGCTCTGCCATCAGTGAGGAAGAACCCAGGCAAGCCCAGCACCACTGGCATGGCTGGAACCCCATCTCCTGCCTCCCTTTGGGGGGGATATTTTTGTTAGATAGGACACTTTTAAGAAATTTGGTTTAATACTCTTAGTTCAGTGTTGTCTCCTCTTGAGGTAACACAGCTAAAATACACAAAGCTGGTGATAATGAGAGAGATGCACAAAGAAAGGGGGGAAAGCAAAGAGGAGGCTCCTGTGTTTTAATCAGCAGTTGTAACACACATGGCAGGAATCGTCGAGGTTCCACATGCAGGAAGCACATGAAAGGCAAGCATATCTTCCCTAAATTAGGTCATAAGAGGAGCAATGGGATGTGCCAAAATTATGACATGGAAGGGCTGCAGCTCTGTAACATTTTGGTGATGTCTGTTAGCACTGGCAGCTACGGGGACACTGCCGTGCTTGAATTACTCCAGGTGACATTCCCAAAGCAGTGACAAGCTCATGAACACCACAAATCTGCTCCCCAGCTCCAGTGAAATGCTTCAGCAGCCTCAAGCTGCCCACAGGGACAGCATGAGCCCCAGCAAAGCCCTGTGAGTGCTCACTGGGCATCAGCACCCAGCAGAGTGACCTACAAACAGCCTATGGAGAGCAGGTGGGGAGGAGCTTCTGCTTGGGAAATCTCTTAATTCTGTTAATTTATCACTTCTCAGACTCAATAACCACCTGCTTCTACATAAAAGCCATGAAACCCTGAGTGGAAAAGCCAAAGTGGTGGGAACTGTCACCACGTTCTTCAAACATCCCCAAGCTGTTGGCACTGGTGGGGTCAGCAGATCAGTGAGTGCTGCCTGCTCCTCAATCCTCACAGCTACACTTCTACCTGTGCAGAGCAGCGGGGTCTCTGCCCATGCTCACAGCCC
This sequence comes from Falcunculus frontatus, assembly GCA_013398115.1. Lineage (NCBI taxonomy): Eukaryota > Metazoa > Chordata > Aves > Passeriformes > Falcunculus > Falcunculus frontatus. Next base: position 893,876 of record VZRV01004038.1, read on the forward strand.
CTTTAAGGGCAGGGTAACCCTCCAAAAGGGGCAAGATGCCATTGAGAAGCTTCTCCTTCCAGCATGAGTCACTGTGGCACAAATGTCAGGAATATTTTCCTGCCGAACTCTGCTGTCAGCCACAGGCTGTAATTTCTACCCCTGGACACATTACAAGCATAATGGAGAACACATAAATGAATGCACAATCATTATAGATATTTATATGCATCCTGCTGGTGAGAGATCATGCCTATAATTCATGTGTGGTAAAGCCACAAAATTATGAAGGTCTTCCTAGCACAGCTGTTCATAATCCAATGGGAATCCGTTACATTTTTATTTCTCGTGCTACAAGAGGAAATTTGTGACTGTCTGCATTTCACATCATGTTTTAGAGGTGATGATAATGTAAAAGCAGCCTGACCTCAAAATGGAATAACTGATTGAGGCAAAGAGCCGTTGCACAAAATGTATATTTGGTTTCCTGGAGAAATCAGCAACTACAGCTTTTTTAATTTTTGTTACGGAATTCACTTCAGAAAAATTATTTTGTAAAATTAATTTCTTTCATTTAATTTAATTTTCCTTTTAGGCACAGAGGTCTGGATTTATTTGATTTTCTTAATTGCAACCAAACATACAAATTCAGCCTCTTTCAGAAACATTAAAGTACCTCATTCTCTGGTCTTTCAGTCAGGTCCTTCCCAAGGGCCTTTGTGGTCAATACTGAGCTGTTCTCAGCCCAAACGGAAATTTCAAGACTGTTACTATTTATCTACTTCTTTATTGTGCTGTGAGACATAAGCTCTTGGTGTATTTACATGTATTTAGGAGTTACTGTGGTGACATTGCTAAAAGAGGCCAAGAATTAATGTCAGAGTTGTCACACCTAACTACACACAATTTGATGGGTTTGAGTCGTACTTATTTGTTCTTAGAGCTGAAGTAACATTTGTGATAACAACTGTCCTCTGCAAAACTGTTCCTTTACCGGTGCTGTTATTGTGGGGTTCGTTATTATTTCTAGGTATAAGTGTTCTATTGCATCCATTTGATTTCCTAAAAGCAATATAATTCTGTTCATACCTTTGCAAACCCATCACATTTTCATTTCCAGACTCTCAAGTCCCCAGTATTAAGGCTAGCATTGCCAAATTCTGGTAACAGTTTTTTAAAAGCTGTAAATTCTGTTCTCTCTTGAAGGGCTGCCTTTCTGGGGGCACGAGTATTTCAGAGCAGATCCATAAAAATTGACAGCTAGCTAAACTTTATACATCTTGACCTCACTAAGAGTCCTGCAGTTTCACCTGCAGTAGAACCATTTATATTGGCATCATGTGTTACACAAGTCTGGCTGAAGTAAAATTACACTTAACAAGCCAGACTGTATTTTAAAAGAAGATTAAATAATGGCTATAAAATTTAATGTGTCATTTAACTGTCACATGAAGAGTAAATCCTTCAGTAAAGATGACAGAGCTACAGTGATTTAGCAGTCACCAATCCAGACCATCAGAGCTTTACGTTAACACCAGCAGAGAGCATTGTGGGACCGAGCCATGTAATTTCTCAGGCGGAAAATCACTTTCTTGAGGTTCTTGTACAGTCACAGCTACATGGGACTAGTTATGAGGCTGCTCAAAATTAGTCAGGGTGCCAGAAGGTGGCTTTAGCAAGGCTAAAACATGATGCCGTTTTCCAGGTTTTAGTGGGATACCTCCTGATGGATTATTTAAATTTTTTTTAAAATATCATTCTGACTACACAGCGTTTCGTACTGTAACAGTGCTTTCTTCTTTTCACATTAAGCTAGCCTAATGTCAAGCAAAGGTACAAATTTATTTACCACAGTGTGATGCCTGAATTGCACATGTCTCATGTGCTCGAAACCCCTTTTTCCTTGGGCACTGGGCGTTGCTCTCCAGCCTCCCAGAACAAAGGAGAAGCTCCAAGGCCCATTACAAACACCCCAGGCCGTTTGATCATTCAGATTAGAAACCTCTAAAGATTACCCATGAAAACATGCTGGTTTGCCATGATATGCTTTAGGCTGGGTGCTCTGTGGAAGCTTTCAGGACTGAAGCTGCAGCCCTGGTTTCAATCTGTAGTACTGACCTCCCCCAGTAACAACTTTCATGGCCACTGTGCTCTGCTCAAAAATTCAGTAGCCTCTGGCCATAGATAACCGTCCACCAAGCAACCTTATATGTCATCCTCTCAAGGTTAAAAAAATGTGTTTAAGATTACTTTGGCTTTCAGGTCACATTCTTGCATCCTTGCTGAACTCCAGCTTCCCAGGAGATTCTGCCCGGTGATGGATTCAACGTGTTTTTCCTCCTGTTCTTTAAAGCTGATTCATTCATCACATTAGGTGGGGTACATTTTTTAAGCGCTGGAATGAGAGCTGGTCAGCACAAAACAGCATGTGTGAAAGGGAAAACTGTGCTGAAAGCAGGCCTGGGTACTATTGGGGATGAGTCCGAAGAAATGCACAAAAACCTCTCTTACCTCTCCCAAGGCGCTGGATCAAGCAGCTCCCTGCACCTACCTCTCAAAACCTCTGGAATCTCTACTGATGTTCCAGTGGTTACTCTGCATTAAGGTTTACTCATATTACCATGGAATACAACTCAAAAATTTCAGAATTTTCTCTCATCTTTGAAGTCTATTGAGGGAAGGTATTGGGAAAGAAAACTGCTCCATAGCCAGCCTGCATTAGTGCTGTCTACACAATGAACACAACACCATAGACAGAAATTACTACAATTATTTTTCCTGTAATTTTTAATAGACAATTACTTTTCTCCATATATATTCTCTGTATCTACACTCATCCTCTTGGCTCTCTCAAATTACAGCCAAAGAAGATCTTTTAGAAAACAAGACCAGCTTCCTTTGCAACCAGAGCTGTGCACGTCTTTAGAAGATACGTCTCACCGTTTATTTTTCTCGTTACAACCAAAAGGAATTAGCATGTAAAAAATGCACATCAAATAACAAAGCTACTCCCAAGATGGAGTAAATGTAAAAACTGAGGAAATCTCCTCTTAAAATCAGGTGGAATTAATAAGAGGCCCTGCCTTTGCACAGTACAGAAATACATTCTCACTAGAAATTCCCTGGTCATCGAAGATTTGGCCCTTGTAAGTCCAGCTGTGAGTCTGGGACTGGTCACAAAGCCCAGGGCATGGGGTTTTCATCTCTAGGGGTAGTCCCTACTGCACTGTCTTTACATAAACAAACCTACTGTTTGAAACTCAGGTTGTTAATACGCAACAAAATCACAGAACGCATTTTGAATTCAGACCTAAAAGCATCATTGCACTACTGGCATAGAAAAAAATTAAGCCCTAGAGATGAAATCTTTTTACTGCTGTTGATTTTCATGTATCTCTAATCTACATGATCTGTAATTTAACCTACCAGTGCTATCACTGATTTTAATGGGCCAATGCTGGTGATTTTTTTAAGCTGTCATTAAATACAGAAATAAAAAAGACAGATGTCACAGCCACAGAAGAGACACTAAGCAGGCAGAAGGGGTGTGCCCACTGAAGTCCTATCAGCACACAGGGTGATTACCATATCTTGGAGCACAGCAGCTTCTCAGGAGGGGACTTCAGATATAGGCAAGGGGAGACAACCCTTATCTGTTGGAGGAAGCTGATATACACAGCAAAGGGTATCTTGGATCTCCTCCAAGGTCTCCTATTTCTAAAATGCATTAGTATTAAAATATTACACTAACAGTGAAAAACAATTTTCTCCCTTTCCTTACATTCTGCTTTGTTTCCCCAAAAGCCAGTTTCTGAGGCATGGAAAAAAGACAACAATCCCAGTAGAGACAAGCCCACTATAAAGGTACAAGTTTGCCATTCCACCGAAGTCTATACCTTCCTTCAGCAAAAGTCCAAACACAATGTGCTTCCTGTCCCAAGCTTTGTTATACAACGGAAATCCTTTCAACAGAAGCATAGATGGGTCAAAACATACCAGAACTACTGCATTCAGACAGAAAAAAGTTCCCTTTCCCATCTATTATTCTATTCAAAGTATGTTTGAGAGCATCAGTGGCACCCAGATTGTGTGTGTGTCCCTTCACCACCAGAGGTGGCTTTAACTGAACGTCTTCAGAGAGCTGAGAAATGAGTTGGTCATTTTCTCTTCAGCAAAAATCTCCTCTTGTGACAAAGGAGAGGGGACACGACATGAGTCATCCAGTAAGTGAGCACATACAACAAATGCCATGGGAAATCCTAGCTGGGACACTGGACCTTGCCCAGCACCATCAATGCCAACCCAGTGTCACTGCAGGCTGGACAGTGGCAGTGACAGAGAGGCCAGCAGGGCGCAGAGCACCCCATTGCCAACGGCATTTGGGGCGTTCCTCACTTTGCTCTCCTGAGTTTCAGGGATCCTTTGGCCCTGCACATCCCTACAACCAGAGGAGGATGGAGGAAGCAGCACATGACACAAGCACCCTCCCCTGAGAGGTCGGGGAGTCCAGCACTGAATGCACCTCAGCAGCACCCTCAGTGTGTTTTCCTTTCTTTGACTGTTGATGAAGTTCTTTGTGTGTTTGCATCATTTGTACAACAGAAAGCAGCTCACACTGCATAATGCACACAGCAAAATGTTACCAATCCAATTAAAGCCAGAACTCAGCTTCTGCTTTCCAGACAATGAAGGCAGCAGTTCATTTTAAGTGGTAATAAAAGCCTTTAAAATTGTCACTGTAGTTCTTACTACTTTCAAATTTATCCTTCCAAATCATATCAGCCTCCAAGAGTAAAGCCAAAATTCAGATTACCTTACTCATTCCAGCAATGCTATTAAAGGAAACGGGAAAATTCTTCCCACCATGGGGCACACAGTAAGTTATATTGTCATAAAATTGTGGGTCACAGATCAGGATCCAGAATGAAAAATCTAAGCCATCCTTGGAGAAATATGATCCACAAAAAACAGGAAATCAGTAAGAAAATCAGTAGGAAATAGTATTTGAGCTATTCACAGACAGATTTGTTTCATAAAATCACAGAATTGTTCAGGTTGGAAAAGGCCTGAGACCATCAAGTCCAACCATTCCCTCAGCACTGCCAGGGCCACCACGTCCCCAAGAGCCACATCCACACGGCTTTTAATTCCTCCAGGGATGGGGACTCCATCTCTGTCCTGAGCAGCCTGTTCAGAATCACAGAACCATTCAGGCTGGAAAAGCCCTCCCAGCCCATCCAGTCCAAGCTGGGCCCATCCCCACCTTGTCCCCAGCCCAGAGCTCTGAGCGCCACCTCCAGCCCTTCCTGGGACCCCTCCAGGGATGGCGACTCCAAACCTCCCTGGGCAGCCCCTGCCAAGGCCTGAGCACCCTTTCCATGGAGAAATTCCTGCTGCTGTCCAAGCTGAGCCTCCCCTGGCCCAGCCTGAGGCCGTTCCCTCTCCTCCTGTCCCTGTTCCCTGGGAGCAGAGCCCGACCCCCCCGGCTGCCCCCTCCTGTCAGGGAGCTGTGCAGAGCCACAAGGTCCCCCCTGAGCCTCCTTTTCTCCAGGCTAAAGCTCCAGTTCCTCAGTCCCAGTCCTCGACAACACTTTCATCAATACTCAGTCACAGAATTTAACGTAAAATCACTTTTAAAACTTAATTAAGCTACAGCTGGGTAAATTGATAAAAATGTTGCCCTATTGCCTCCAACCCCCTGCAGGAATGGAGAAAAGAGCACTTTGTAGGCCAAGGCTGGCCTGAAGATTTCAAACCAATGTCACTAGCACAATGTTCAGCACAACAGGGCCCTGTTCCATCCTGGACATCACAATAAACTTCCTCAGCAATGGTCCCAGCAGGTCCCACCTTCGTTTGTGGCACTTCACTTTGTAGATGAGGTGAACCTGAAAAGAGGTGCTTTAGCCCTGAAACACAGGGCTCCAGAAACAGACCCCACACTACCATGAAGTCAGGAGGCTTTTGGTGTGCACATCCCATGAGGAAGTATTTTTGGCACTGAGCAGGCCATATCTATTGTGTCTGGGAAAAATCAGGAAAGCTGGATTCGATCACTCGAGATTCCCTGGTCCCACGGCAGGGGCTGCTCCCTTCTGCTCCGCAGAGGTTTGAGGGCACACTTCTGCAGAACAGAACAATCTGGAGGTGCCACAGAGGCAAACAGGGCAAGAAAGAAACCAGAGGAGCTTCAGGAGGAGCAGGAGAAGGATGTTGAGGGCAAGGAAAAAGGAGGAAATGCAGTATACTGGCTGAAAAATGAGCAGGTGAGAAGAGAATTCCCGAACAGCAACAGAAAACGCAAATTCTCAGCTTTGTGACAGGAATATCTGCACTCATCCAACCTCCACCACCTGTTTAATCCCAGCAACTTCCTTCAAACCAGCATGTCACCTCACTACCAGCCAAGGAACCTCTGCAGCACCCCAGGCTCTTGGCTACACCTTATCAACAGAGCTGCATGCAACCACACGGCTCCTCCTGACAGACACGACTCCCCCTACAGAAGCAAGACAGTCTCTGACCCTCCAGCAATAGCAGAATGAAGCAAAAAATTGTTCTGCCACTGAATTCCTTTGGTTCCACAAACGGTCGATTTATGCTGCAAACTCTATTTGTGCTCTTTATTAACAGGGTACACCACAGAGCAGGCTCAATTTTTCATGTGCTAGTTGGCCTCTTGCTCTGGAAAGCCAAAACAAAACCTGGAATTTCTCATTTGCCTGATTTGTGATGCATTCAGCCCTTACTGAATACTCCAAGTCCATGGCTACAGTTGCTCTTCATTCTTTTCTCTATTTCCTGGCTGTCAAATCAAAATAAAGCACAGCATTATTTCACATATAACTCAAGATGCCTGCACTGGTCAATCAATGCTAAAGAAGTACATTCATATGTCTAATTACTATTATTATTATTAATTGAAAAATTCAAGTTTTTGAACAACTGTTGTTGGTGAAAGACTGTTTATATTTGCATGTGTGTAATAATCAGAGATCAAGTCTGCTCCAATAAAGTGATTTATCATAAAAAACCTAACTTTGTTACAAGCTTTCCCGTAGTGCATTAAATACCTCAGATGTAGCCATTGGGTACCCACCCTGTCAGTCTCAATGTGACTGTGAAAACAAATCTCCTTTCTGTAATGACAGCAATAACTTTTTTTTTTTCCCCTCCAGGTAAGACAGGACAGAAAATCTTTGCTGTGACAGGCAGAGAGTGCTTGTGAAACAAACACACACAGATGTGCTCCTCTACTTCAGCACCAGCCAAGCTGTCCCTTGTTGGGCATCTTCCAGGCAGTGAAACCCCAGGCAGCCAGGCTTGCTCTCACTCCACTGAAACTCTGTCTCCAGGCCCACACCTCTGGATTTTCTCCCCACACCCAGTTGGAAGAGCCACCAAAGAGCATCCCTCCCAGCCAACAGCACATTCCAGGGTATTAACTCACAGCATCTTCTTTTTAAAGTGTGCTCGTGTTCAGTGCTCACATTTCAGACCTCTTCTGTTCTCATTTGCTCTGTGCAGCCTGGCTGCAATACCACCCCACAGGTATGATTGGAAATGGCTCCTTTTTCATCCCAGCCTCCCCTAACCCAGGCTTTCTGAGATGTGAGGGAAGCACGTAGAAGGCATTTCTCATTGTGCTGCCGTGCACCTGCAGCTGCCGGCCAAGGTCACGAGAGGAAACAACAAAATCCTTCAAGAGCCAGTTCCTTTGTCATCTGAATGCAGGCAGGAAATACTGGAAGTGTCTTAAGAAAGTTCTAATGAGCTCTTAGCCCAGCCTTGCAGAAGCCAAAGACAGATGATCATTGTGGGTCCCTTCCAGCTGACATAGCCTATTCTGCCCTACACAGTTTTGAGGGAAAAGAGCACCAATATCTGGCTCTTTCATACCAATATCCAGATCCTCATGTTCACAGCGATTGCTGTGCTTCAGAGCACAGGAACAGCCACCGAACTTGGGTTTGAGGGGAGGGCACGGCCAAGGTCTGGGTCAGAGCTGCTCTGGCTGAACCACTCTGTCCGCCTGAATTCAGGTTCTACTGCTCTTGTTTACTTCAGAGGAGGCTCTGAGTTATTCTGCAGTATAAATAATATTAATTACCAGCCATTTTATACTCAAAGCCCATTTAAAAATATTGCACTCAGTGTGCAAATAATATATAAAAGGTGGGAGGTTTGGAAAAGCAAGTGTTTTTAAATTATGCTTTCTCTTCAAAACAGATTATTAAAAGTTAAATCAGCATAATTTGCTGCTGCATTAAACTGGGGACAAGTCAAAATGGCTGCAAGTCTGTTTGAAGTAATTCATGAACATTTATCTTTCCTCTTGTTTATTGTAAATATATCTTTATAGAATAAGTTCATTTTGCTACGTATTTTTTCAGGAGCAGTCAGGAAGACAGATCCGAAGAGAGCTGTTCATGCACAACCTTTGCAAACTAACAAGATCAATCATTTCCCTTTCCTCTGAATTTCCAAAATTAATGTAAATCCTGAGAAGTCAAAGCAAGGATTTAACTGTATTAAATTTTCCATTGTGCTTTTAAATATACATATTCTCTCCTTTGAGATTCTGGTTGGATGTTAGGAACCAGCTCTTATTCTTTTTAATCTCTGTGAAAGTGCACAGGGATGGGCACAGCGTAACCATTTGTACGGTCAAGATGAAATATCAGCAAAAGAAAACTGTCCAGGGCAGATATATTTCAGTATGAATCATTAATTCCTAAAGCTTGAATTTTTTCATTATTCATTACCCATTTTTCATCCTGTATTACTCCCTCAGTTTGCAGAGCTGCAGTGAGATCCTCACAGCTCAGAAGCGTTGGTGGTGGCTGGGGAGAGCAGCCCCATGCCTCAAAATGAGCAATTCACAGGTAAACACAAGATTAGAAATTCTTTTTCCACTGCATTGCAAAGATCAGTCACTGAAATCTGGCATTTTACAGACTCAGCCCTCCAAGGTCTGTGACTGGTTTCCCTGACTATTTGCAGGGTACATCCTCATACCAAAACTCCAAATGAGAATACCCAAACTCAAATACTCAGATTTCCATTGGATTTGTACTGTCCCTGTGCCTGACGGCTAGGAAGTTATTTATGCAATTAAAAACATAGCAGTAAGAATCAAATGCTATTTTATCAGTTCTAGGGAAAGCCTGAAACTTTTATATTCCACATTCCACTGCAACAGCTAAATCCAAACCAGTGCAAATCAGAGCAGCTCCACAGCAGAGGAGACATCAGAGCTTGCAGTGTTTAAAGGCAAAGCCTGGCTGCTGTAGCCTCCACACAGATGGCTGGCTTTCAACGGGCTGGGGGAAGAAATCCATCCTGACTGGTTTCCAAGCCATTAGGAGTTTTTACACATCCACTCAGTGCCTAAAGAGGCACAATGCCCACTGCAGCACAGGGACAATGCATGGGGGATGACAGCGGTACACTTAAACCATCTGCGTTTGCACGGTGCTTGGCAGCAAGTGCAGGACTGGCAGCCTGGGCCTGGGGTGTAATAAAGGGAGTGTAATAAATGAGTAAAAGTCACTGAACCAATTTACAAGGCATTAGTGCTTTGGCTCTCACACTTCAGCCCCTCAGCAAGGATTCATCCAGAGCAGCTCTCTCCACTCTGCTTCTGGCAAGCGCTCAGCTCTTCAAACAGCTTTTGGAGAAGGGGCATCACCTCCTTCCCTCTCCCCATGTGCATTCAAGCAACTCAAAACCCATCTGGAAACCCGTACCCTTGGGAGAAGGGTGGCAGCGAGGTGGGAGTGGGGTCCATGTGATCTGTGCGGAGAGCATGTGGAGTGTCACACAAGGTCTATGTGGAGCTGGAGCCCACATGTGGCACTGCCCAGCCCATCACAGCTCCCACGTGGATCACGGGGTGTCCCAGCCACTCCCAGCCAGGGAAACAGGGAACATATGGCAGAGAGAGCTGGGCAGTCCCAACAGTGAGGTGACACAGCGTGCCAGGCGGGGCCATGGCTGTGACACAGGAGACAGTGAGTGTGTGTGAGCGTTTATGTGTGTGTTTGTGTGTTTGTGTGCATCTCTGTGTGTGTGTGTCTGTGTGTGTCTGTTTGTGTGTGTCTGTCTGTGTTTGTGCGTCTGTGTGTCTGTGTGTCTGTATGTGTCTGTGTCTGTGTGTGTGTGTGTCTGTGTCTGTGTGTTTGTGTCTGTCTGTGTGTGTCAGTCCGTGTCTGTGTTTGTGTGTGTGTGTGTCTGTGTGTGTGTCTGTGTGTCTGTGTGTGTCTGCGTGTCTGTGTTTGTGTCTGTGTGTTTATGTGTCTGTGTCTGTCTGTGTCTGTCTCTGTGTCTGTGTCTGTGTGTCTGTCTCTCTGTGTTTGTGTGTGTGTCTCTGTCTGTGTGTTTATGTGTGTGTCTGTCTGTGTGTCTGTGTGTGTGTGTGTGTCTGTCTGTCTGTGTGTCTCTGTATCTGTGTGTCTCTGTGTCTGTGTGTGTCTGTCTGTGTGTGTCTCTGTCTGTGTGTGTGTGTGTGTGTGTGTTTGTGTCTGTCTGTGTCTCTGTGTCTGTGTGTGTGTCTGTGTGTGTGTGTGTGAGCAGGCTGATCATGAGCCAATGTGTGCCCAAGTGGGCAACAGGACAATGGCACCTGGCCTGTATCAGCACTAATGTGGGCAGCAGGACCAGGGCAGTGCTGGGCACTGATGAGCCACACCTTCAGTGCTGTGTCCAGCTCTGGGCCACCCCATTCTGGATGGGTGTTGAGGTGGTGAAGCAAGTCCAGAGAAGGGCAACAGGGCTGGTGAAGGGTCTGGAACACAAGTCCTGTGAGGAGCAGCTGAGGAAGCTGGGGTTGTTTAGCCTGGAAAAAAAGGAGGCTCAGGGGAGACCTCATCACTCTCTACACCTCCCTGACAGGAGGGTGCAGCCGGGTGGGGATCGGGCTCTTGTCCCTGGGAACAAGGGACAGCACAAGAGGACACAGCCTTAAGCTGTGCCAGGGGAGGTTTAGGTTGGACATCAGGAAGAATTTCTCCACAGAAAGAGGGATTGGGCATTGGAATGGGCTGCTCAGGGAGGGGTGGAGTCACCGGCCCTGGAGGTGTTTAAGGAGAGCCTGGATGTGGCCCTCAGTGCCATGGTCTGGGTGACGGGGTGGTGTTGGGTCCCAGAGTGGACTTGATGATCTCAAAGGTCTTTTCCAACCTGGTTGATTCTGTGATTCTGTGACTCTGTGCCTGTGTCTGTGTGTGTGTGTGTTTGTGTGTTCCCAACACAGCCGGAGAGCTCCAACCCCACGTGGCCACCTGGGGGAAGGACCCTGGTCACCCCTGTGACCAGGACACACCAACATCAGTGCCATGACTTCACTTGGAATGCACACGTGGAGGTTGGATCACTGGGGCCCAGGCAGCTCGGTGTGAGGACATGAAAGAAAATCTAGAGACTTCAAGGGGCATCAAGGAAAGCATTTGAGATATGGGTCATCTCACATCCTGTAAACACCGTTTCCCTTCAGGAACTGGTTTATTGGCACTCACTGGAACAAAGCCCCAGTGAGCCACATCCCTTTTCTGGCAGTTTACAAGTGGATACAGTGCAGTGGGAGGGACATCGGGGTGAACAACAGCCCTGAAGGCAACCCCAACCGAGAGTGTCACCTGCCTTTTGTTGCACCCTGCTCTTTTCACCCCAGTACTGTAAAATCTTCCTTTCAAGATAGAACTCCTTCTGCACTTGACTAGCCGCATGAATCCCAGCACAGCAGAGCTATTTGTGTGCTGCAGCTTTTGGGGTGACAGCTGTCCTATGCCTGGAATGGTTATTTGCTATACTGGTTGCAGTTCAAGCAATAATCTGACTTTTTTTCTCCCCTGAAGCTCTCACAGTACAGTGAGAGGCGTGAAGATTAGGTTTCAGTCCTTTTTGAAAGAAAAATCAACATTATTTTGACCAGTTGAAAATTTTCTTCTGTTTTAGAGCTTCCTAGCAGACATTTAAGTGCAGAACAATCTTTGGAGCCAGAGTGCTCCTGAGTGCAGGGACCGAGATCCTCTGCCCCTGCTCACCCCAGCGCTGAAGTCAGGAGCTTGTAGGCTGACTCATTAATGAGGAGAATGCCAGAGGAAAGCCAGGACCAGGATGGGCAAACAGTTGTGTAAACAGTGCAGGAAGAAAAGGGAAGAGGCCATCAAACCCCTGGTTCTGTCCATGTCCTCCTCCTGGGGCACTGCTCCCCTCACTGTGAGGGGTCACAGCACAGGCGGGACACAAGCAATGGGTCTGGAGCAGCCCCAGGTGGGGCTCACAGAGGGAAATCTCAGCAGCCCCTCCTGCACCAGCAGCTCCACATCATCTCCTGCACACTCTGCTTCTGGGGTTGTTTTAAATTAATGCCACGGACATAAAGAATGTTTGTACTGCAGACTTTACCAAAAATTAAGATGGATGTTACACCTCTGGTTTCAGATCTGGCATAGCAGAGAGAACCTCTTCTACACCAAAATGTGAGCCTCCCATTTCCACCACCAGTCAGAGGTGAAAGCTGGGCTGTTTCAACAACCAACCAACAGAGCTACTGAGTGAAAGGTGACAATTTCCATCCCTTTTGTTTAAGAACAGATTGTGTTGGTTTGGGTTTCTATTATAAGGGACATCCAATTAAAACAGGTATGTTCTTCTGGTGAAAAAAAAATTCACTGGAATGAAGGCTGTTTATCAAAAACATTTGTGGAAAACTTTTTCTCAGCGTCACACCTCTACGCTAGACCTGCTCTTCCAACTGAAATCCCATGGAAAGGTTAATGTGCCAGAGTTAGCCTGCAGGCTTGTCCTTCCAAATCCCTGTGGACTGTGTCTTCAATGAACACATCAAATGGATTCATGATTCCTTCCTTCAGTTCAGTGGTGATGCAGTTCCATTTTATGGCTTTTGCTCAGGCTGTTACAGAGTTTTATTACAATATGGGTGCATTTTGTACCATATATTCTTTCCTGTCATTTCCAAACAAGGCAACCAAATCATTTGGGACCATTCCCTGATGAACATTTTAGGAAAAAACCCTGTAGTGATTAGTCTTTATGAAGCATTGGGTCTCATTAATGATCATAGGACTGACCCTTCCACGAGAGATCTGGTGTAGTGACATGAGCGTGGTACAGCCAGAACAGTGCTCTGGAAAACATCTCAGCAAATGCTATCACACCTCCCCAGAGAACACCCCATTCCATAAGCTTTAACTAAAATTCCTCAGCAGTTTTTTTTTTTTTTAATACACCTTAAATAAAAAACAAATCAGAGCTACATTCCTTTGTTTAAGAAACCTGACAAAAGGAAGCTGAGTCAGAGTCCCTCCAGGATGCGCACCTCAAGCTGTGACAGAAAGGAAACCAGTGACCAAGTGGAAATGACTAAGAGCACTGCACTGCCCTGATTAAAGGCCCAGAAATAACAACACAACGTGCTGCAGAGATTATGCCTTCCACATGGAGCAGGAATTGTTATTTTTTAAACTTCAGGTAATGCTCCTTCCAGAGAGGCTGCAGACAACCATCAGATACAATTGCACATTTCAGATGGGAGGGATTTTACAGTGAATAGCCGAGCTGCTCAAAATTAGCATTTGGGGTTTATTTTTATAACCGAAGGAAAGCCTATGTTCTCCCCTACCATATTTCCTAACTGGTCAGAAAAACCCTGACACAGTATCACTGCTGTGAGTGAATTCCCAGTCTTGGCAGACCTTCACTTGCCCAGCGCCTGTAATGTGCTGGGTTTAGCAAGGCAGACTACTAAGCCTAACTTTTATAACGGTTACAAAAGCATTCCTGGGCTGTTCTGCCAAGGGTAAAACCCTTCCCTAGTGAGAGTCAGATAGTAGGATGAGAATTAAAAGATTATTAGTTGCAGCTGTGTCAATAGATGTCTTTGGTTTCAATGACTGTGCTTATCAAGAAGGGCTTAGGATAATAAGGAAATTCACCGTAACTTGAATTACTTGTGAAGAAAAGGAAAACTCTCTCTCAGTGAAAGGCACGGGCTGCTTTATCCACTTTGCTGGGATTTGTGCTGGTTAGGAAAGCAATGAACTTGTTCCTACCACTGTGTTTTCCATGAATTCTTTGAGGAGAACTTCCCCGAGCGGTGATCAGATGGGACAGCAAACAAGCACAAACCTGGAACAGTGCAAACCTGACACCAGCTGTGACCACAAGCCAGCCTGCTTTGCTGGCTACACAGCAAGTAGGGAAACTGGAGCTCCAGATCACTTGACCAATCTCCTCAGCAACAGATAAAATCTAAGTCTGAAGAAAGGTGCTTTAATCTCACATTTATTCTGTGCACTTATCAACCCAGTAACTTACACTAACCCCCTCACGGGTGTGCATAGTGAGAGCAGTCAGATTTAAAGATTTAATGTGCTGAGTGAGGGCTGTGTTTCTGCCCATTATAACACATTATTCCTCTCAGCAGTAGCAAGATGACAGTTATTACTTTAGATTCTCGGGAATGTCAAATTCAAACTATGCACAAGAGCCTTTAAAGCAAAGTTGAGTTCTACCCCATCATTCAAGAGAGGGAAGACTATTTTAAACTTTACTAGTCTGGCAAATTGCTCAGATTCCAGTGTTTAAATAACGCAGGCTAAACTCAGAGTTTCATAGAAAGAGATGCTGATCTGAACCCGACATACCTAACCCAGGTGCCACAGTCCCAAGGCAGCAGCTAATGAACATCTGTGGGGAAAGCACATGGAAAGAAGCAAATGACCCAGTGAAGGCAGCTGGATATAACATGGAATAAAACCCATACAGCAGAGCTGAACTGACCAATGAAAAAGGCCTGATGTCATTTGGAGAAAGGAACGGCAGGAAAACACCGTGAAATGCCAAGTAAATAATTATCACTCCTTTTGCTTGTGCCACCATCTCCATCCATGAGTCTCACAGGCAGAGAGTGCTGAGGTTTCTGTTCACTTTTTACTTGTTCCTTTCACTTCCACAAGCTGAACTGTTAAATAATATTTCACACACAGAATAAGGGACCTAAAAGATAATTATACCTGCCAATGTTGTCTGATCATGCAAAGGATTTTTCTCATTAGCAGAACTTGTGTGAATTAATAACATTTTTGAAACATTACCCTCTGGCTTGCAAAAGGCATGAGCCACCAAGGATTTTTTCCAAAGTCTTATGATTTGGCCCCAGTGATAAAATCTGAAAGTCTAAAATCTAAAAGAAATCCTGCTTGCCAGCATTTTGTGTCAGCAGCTTTAAAACGTGGTGACATTCACTGCCTAGGAGGCACAGCAGGACAAATGTCTGGGATCAACCAGAGGGCACAGGGCACTCTGAGCAATCAGGGGCTCTGCTGCTGGTGGGAGGGGGCTGCAAGAATTGGTTCTTCATTCCATAAAACCTCAATGGACCTTTCCTGAGGAAATTAGAAAGAAAACCTAAAGGATCAGTTCAGCAGAGATGAAATCTATCAGGTATAATTGGAAGGTTTTAGATGGTAAATCAGGTTTCTAAAATTTCAGTGGAAGTATCTTCCTCTAAACTTTCAGTTTTCTATTGAGTTCTGAAGCAGAGCATGTGAAAAGGCTTTTAGAAACTTTCTCACATCTTGCCTTGAACTTTTGGGGGGAGATGAAGCAAATCAGATAATAGGAAGGTAATTTAGCAGGCATTGAAACAGACCTGGACAACCTCAGCCTGTTGCCTCAGGGCACCCAGAGAGAGCCCTGGGGTCTGCTCTTTTCCCTCTGAGCAGAGGCGATGACTCCCTTCCCTCCTCCTTTCCTTGGAGCAGCTGAATGTCACTCTCACTCCCAGGCCCCGCACAGGGACATCAAAGGTACCAAGGGCTGTAAATGCAGTTGGAGCCCTTGCAAGGGTGAATCCTGTCTGGGCCCCTTGTCTGCTATGGGCACCAGATTATCACAGAGCTGCATCCTGACCAGATCCTGCATTTCCCTGGAAAACCCTTATCAACATCTCCCTGCTCCTCTCTCAGCAGTGACACAGCTGATTTAACAGCTTATTTTCCTGCAAGGAAACTGGACTCTGTGGGCTCCTTATACAAGACTTTGAAAGATGTCTCCTTTTTTTTAATAATTAATGTAACAGACTCCTTTAGAAGCCATTCATCTTCACTGTTGTACACCACGAAAATGTGAAACAATCCGACCAACCACACCCTTCTGGCAAGGCAGGAAATCAGTGCCACCACCTCTGCTGGACTGTGATGAGAAATAGGGGCAAGAGAGTATTTAACTGTGGAGTAATATTAAAAATTTAATTCAATAATTAAAGTTATTAAAGTCATACTTAAGATACATTGAACATTTGCCTACATTTATTATAAGTGCTTCAAAAGAGTGAGTTTAGAGTAAGCCCTGCACTTCCCAGTTTTCTTCTGCACTATTTTGTGAAAAAAATCCCCTTTCATTTGTACTGCACAATGCCAGAGCTACACCCTTATGTTCAGTTTAACACTGAAGCTTCCCCCTCTGTCTGCCCTGAGTGGTATCCGGGCTTAGAACTCACCATAACCAAGATGCTATGAACATTTTCTCCTTCTGAAAGGCCCACCTACACTGCCTTGCTCCTCAGGTCTTCACTTTACTTGTGAAAAATACTGTGAATTTCATCTTTACATCCAGCACTGACAGAGCTTAGCAGGAACCCAGTCTCCCAGTCTCATTAACAGGAGGGCTCCACCTTTTTGGTTTCCAGGTATAAAAATTCTTATAGATAAGACACTTCCCAACTGCTTTGAAAATCTTGTTTGTGCAAAGCAGGCATAGTCTGTGCTGATCAAGTGTCAGACACCAAAAGTACCTCTCAGATATTTACCAGCTCCTAAAACTCTCTCTAAAACAATGCTAAATAACAGACCAACTCTGATGTTTCTCTCAGAGCCAGTTTCCTTTTATTCAGTTCCCTCATTAGAGTCAGCAACAAATAAGTAGATAGAGCAATAATAAGGCTAAGTTTATCTTGTTTCCTCCACTCCCTTTTCTCACTGTATTACTAAGACTTGGAACAATAACAGGATGCCGGGATGCAGGATGGGAAAAGGCTGACTCCCAGCTGGAAAACCTTGGAGACTGGAGAGCTGAACACTCCCAGTATTGCTTAACAAAAAGAGAAGTGTATTTTTCTATTTGATCTTGGTTTTTTGTATTCTGATTAACATTTTGGGATCCTGTTGGGTTTCGTTTGCCTGATTTGGTACCAGACCGAAGCTCCACCACCTCGGACTCGGGTAAGAGATAAATGTTATTTTCTGTCCTTCAGCTATGGAGTTCATTTCAAAGGGGTTTTTTTTTACCTGCACCCAAATTATTTTCTAATGTCTTAAATAATTTAAGAAATACCAGCAAATGGGCTATGAATTTTATACATATCCACCAAATCCTTTGGGCCTTACATTGATGGAACCCACACCAAGTAAAGTACAAACAACAGAGCCGTTTACAATTGGCACTGCAAGAGGAAAATCTCTGGCATTGTTGGGCTATACCACAATATTCCCAGATTGTTTAAGGAAAAGAGACATTTCATGCTTTTTTGGAGTATTGTGTTGTAATACTTAGATTGTGTCGGTGATGTTCATTTATAATGGAAAAGAAGTGGAGCTCATGCTGCCAAGTGTACCTGTAAAGCCTTTAGGAAGGGATTTCACTTGTGGTGAGGACGGGTGGAAGTCCAGGACTGTTTGCAGTGAGCAGGGGTGTGCTGGGCTGTGATTTGATGCAAATGTTTTATTGAAGTGGGGGTGGATTTGGGGTCTGACTTTAAGGTGGGTGGCTTTGCTGTGCCCAGGGCCAAGAAGTAACAGTCGTGTGCACTGGCCAGCTCTGGAATATCTGCTTAAAACTAAGAGGGGGGTTCATACAAACTCAGGTCAGTGATTTGGTCTCCTAATTCCCAAGTTTAAAGCATCCCAGGTACTTTAGCACCCCAGCACTGGAGTGCCAGGTTTTACAGATGCTGTTCTAAAAGACCCGCAATTCTTATTTCAGAGGTTTCTTGATCTCAGTGGTTCACATAGACCTATTTTTTTTTCTGATTAGTTATTTTATGAGCAGCGGCTTGACACAAAAAGTTAGTTGAAAAGGCTTTTATCTTATCCTAGAGCCAGTGTAGCAGGTCCCTGAACTAACAAGCTCGCTGTACAGCTTGCAGAGACAAAGCATTTATGCATAAGAGATGAACTGATAGTGGATTTTCTGTAAGAAATCTATTCTGCAATAGTGGGACTGTCAGTGTGCACAGCACCTTACTGTGCTGGCTGTCATGCTGTAATAAAGATAAAGGAAGGAAAGAAATGCAAGGGGGAAAAAAAAGATATGGAAGAAGATGAATTTTTGTGAGAAAATCTCTTCCATTCTTAGCTCCCAAAAACATTCCAAGTTGGCTGTTTCTGCAATTAACAAAGGTATAGTTAATCAATGTGTCCCTGCCTCCTGTGAATATAAATCATCAGATCAGCATTTGTAAAAGCACACAGTATTATAGATGTTCATGCAGGAAAATATATTGGACAAAAGCAAGGATGCTCCATTGATTTACAAAAGCTTCTCATCTTGGGGTGATTTGTGCCTTGTAACAACAACCCATATACCAGAAACAAATCACAGAAGTGCTGACTTGAAATTTATCTCTGGTATCTCCAGGAGGTACTTTTTATCCTGAAATAAAGGGTGACCCACAGGAGAAAAGGACACAGGATTCATTTAGCATATGAGAGCCTTAGAACAGTACAGTTTACTGTAGAGAACAATGTGAAGTTACAAGCAATAAAACAAATTAATTTGAAAGCAAAGGATAAACTCAATTAAAAAAACATTCCTACTTTGCCCACAAAGCCACAAACCTGGGGTTATTTTTCAGGCTGCTACAGCTGCACTGCAATACAACAGGAAGCATTTCCCAAAGCTTTGCTCTTTAACAGAAGACCATAAAACTGTTCTTTAAACATTTTTAAAACAGATGTTAACACTGAACTTGTGTCCTGGAAGAAGAGCACGTCTCTGAGCAATGTGCAGCTCACAGACTGCTGGATGTGGGGCACAGAGGCAGCTGAGGCAGGGCAGAGTTAACAGCTCTGCTGCCAGCTTTGCTTCACATCCTGCCTCTGCTGAGGGAAACTGCTCTGAAAACAGGATAGAGGTAAAAATCACGGGGCATGGTTCAGAAACTGCTCTGATTTACAGCACTTATGGAACAAAGGACTTTGCTGTCCGCCCATAAATCAATTACTTCAATTAATATTTCATATTAAAAATGAAATATTTTATTTCATTTTTTATGAAGTTTTAAGAAAAACTTTCAAGTTTTATGAAAAACTTTCATAAAATTCTCTTTTCTTGTCAGGGTATGTGTCTACAGAACTGCAGGCTTAAATCAGGCCAGACACTACTTTATATTTTCTAAAAGAGCAGAGCTTCACAGAATCGAGATAACTGATTATTTCCGGCAGCTGAGCTTCCTTCATTCTATTTTCATCATAATTCCAGGTTTTGCTCAGGTTCTAGAAGTTTAATTCAGAGGTTCCAATGTTAGTGCCAAGAAGAAAATAAGAGGTTCCCTGCTTTTGTGAGAAATTTGTTGGCCATTAAATTACTTCGGTGTCTTTTTTTTAAAACAAATGTGTTTCCCTTGTTACCCTTGTGAGTTTACAAATGAAAACCCCTCAGAGTTTAGCGCTGGTGTGTGTGGTTTCCCTTCCTTCCCTGAGCACAGCAGAGAGGGATTATTAGTGCAAACTGGAGAGGTGCTCACAATCACTGGGGCAGTTCCCACATAAGCCTTGGAAGAGCTGGAGGAGAACAGACCTTGGCAAGCCCAGAGCTGGACACTCGTTTGATCCATGAAATATCTTTTTGATCCACCTGTGGGCTTCCCTTCAGGGCCCTACTCCGCCAAGGGCCATGCAGGCGTAGCCAACACAGAAAACAAACACTCTGGTGTCATGGTCATGACCAGGAGGCACCGATTCTGCTACCAAGGATCTCTCAGGGGTCCCTCTCCAAAGCCTCTCCTCAGCCCAGGCACAGAGCCTCCTGCACACCCAGGGGTCCCACCAAGTAATGCTGGCAGTAAACATGTGCAAAATGAGGGCACATCTGTCCAGGAAACTCCCCTGTCCAGCCATCCAGGAGGGACTCAGGCAGTCCCACTCCCACCCCGAGACTGTCCCTTCTGGGGTTGGAGCCCCTTCTCAGCTCCAGGACCCAACAGGTCCTGCTTGGCTCCCTACACACATCCTCAATCAGACCACGATTCCTTCCCAGTTCCAGCCCAGGTTTCCCACAGCAGAGTCTCAGATGTCTTGTTCCATAAAGCCATTTATTCCCAGTGCAGTAGCACGGAACAGCCTGAGCTGGTGCCCCCCAGGAGGGGTCCCAACCAAGGAACCCTTGGGTTTTTTATCCCCTCACAGTCCAAGAGTGCCAAAGTCTCCCCCTCCCTCCTGAGCCCTCAGCTCCTGCCACATCTCTGGCTGTGCCACAGCTCCCCGTGCCCTTTGTCGTGCACAGTCAGTGCCGGCTCACAGCCCCTTTCCTGGGGCTCCAACCATTCCTGAGCTGCCCCCAGAGACCTGCACGGAATGGATTCCTCATCACACCACCCACCACTGCACCTCCTGAACTCTGCGGTGAGGCTGGCCATGGAATGTGAAAAATTAATAAAAAATTGTGAAGAACCTGTTTGCAGCTCTTCAGTGCAGGAATACAAATTAGCCCCTTTCATTTGATTTTCACTCATCTGCATCTGAATTTCAGATCTGTCAATAATAATGGAACTAGCTATATTTTGAATGCAAGCTTGTGCTGAATATGTTGAGTTCTCTCATAGTCCTGAAATGGAAGTTGTTTGTGCCATGGGTCTGAGCTGTGCATTTGCTGCTGTACACATCTGCTGGCCAGGCAGGGAGATTTGGGGCCCAGCCCCGCCAGGTGCTAATTAGGACATTCACAGGACCTGGAGCAGCTCAAGACCTGGGATTTCCAGGGCTGGCAAACACAGGAGAAGGGCACAACTTATCCCTCCACAGCACTGCGTACACTTCATTTTTTGGTGCTCTGAGAATGCCCCAGTAAAGATTTACCATCAGTAAACCAGAGAGTCAAGAGGTGAACAGACACTCTGGAAGACTTTTCTCCAGACAAGTATTTTTGTGTGAGACAGAGAGCAAAACTCTTGCAATAGATTAGCAGCTGCATGTGAAAGCTTTATCAAGTATTATCCATGAAAGTCTAGAACTTACAGTAAAAAATGACTGATATTTTAGAGAAGGCAAGCATGGTCATCTGGACAAATTAGGGAAATTGCAGGGGTACCTTCCCAAAGAGCAGCAGAGAGGAAAGAGTGTTCTTCTGCCCCAACATTGCCATCTGAAATGCCAGGAGTTACAGAGCACCATCGTAGATAGAGGCAGAAGAAAAAGACAGAAATGTTTAAAATTCCTCATTTTCAAAACCCAGAGAGGTCAATTTTATTGTCCCAGTTGTCACCAAGACCCTTCTGCTCCTGTCCAAGTTCCCCTCCATCCTCTGCCACAACCTGAGGCGACAGAGGCCTCTGTTTCTATCACATATTCTGTTAAACAGCCCCAAACCAGCAGTGGCCCATCTGGTTCTGTCCCCACTAAAGTCACCCATTTCTCTGCTTCCTCGTGTCTCCCAAGCCCACCAGCAACACCTGGAGTGGTGCTCCTGACACCTGGCAGAGCTCACCAGGCACAAGGTGGGTTATCTGCAGCACACAGGGGCCCCTGGCCTCATTGTGCCTGACAGTGGGAAGGGAAATTCCACTTCCAGTGCATGTCTGGAGGATACAACTCGAATTCCTTCTGCTGCCTTTGTCCACACTTCCAAGCAATGCTCTGGTAGGACCAGTCTTCCTTTTCCCCTTCCTTTAATGATGCCATCTGCTGTGAATGTGTGCTCTGGAAATCCTCGAGGAGCACAGTCTCCCTTACAGCGTCTGGCTTGAGGAGACCAAGGCCCTGGTGTTGCTGTCATGCAAACGATAGGAAATCCTGCCATTGATGGGAATGGTTCGTGTGATGGGCTCAGCTCCATCAGCAGGATCCCCACTGGCACAGAGCTTTAGGCTGGCCTCTCCTTTCTGTTTGTGGGATACTCCTACCTCCACCTCCAGCCCTAGACCTGAATTCAGAAGAGATTTGCATTATCCTCTGACTTTTTCTGTCATTACATTTCAGATATATATGGTCTATCTGCAAGGGAATCAGTTTACTCATGACTTGATCATCTTAAAGGCCTTTCCCAACCTTAACAATTCTGTGATTCTATGTTAGGATTAGGCCAAGCAATCCATATTAATAATAATGTATCAGTTTTCAACACGTCCCCTAGGAACCCAAACCTACAATGAATTAGTGTATATTGGCTGTTTGCTCAGTGCTGTTAATTTAGGGGTGTAGGCTCTCATTAAAAGCATAAACAATTATTGCACATTTCAGTGTCATTCAGATGGTCAGTGCACTCCATCTCAGACACTTAGCCAGCACACAAGTTAAGAACTGAGGGCAGAAAGCAGAGAGCACGAGAGCTGGAATGCTTTTTGCAGTGGGTGTATTTTACAAAGACAAAAATGCAAACTCAGCAGGGTCAGAGCTATCATAGAGCTCCATCCTGTGTAAAACCATTTAACAAACACCTTTGCTTTGTACCCTGGATTTGCCAGCAGCAGCTTCAGTAAAAGTTTAGGATTAGAACAGATACTGAATTACTGAATTGCACTTGGATATTACCTCAGTCTCAAACAGGAAGAAAGGGACACATTTCTCTATGGAATATATTGCCTCATTTCCCTGCTATGAAGTGAGGAGCTGCATCACCTGCCAAATATGGACTGACCTTCAGCTTCTTTAGATGAAGAGAAAGGGTTCGTTCACTCCAGAAAGGTTTTTTCAGTGGCCGGGATTAAAACGTGAGCTGTGGCAGAAATAAATGTTCCACTTACACCCCCTCTAAAGAGAAAAGTTCCACCTCAGCTTAAGAAATATCTCTGTTAAATCACAACCACTCCCACATAGAAGCAAATCCACACAGAAGAGAGTCACACAATTTACAACAGCTTTCCTCATCTTTTTAAGCTTCCCTATGTCTGAGGCCTGAATTTTCAGGCTCTCCAGCTTCCCTTTACCAGCACATTAAAGTGGAAATTTGCTTCCCTAGTTTTATTTTGAGTTAAAGATTAAATTTTCCTGATGAGAGCTAAGCTGTAACTAAAACTATTGAAAGGCTCATTGTAAATTCACAAGAGCAGCGCTAATATCATTTGCATCATCTCACAACAGTTGGAGATTATAACAATGGAAATGTTCCAGGAAAGGACCGTAACTATAGGAATGGACATAAAAGGTCTTAAAGTTAATTAAGCCTGGCCTACAAGTCCTGTTGGATAAGGGCAGGAAAAAGAGAATGAAGTGGCATTTGAATGAGACATTTTAAAAGGGAGAAAAACACTGAACACTAAACAAAATCTATCCAGACACACCCTGTTTTTTTAGCCTATTGCCCAGACAGAAAACAAGAGATTTATGTATATGTACATGCTTTCTTTATCTGCCACAACATTAATTTTCAGAGGAAATACTAATGCATTCAGTTACCCCAGAGAATACCCTGGACAAAGGAATGAGCACTCACAGCCAGCTGAGCATGGTTTCTGTGCTGCAGATTACTGTTAGTGCAGTAAATATCAATTACTGTGACCTGGGCACGATGCTCGTGTTCCAGACAGATACTTTTGCTCTTGAGCTTTTGTTAAAGGAAAACATTGAGGAAAAAAAATCTTATCTGCTGTAAACACAGCTACATTGGGCTTTTTAAAAAAACATAGTTATTGCAAGTGGCTCCTCAGAGGAGAGGGACTTTTCCTTAATGAGGGGGACTCAGCTGGAGCCCCGTGCTAGGAGGCCTCTCTGATATCAAGGATTTATGGGGAAGCAAAGGGGAAGTGGAGAAAGCTCTTCAATACATTATTTTTATATGTACCTTATATTCTTTCAGCTTGGCCCAACTCTGAAACACCCAGAGGCAGCTTCAGCCAAGCTCTGTAGAGCTGAGCTAACCAGGAGAAGCACCAAAACAGATCCAGCCTGAAAGGTGCACACAATTTATTGTAGGGAGCAAAGCTTCTGGTCAGAGAGGCTGGAGAAATCTTCTTAGTGATCACAAACCCCTCCAAGTTGCCCAAACCATTCCACTTCTGCACTGGAATGAGCAAATAATTCTTGGAGGATTCTCTTGTCCTCCTGCTCCCCAAAAATCAAACAGCATGGAAGTGTGGAGGGTGCTGGGGATGAGAGGGGCTCAGTGAGACACCTGCACCTCTCTCTGTCCCACTGGTGGCCTTCAGCCAGGTAAATATGTCACTGAGACCGACAGAGAGCCCCTTCCCAGGGAGAGTACACCTGATCATCCCTGAAATTTGCTTTTGGATACAAGGCAGGGAATAAGTTCTTTGCCTGCCTGCAACACGGGCACTTCATCACTATTTTCAGCATGTCTTTATCAATAATTAATCCAGATGGGAGGTATCTTCCTCTTAACTTTTTATCCTGGACAAGGAATTCAGAAGGCGAAATGTCTGCAGTTCCAAGCTATGCGTGTGGGGTTATCCCACCCATCTTATCAGCTCACTTCAGAGCAGAAGGGCTGAATTTAACCCAAAGTTAACCCCTTAGAATGGCTCTGCCTTCAACAGCATTTGTCAACTGTCATCACAAGCCATGTGGCCAAGAACAAATTTTCTTTTTGTCATTTGATTGTTTGTTTCACCCTTGCAACATCTGCAAAATAAATCATACCAGTCACAGGTGCTGTGGGATTTCTGATCTGAAAAAACGGAATGCTCCAAACCAAGAGAGCACAGAATCTGTGTGACACCATGATGATGAGGTGAGAAGATTCTGTGCCAACCCCCAAACCCTGCCTATGGGTTTGAGCATATTCCCTAAACACCAGAATACTCCTGCTCCTCACTCAGCCCTCATACACCTGCTCCCAGGGAGCAGAAGCTGTAAAGAGCTACAGCAGAGTAGTTTGTGACCTTAAACTCCAAGGGATCCATGCTGTCAGCAACTAAGGGAAAGCCAAAATGTTCTGTTTATGATAATATTTTTATTTGCTATGAAACAGCATCAAAAATCGGTTTAATAATTTAATCACAAATGAGCTTCAAAATATTTCAGCAGCTGTGTTTATACAGACACAAGTATGAATGCTTAAGCACACTTTATCCTTTGTTATATTTTGTACTGATGTATTTGTGTATGAAGCAAAAGGCTTTATGCATGGAAGGACTGGGCAATACCACTTCTCTAAAAAATTCTAATCCATTTTGGGAATAATTCAGGGAAAGTAAAGCATTATGTGGCTATAGGAGAAAGGCCAGAGTAAGAACCGTTAAGCAGCCCCAGAACATTTCAGTGCTTCATGCATTGTATCTCTCCCATTTCAAACTGGTTCTCATCAGCTCTCAAGTGTCTCTACAGCTTCTGTGGTGACAATTAACATTATCATGAAAAATGAGCAAAGCCAAGTATTTTGCACCTGGCACGAGACATGACCTGCATGCTGAGAGTGGGAAAAGAGGAAGATTTTTAAAACTCACCTCAGATTGAGTATGGCTCTGATGGACCTCCACATGTGCTTCTCTCCTGGGCAGAAGGTCAGCAGATTTACCAAGACTGGGTAAATCTGGTTCCTTGCTGGACATACCAGGATGGTCACAGAACAACAGTCATCCCTTAAAACAACATTTAGCGGCATCACCAACCTGATGAGAAGGAAGTCTGTGCTGTCACTGCTCATTTTAATGACTTCAAAGCATTATTTTACCTCCATCACATCTGTCATCCACAGCAAACAACCCTCATTTAAACTCGTTTCAACAACAAAAGTCATTCAAGAATTTTTTATTCATCTAATCCAAAAATAGTGCTTCCTTAAGGTCCCTGAAAAGACCAGTCCAGTAACAGAAACATTAACATATATTTAATTTGCTTCTCAATTACCAGATTTACAAGAAAGAAACTCAGATTAAAAACAGGTTACTACAGATTGACAGGAAAATTATTTGATTAAAAATGAGAATAGGAATCAAAACTTGCGCACTTGACCCAGAGGAGCAGCTCCTCTCTGGTGGCTCATTTTCCTGGGTAAGATTTTTGACATGGTACAGAAAAATGAGTCCTAGATTTTCTCGACCTATGTGGAAGTTGCAGACTTCTGTACAGACTCTCCAGGTCTTCTTTTATGAGATCATGTGGGGATTCATTTCCACAAACAGAGGGTTTCAGGTCCCCAGACATGTTTAAATTAACACTACCCCAGCAAAAGGCTACAGGTGCCTAAAAAACACAGAACAGCCATGCACAATCTATCAGCCCATCTCAGCCAAATCTTCACAGGAAAAGAGGTTCTTTGAGGTTTTCTTGAATTCTAACAGAAGCCAAATTCAGAGCTGATTCTGAGCTGTGCAGGTGTTATGTAAAGGGAAATCAAGATCAGGGCCAAATAAATGTGTATTTATGAACAGGAAATTGAATTCAGACCTACAGCAGAAACACACATTCAATAGTTTTATAAATAATTTTATCCATTCTTTATCAGATAAGAGTCAGGTAGGAGCAGAGACAGCACCCTCCAGACTGCAAATATGTTTTTGAAAGATTTTGGAAAATGCACATTAAGAGAAGATTAACTAGAAATTGAGAGAAGCCAGCAGAGGTTAAAAATCCTTCCACCTCTGAGATTTTGGGCCTTGGTGTTTCACTGTCTGACAGGACTCCCTCAACTCAATCAGATTTATCAGCAAAGGAACAAACGAGATCTTCCTTCCTCACTCATTCCATTTACAGCCAAAGTCTTCTTGGCCCATAAATTTCTTATTTTCAGCTCGCACTCTGCCTTCTCTCAGGATCCACTGCAGCACTGTAAACCAGCAGGTCACCCACTCAAATGCAAGCAGGGGTGTCAGGATCTCTGGGAGATCCTTTGGGTAGATTCATTTTTGCTGCTCACCCATCTTTAGGGCACAGGCTTGGAGAGTGGCTTTGTTTCTTTCAAAAGGAAAAGAAAATAATCAAGACAAAAAAAAGGGAAAAAAAGGGAAAAGAGAAAAAAAAGGAAAATAATCCCACCAAACCACGTCTTGCCTTCCGCATTTTTTCCCAGTTGTGTATCTGAGATAACAGAAAGACTGGGAGCACAATTTGGCTGCCTGCTTTCCACCAAGGCAATAAGTCTTTAGTGTATACAAAGCAAGTATTTACAGGGCTTTTATAGCCAAATTTCTTCATTTCCAGAAGAGAAATCTATCCTAGCCAAGGAGTCCATCCACCCATGAGATGAAGTTCTATTTTGCATCATCCAGAAGAAAATTTCTGGTGAGCTGAATAGACAGGGAGAAAAAACCATTAACACATTTCCCCCAGAGCTACCAGAAACTTGAAGCTCAAATCACAATGTGATTTCAGATTAGAATTAATTCTTTTTCCCTGGAAAAAAAAAAAAGAGGAGCCAAAATCAGAAGTGCTGAATTATGTCCTCACCTGTGTTTACAGACTGCTGCAGCATCAACACCAAGAACTGAGCAGCACCACGAGTGCTCTCACAACACTGATATTTTCGAAGTAGCAAATTTACTTAAGATATTGCTGAAGTGTCTGTTCATTTAAAGGTACTATCCCAAGCAGAAAATGTCATTTCCCAGTCAGTTTTCAGGCAGGCATTTGCACACCAGATTGTTCAGTCATCAAAGCAGCTATTTACCTAAAGGTACTATCACTGCGTATAAAATGGCATTTTAGAACCAGTTCCAGGCAGGCATTTGCACTGCAGACTGTTTAGTCATCAGTGGAAATCACTTCTCACATACATCAAACTGACACAAGGACAATCAAAATCCAACCAGGTAGTCAGGCACAAGGCCCATTGAAATCAGCTCAATAATCTGGAAGGGAACAAGCAGCACAGTGTTCTCAGGAAAGGCCTGTTTTGATTGCTGTGCCTTGCTGGGGACAGGGGACATGTGACAGACACAGAGAAACACCGAGTTCTGCCTCGACACGAATTACATCTGAAAATGCAAAAAAAAATTATTCTTCTGAGTCAAACGTTGCAGGATTTCCTTAGGCAGCTGTTTTCAGTGTCACTAAGGTTTGAGGACCTCCCCAGTTCCCGTTGTCACTGGGTGCCCTGAGCTCCTGTCCCATGGGAGCCCCGGCAGCGCAGCAGGACCACGGACAAAGGGGAATGCAGAGGTAACAACCATCCCTGGGGACACCTTCTGCTGCTCCCTGGGAGCTGGGCATGGCCATGGGCACCCATTCTGAGCTCACAACCACCCCTGGGGACACCTTCTGCTGCTCCCTGGGAGCTGGGCACGGCCATGGGCACGAGTTCTGAGCTGAGGGAACTGGGACAGCAAAACCTGAGACTGTTGCCACTCCTGCCCCTGGTCCCTATCAGGACACCACAAACACATTTCAGTCCTCTGTGCTTCCAACGCCCCTTTTGGAAGGGATAATGCTTTTTATATGCCTGCAGGGCTTGTCACATAGACACGAGGAGCTTTATCAATCCAGGTTTGCACAGCCCTTTCTGGCCCCTGAAAGGCAGCATTAAGAATTTCTGAGGCTATTTTCCTTTAATAATGTTCCGCCTGCTCACCAAAGCTACAGCACTGCAAAGAAAAAAGATCATTTATCCCCCTCCCGTGTTTCCTGTGTTAACGTTCTGTTTCTTAGAGCTCGCTGCATTCACATGCTTAGTTTTGGTCTTACCCATCATACAGATGAGAAATTAATGTTAAAATGGATTCTGTGTGGCCAGGCTGTTCAGAGTCGTTCTGCTCCCTGAGACCAGGTCAGATTCTGCTCTCTGTATCTGCCCTGGTTTCACTGAGCACAGCAATTTTGGAGGTGTTTAGAAAGTGTATCAAAGAATCTTTTTTGCATCTGAAAAATAATTTTTCAGTGCTGTCTACTCCAAGAAAGACTAATTTTTTTGTATGGGGTTTTTCATTTTCATTTACATTGTGTTTACATACATTTACATCTTTCATTTCCAGCCTTTCTCACAATCAGTTACGCAAATTATCTCAACAACACGGACACAACCCTTTGAAAATGTGTTTCTTTTCTGGTGTATGACAGCCACTTTAAGCAAATTTCTCTCTCAGGATGTTCATCATCACCACTCTACCACTATTTGGGTTTTTTGGATGGTGAAAAATTCTCAAAGATAAGCATAAGGTTTTAGTATGATTGACCAGAAAAGTACATCATTTCAGAGGCAAGTGTCCCTCATTTCCTAAAATCTCTGTACAGAAGCCTGGTTTAACCTTTGTTTAACACACAAGTATAGAACAAATTTCTTTGCCAGCTAAACTAACCTTGCATAAGCATTAATATACACTTTCAGAGTGAGAAGCAAACTAGGTGAGAGGCAAATACCAGAAAAAAACCCAAAAAACCATAAATGTTCATAACAATACTTCATCCAATGTGGTTTCATTACATGGAGACTATATTTATATCAGCTGTTCATCACCTTTACAGTTGATTGCTTACCAAAACAACTTATAAAATGCAAACTTTTAATTAGTACAATATTTTCTGTATCTCCATCTGACATTTTTTTTGGTAATTACTCCCAGTCTGGAAGAAGAAACTACACTATGTGAGTCATGTGTCACATAAATCACTTTGAATACCAGAATTTCTCAATTAACTGTCTATAGTACCCTGCAGACCAAGAGTTATCTGCTAAAATAATTCAACATATAAAATGACTAATATGGGTGAGAAAACCCATCATTTGCTGGAAGAAAATTTAAGAGAAAAGCAAGAAACTGAGCTGCTTGAATAAACCATTCCCTACTAACTTTCAGGAACATCTATGGTCCCTGATTAGGTTGAACAAAGCTGGAATTGTTGGGCTAATCATCCAGGGACAGAGGGATAACTGGGGGCTGTGTGAGGGCAGAGCAGGGCAGGGGCTCATGGCAGCATCCAGGAGACCCACGTGCATTCCCAAGCTGTGCTGGAAGCCTGGGGGGTCACTGCGTGAAGGGATGCACCTGATTCCCTCCCCTCAGTCCCGGCTGTCCCAGCAGACACAGGAAGAAAGGAGAAGCTGTTAATTATCTGTTATTACCTGTTAATAATCCCCTGTTATCCCTCACAAACGTTCTCGCCTGTGGCTCCATGGGAATGCTCAGCTCCTTCTGCTGCTGCCTCTGGCACTTCAAGTGAGAACTGCTGGGAAGGAGAGCAGTTATGGCCAGAAAAGAGAGAGCATTTAGTACAGCTTGTCAAGAGCTGGCATCCCCAGAGCATGGCCTTCCCACCAGGACAGAGCCCTTATCCTGCCACGGCTCCACAGGGCCCTGCTCTGGACGTGCTGCCAGGGAAGGGCATTCCTAAACCCTGTGAGGAATTCAGTGACAAGCTCAACAGCTCCCACACGGTGCCACGGAGGAAGTGTCCTCAGAGCCAGCCTGTCCTATGGGGCAAGGCACCTCCCATGTCCCTGGACAAGAGGCAGCTCCAGTGTGCACTGTCATTTTCCCAAAATGAGCAGGTTGAAAGATGCCAAAGGTGAAGCAGGAATCAGTTTTTTGCAAGAGGCTCTGCCACCTCAGTCTGTGTTTGACCTGCAGTGCCAGAGGGCAGCCAAGGTCCTCCAAACTGCTGCCAAAGGAACGCTTCACTTACCAGGGAGGTTGGACAAATATTAACAAGGAATCCATCAATGAGGAGTTAAAGGAATTGAAGCCTCCTTAAAACCTACAGACACAAAGATGGACACGCTGAGTGAAAGGGGTAGCTGAAGTTTCAGCAGAAATGCACAGATATCTAAATAATCCAGTCAGCACTTTCTGTTTTAAAACTTCCGAGCAGCAGCCCTGCAGGAGAGCTCCACTCATCACTGCAATGAGAGAAAAGGACTTTAAATGCTCCAGTCTGTTCTTTGGCAGAACCACAGCCTGTGCTGGTTGGCATTGTCCAACTGGCCTCCTTTGGTTATCATGTTTTGTAGTTTCATGGATAAAAATCAGACTTATGCAATCGCAACAGAATCATATCACTGCCTTCCAGTGTCCAGTTGTAAAATGTTCATCATCACAAACAAAGCATAGAAAAACAATTTAATCATACTCATTTTTCCAAAAATATTCAGAGTCAATATAAGTGCATAAAATAGAAAAACCTAGCTAAATCAAAAAGCTTTGTTTGAATCCAGAAAACTGTATCAAACACAGCTTATCTATTAAAAAGCAACTTCAAAGCCACCTTATTCGGTCACTTCCTACACAGCCACAAAGAGGAACATTCCTCAATTTATGTACAACAATGTGGGAGAGAGAACAGTACAGGAAAGCAACATGTCATGGTAAATAAAATCTTTTTACTGACAACGATGCTGCACCATGGGATAACACTGCTTGGTTACCAAAGAGTAATTTTGGAAACGTCTCAGCACCTTCCTGATGAAAATATTAATTTAATCTTGCATCTAGCAACCTGTGTGATGTCAACTTCTCATCACAATTAATGGGTTTATTTTTGATGTGCATGCTGACAGCTCCTAAAAGCTAATGGAAAGTCATTTATGTGCAATTTAAAGTCTGATTACTTGAGTGTTAAAGTTCCTTGACAGTCCTTTATATTGGGAATGGGAAATTTAGGAAGAAAATTAATCAGCTTTGATACATTAAAATAACTCCTCTGATATGAAAGTCAGGCCTAAAGTTTGCTAATATTAACACAGGATGCAAAAATATGGTTTCAGCTGAAAATCATTTCACAAATTATCATTTTGCAGATGTTAAAGTCTGAGAACAGAGGATAAAGGAACTTCATGTGAGTCTCCAAAAGTTTCAGAAGACAAGGAGTTGCATCAATAGATGAGCTCTTAAGGAAAGATAATTTGCTGGATTGTACTTGGAACTGATTGAAAATTTCACATGAATCACTTTTTCCACAAAAAAAAAAAAAACAACAAAAAACCAGATTTTATTCTAAATCAATATTTTCCATATGAAGATATTGACTACAGCATATTTTGTGTCGAGGCGTGTCAAAACACTGCATTTGGGTTTGTCAAGCCTGAACATTTCATTTCAAGTGGAGTTAACTCAAGCTCAGCCGTGTTGCCGGGGGCTGCCCTGTCACTGTGCACAAGGGAGACCTCGGCTCTGAACATGCTCCTCAGAGCAGAGACAGTCACTCAGGGGGATGCTGGCCTTCATACCAGCATTCAAAACTCACTTTTTATTTAATTGAAATATTTGTGTTGGTTTTCACAGCTGTCATCCAGCTAAAACTGTTTCTTAGAAGGAAGAAGCCTTCAAAATTTGATGCTGAGGCAAATGAAAAGAAAACAAAGCAATCAAACTTCCCTACAGAAGGAATGTCCATTTGCACTTTTTCGTGTGCTCCCTCTGAGTAATCTGATTCTGTTGTTATTTATATTTTTGCATTTCTATATTACTTCCTAGGCTACAGAAGAAGATGAGCCACCTTATTCTACTTTTCTCATTGTTCCTGGCTCCAGCATTTGCTGATGGAGGAAGTCAAGAATCAACCCAAAATCTTTGTTCAAACGATGTCAGCCACAAGCGCCAGAAGAGAGACTGGATATGGAACCAAATGCACATCAAGGAAGAGATCGATACACCTTTGCCACACCACGTTGGCAAGGTAAGCAGCAGCCTGTGAGCAATGAATGACTAAAAATAGCAAATGAGTATCTTGAAAAGCGTTATTTGTTTGCAGTCTAGGCAGGAGAGATGAAAAGGAAAAAGAAATGGGACTTAATACCTACATATTTACATGTTAAAATCTTCAAAATGTGGGTAGAGTAAATGAAGAACAGCGTCAAAGGGATTTTAAATCCTCTGAAGAATACAAATAAATTTTAGGGAATGGCAGGTCTGGAGATCCCACAATGTAGAACAGCCACACTACCTGCAGGTGCATGGTTAGGAAGAAAGTCTGGTGCCTGATGCATGTCAGTATTTGTCTGGCAGCACGAGATTCTTCCAGAAATCTCAGAGATCAGCAAATAAAACATATGTATTAAAAAACACGCCGTTTACATCTCTCAGCTTGGACACCAAACACGAGTGCTATGTTTCAAAATACTGTTACACAGTCAAAAATATTGTTGCACAAAGCAAAAGCAAATCATTTTCAAAAATACTAACAAGCACTGACCTGCTTGGAAACTAATTTTCTTCAGAGCAGTGCTCATAAAAGCCTATTATTAACTGCATATCACCCAGGCAAAGTTCTCCCAATCTAGTCTTTCAAAGTGATGCACTGTGACACTTTGCAGATAAATGCAGCTGAGCGTTTTCCTGCCCTGTACAACACTCACATCTGTCAGGGCTGTCTCAGCAAAGTCAAACAGGCCTCGCTGGCTGCTCCTGGCTGCCAGAAAGCACCACGGAGAAAGCAAAAAGGCCACAGGGTCCTCTGAGCTACCATGGGGCATCTCTGTTTCATTTCAGACCAATTCAGCCCCAGATTGAGGAACAGCTTCTATTCCTGGAGCTGTCCTAAATAAGAGTAATTCCCTTTGTAAAGCTCTGGGGTGTTTCAACAATCTCCTGATTGCTCCTGCAGTGGCTGGTCGGTGCCTCTGCAGCACTGAGCCCTTGATAAACCCTTTAAAGAAAGGCCCCAGCAGCAGCGTGGCAGAGCTGAGTGACAGCTGCAGGAACGTGCTGACACATTTGGATTTTATCTTGCACCACCTTGGTGCTTTCCTTTGTGTGCTCGTCCTCAGCAGCAGAAAAGGCATTCTGAGAAGTTTATACTTTTTACACTGAATAGGTACATAAAAATTGAGAAAGATAGCACAGACTATCCCATCCTTGAGACAGGGGTGAGGTTATTTCTCATGTGACATCTCCAGAGTTGTGAACTGCTCTTCAGCAGCCCCAGGAGCCAGAAGCATGATTAAGGAATGAGGGGTGGAAATATTAATGACACATTTCAAAAGAGAAAACCAAAATCATAACAATGCTCAACAGTAAATGACAGATACAGGATAAATTTTACACTGAATACCCAACAGCTGACATTTATGATAACATCAGTAACAAAAGGCTGGAAATACTTGGTCAAACCCAGCAATCCTTGATAATTAGCTGGCTGAAATAAGAATGCTGATATAGTGCATGGAAAATTGTGCTTTAAACCTTCTATGAGTGTCCCGGTATGTGTGAGGGTATAGAAAGGGAAGCATCATTATATTATCTGCAGATTAAGTAGTGTGCAAAAGCATTTAGAATTGGATTAAATTATATTTTAAAAATGATTATTGTTCATTCCTCTTATCCCATCCCTTTTTCATTGCATATAACCTTAAATTTTAAAATCTATGGGGTGGAAATTTAACCTTCCTGTCATAGCATGAGGCTGAAGACTGCCTATTAAAAGACTACATGTGACTGAGCTGTGGCAGGAATTCTGCTAAATGCTAAGGAATAGAGGCTAATGCTGAACAATGTCAGGAGCTGTGAATACAGATTTGCTCCTGTAATCCTGTGGAACTGAGCAAAAACCCCTGGTAGGTTCAGAAAGTTGCAAACAAGAGTAACTCCAACTGAGCGGTAGCTCACGTTATTTCAGACATAATGAAGATAATTATTTGTTAATGTTGACTGCATGAACAATTTATACTTTTAGGAAACATAAGATATGACTTTAAAAAAGCTTTTTTCTATATAAACCGGCAAGGTTCAGTGTGGATGCAAGTGTAATCCTATAACCCCAGATGCTGCTGTGGTGCTGCTCAGCGATGCCTCAGCTGACAGCAAAAGTCCCGAGGGCTGCTCTGGTTCCCAATGGGATGAAGAATTCCTGACTGTGTGAATCCTCTGGGAAAAAGTGCTGCATTCAGCTGCCAAACCCTGCCCTTATATCTCTGAATTACGCTTTCCTTCCAGATCACATCCAGTGTAAGGAACAACAATGCCAAGTACATCATAGAGGGTGAATATGCCAACACCATTTTCAAGGTGGAGGAGACCAGTGGGGATGTTTATGCCTTTGAGAGGCTTGACAGGGAAAAGAAGGCAGAGTATGAGCTGACAGCCCTCATTATTGACAGAACAAACAACAGGTCACTGGAACGGCCCTCCAAATTCATCATCAAGGTGTATGATATCAACGACAATGCCCCTGTGTTTGTACAAAAGGTGTTCAATGGATCTGTCCCAGAAATGTCACCAGTAGGTATGTCCTCCTTCACTCATCTCCCTTCACGGCTGGGGTTAAAAAGCAGAATTTATACTAAATATGCAGCTTGAAAATCCTTTTCTAGGAACCTCAGTCACCAAAGTGACAGCTGTGGATGCTGATGACCCAACAGTGTCAGGTCATGCCACGGTGACCTACCAAGTCACCACAGGAGGCGAATATTTCACCATTGATGACTCTGGTAAGTAAGACACACAAACGTCTTTACACTTTGTCCTTACGCTACCCTTTGAAGAAAACACAGTTATAAGCCTTTTTCATTCCGGCAAAGAGGAATAATAATTTAAAAATATAATTTTAAACAAGATTTAGAAAGGTTTTGCATTCACGCTCCACAGTGCCACTGTCTGCATCTGGAAATGAACTAATGAAATCAGGATCTCAGCTGCCATGAACAAAATGAGAAGATAAAAGGTCATTCTTTTTCCCACTTATGAAAAGACTGGCCAGGAGCTAAGATGAGTTCATGTTTTCAGTTCAGCATAGATACTGTTCCTATGACCAGAAGGGAAAAGGGAATACACAAATTCTGAAGCAGCATTCAATAATCATTTGCTTTCCTAAACTTTCTAGCTTGAATTTTGACCAGTTTTAAAACCAATGTCAGTATCTCTTGTAATCACACTAGTCTGCTAAAGCAAAAAATGCAGGTAAAGAGGCTAAAGATCTGTTAAAAGGAATATTCTGCACAAATTCTCCTAAATATTCCATCATGCAGAAAAATTTCTAACATTTCTTGAAAAACACCACTGTAAAATTGCTACTTAAAGCAGAATGTGTGGCATAAGATAAAAATCTGCTGTCAAAATTGAAGAGATGTTGGATGTTCTACAAAATCTAATTGTATTCAATGTTATTTTTTCACAGGTGTGATTTATACAAAAGAGCCTAATTTAGACAGAGAGACTAAATCAACGTATGAGATAGTTGTTCAAGCCAAAGATGCTCCGGGGTTTTCTGGGGATTCCAGCACAGCCACAGTGATCATCACTCTGTCCGACATCAACGACAACTTCCCAGTGTTCAAACACCGTGAGTGTCCCACAGGCTCTGAACCTCTCGGAAACCAAGGGCTGACACAACCACAACGAGTTTAGGTCACAGTCCAGCACAACTCAACTTTCCTTAAAAACGGCCAAAAGAACTTTACATATTCAGAAGCTCTTCCGTGTTTCAGCCACAGCCACTTTTCCTGGGCAATTCACACCTAGAGCAGAAAACAAAAATCAGTATTAATTTCATCACTTTGCTAAAGATCTTGACAAATTGGGGTATTATTTATACTTTGATATGTCTTAGAGATACGCAATGCTAAATTCTCAATGAAATATTTTTCTCTGCATCTATCAAGTAAGAACATTTTTAACTAAGTTCTAATTTCCATGTACACACTTCTTATGTCTTTTTCTTTTTTTTTTTTTTTACAGAATCATTTCACTTTAAAGTTCCTGAAAACATTTCAGTTGGAGGAGAAGTTGGCAGAGTCAAAGTAGAAGATATTGATGAACCACAACACAGAAATACAAGATACAGCTTTATCCAAGGAGAGTTCAGGGACACCTTTGACATTGTAGCAAATCCATACACAAATGAAGGAATCATTAGGCCAAAGAAGGTACTTTTCCCTGTAACAAAGAT
Organism: Falcunculus frontatus; assembly: GCA_013398115.1. Taxonomy (NCBI): domain Eukaryota; kingdom Metazoa; phylum Chordata; class Aves; order Passeriformes; genus Falcunculus; species Falcunculus frontatus. The sequence goes on from VZRV01004038.1 coordinate 930,799, forward strand.
GATTATTGTGGTTTTCCATGTGTAATAAGTGGGGGGTTTTTGTTTAGGACTAGGAGCAGGAAAAAATGAAAATTCATGAAAGTCAGCATGAAATATGTTGATCCTGAACACCAGCTCTCCAAGCTCTGGGAGAAGAAGAGCTGGTGATTTCTAGTCCTTTTCAACCTCTAGACATAAAAAACTCCAGAATTACTGCAGAGTGCAATGGGGGCTGTGTCAGATAGTCAGGTTACGCACTTTGGGCTCCTCTCAAACTTCAAGTGGTTGGATGCTTCAAAGAGGCAGTGATTTAAGAGTTGAACCCACTGGCCAAGTCAAAGAATCCTTCCCTCCTGCAGCCCACGTGAAACCAAAGTAGAAAATATGAATGAGTGCACCCAACCTCTTTTCTAAAAGTCTCTTTGCAGTGCTGCCTTAGGTTTTAATTTTTATATTTTTCAAGTCCTGTGCTGCCTAGTGTGTAATTCTGAAGTTTCTTGTGGCCTGTTAGCTGCTGCTGTCTCATGCTGGTTAGACATAACAAGCCATTCTAGGTTTGCTCTCCAAGGACACCTAGATTGTCCCAGGCCACAAAACATGTAAACTAAGGCCTATGAAGAGGAGGGCAAACTTGGGATAGTTACATCAATAACTGGGGTTGTAATTGGAGAATTAACCCTGATATGCAAATGAACCAAACTTAGAAGAAGAACTCGTGACCCAGAGTCCATCTTGGGTGTTGCCTTTGGCCTGCCCAGGGTGTACCTTTGAAGGCCCTTCAAATAAATGCCTACCTTTATTCCCTTATTCCTGTCCAGTCTGTTTTTTAGGTGGCCACCTCAGGCATCACCAGTTTGGCATTTGCTCCAATCTGAGCCACAGCTCCCTTACCTTCCTCAGGATGTTTCCAGAGCTTCCCCACTAATTTCTTATAAGTCTTTAAGACTCTCCAAAGCCATTATTAGGGTTTGTTCTCTGGTTTTTTTAAATTCTCAAACCCACTTGGTTTGTTCCAAGGGACTGCTGCAGAGCATTGCCAAACCAAGATTTCATTGATTTCATTGACTTGCTGTTAAAAATAAAAAGAGGAGAGAGGACTTTAAATCAGCTCCTGTAATCCTCAGATTGACAAGAATGTGTTTTTCCCTTCCAAATGTCTCTCTGTAACTGCGAAGACCAGAAATGTCATTAAGAAGAGACAACATTCAGGAAAAACAGTACCAAGTATTTCAAGACTGGCAGTAAAATCCTCAGCTGTGGTCACGCTGGGTATGAGCAGCTCTCCTTCACCCGATGTGGCTCTTCCCCTGGTCTTCCCAGGACCTGGGGAATGTAGTGCCTGCCCAGAGGAGGAGAAGTCACAGACCCCGCACACACTCCCTGAGTGATTTGGAACCGGCTCTTCCTTCAACACGTAGTGGGCAAAGTTCACCGCTCTGTTTTGCAATGTGATTTTGGCCATGCACATGTCCTAATTTTAAATATGCAGCCATGAGAGATAAAATGTCAGCTGCTAGATAAGTCCCATCACTTCCCTTTTCTACTCAAAGAGAAAAACGAGAGTCACCATAACTGCTGTGTATCTCAGTGCTTTTAGAATCTCAGGTGGTAGAACAAAGGAAACTTTGAAAGGAGCATTTCTTACTGCCCGAGCTCCTGGCCTTCCTCCCATTGTGTGATTCCTTTTATAATCTCAGGCAAGGGGAAAAACAGGGAAGAGGATGTCATTTATCACTAAATGCCCCAGCTGTCAGTCAGTGCAGATCTGCAATCTGCCTTGAATGCCTTCAGAACACAAAGCTTAGCCAGGAGGAGAATCTCTTCCCCAGACTTTGGGGGACAGGAGCCAACCAAGTTTTGGTAGTTACAGCATTATGAAAAGAAAAATATTTAACCCAAGAGTTACTTGCTGAACTTAAACTACTGGATGAATCTGTTCCACACCAGAGGCAGTTTGAGCCATGCTATGACAGAGAAGTTCAGCTGGGAAATGTTCCCTCATGGGTCCAGCCAAGATGCAATTTGGTAACACTGTCAAAAAATAGAGCATAGATCTTAAACCTGCACAGAGAGCCAATGGAAAGTTTGCTTAGACATCACCAATGGAAGAATATCTGTAACTGTCTTTTGTTTTAGCCCCTGGACTTCGAAACAGTAGCAGAATTCAGGTTTGGCATTGAAGCAACAGACCCCACCGTTAACCTTCGCCATTTCAAACCCGGCAACCCTCGGAGCATCTCCACAGTCACCATCGAAGTCACGGACGTGGATGAGCCTCCTGTCTTCACTAAACTCCCATATGAATTTAAAGTGAGGGAAAATCATGCAGAAGTAAAAACACTTGGTTCAGTCCATGCAGAGGACCCCGACGCAGCTAAACGGAAAATCAGGTAAGACAACACCAGCTTTAGCAATTCTATTTAAAAGTGCAGAATTCTTTAATGATGCCAAGAATTTGACAAAGAACCAAGAGTTTTGGCCCTATTTTTCAGAATCTGTATGCCAAACAAAACAAAAAAAACCCAATTTGATTTCTCAGCACTGCAGCCATGGATATATATGCTCACCAAAAGCTGAACATAAATTACATTTACCCATGTAATTACCACACGGACTTACTGATAAAACATTTTCATATTTAGGGAAAAATATGGATATTTTTACATGGTTATAATTTATTGTTATAGTTTTTTTATTGTAAGTGCTCTCTCAAGCATGTGCTTAGGGAAGAAAATAGACTTCTGAAAGAGAAAAGTACAATAATCTGGAAACTCTCCTGACGGATGTATTTCACTCTCACAGCTTGCACAGTTTTAGGGAAATCTTCTCAGCCCTCCTGGTCAAGATATTAATGTAATTTGTCACACAAAAACTGTCTGACCTTTCTCTGAGAAGAAATGAAGTGAAACACAGCATTACCAGCCTTGCATTGACATATCTTGTTTTAAACAAAAAACAGATATATTCAGCGTAGAGCTAGTCCTAATGGAGACTACGTCAGGGTATCCAATAATGGAGTTATTCAACTTCCCAAGCCTCTGGACAGAGAATTCAGCTCCTCATACAACATCACTGTAGCAGCAGTGGAGATCCTTGAAGATGGTAAGTGCCATCCATTTCCCAGTTTGAAAGAAATCCAGGTACACCTTTCCAGCCGGGCTGCAACTTATCAAAAATGAAAGGCACAACCTGACAGGCTGCTCCCCCTGATGTAGGAATGAAGGGAGTGCTTCAAGGTTTGCATAATCATCTTCTGAATCAAACAAATCCCTACAAATAGGTCAGAGATAATTTTAAGATTTGGCCCCTGGCTTTGCTCAGCTCCAGGGAGTGCGGCAGGCCAGTCCCCACTTGGTTTGATATTCAATAACACAGACATGGCCTGTTCTGTCCACGTTGCTTTAGTGCCAGAGAACGATGCTCAATCCATCGCCATGCAGTGGGAAGAATCAGGAAGCCATGAGCTACCGTCATTTCACTCCTGAAAGATCCTTGATGATTCAACCATTAGGAGAGAATTTAGGAAAATATCTAAATCTCAGAAGAAAAGTTTAAATTATGATGGAGCTAGAAAGTCTTCATCATGTGGGAGGCACAGAAATGGACACAAAGTATGTCCAAAGGGGAGTTCAGCCAGCACTGGGGCTCCAGACTTGTGAGACCTGTACCCTTGTTGTCATTCCAGGCCGTCTTTCTGACAGAGAGTCACATGCCCATGTTCACGTCATAGTTGATGATGTAAATGATAATGCTCCAGAACTTGTTTCTCCCGAGGAACCTCGAGTGTGTGAAAATGCTGCACCAGGAAAGGTGAGACAGGGAGAGTTTTTCCCTGAAACCTGAATTACTACTTGTAAGCTCAAGTGAAAGATGTCTTTTAATAGAAGTGAGTTTCAGTTTTCATGCCAAAACACCTGATCATATCACTGATTTCCAAACCATCAGTGGTCAGGAATAGCTCTTAAGGATATTACACTGTTGGAATGTTGACTTTTATCTGCTTGCACACATGGGCTGCACTGCTCCTCTCCCTCCAGGCTCTCACGTCTGTGTATTAACAGTTGAGCCATGAAGGACAGACAAGCTTTTCACAGCAAAAATCAGCAACTCAGTTCCATCACACAGATGCTCATATGTGATACTAAGATGGAAACCATTTCAAACTAGTACGAGAAATGTTGCTGCATGGAACATTATTTTGTGGTCATAGAGTGCATGGATCTGCACACACAAATTGTGTTAGCATTTGGCACAAAGAGTGTTGGTATTTTGGATGTACCTGTTTGGCCTCAGACAAAATGTTCAGCCCATACTGTAATATTTGTTTAATTAGGACACTTTGTGTTGTGGTTTAGTAATTGTACTCCCCAATTTAGTGTTCCCACTGAAACTCCAAACCACATGCCACTCACTCCCCTCCTTTTCCACTGCAGCAGGATGGAGAGGAGAACTGGAGGCACGAAAGGTAAAGATCATGGGCTGAGATAAGAACAATGTACTGGAAACAGCAATGAGATAAGAAAATGAACAGTAATAGCAACAATATAAATAACAAAAAAAGAAAATATATAGAAAAAAATAGAGAGCATGGAGCAGCCATGTCACCCAAAGTGCTCGCTCTGGCTCAGCACCAGCATTATCCCACCATGCCCTCTGCCACACTTGCTCCAACAGAAGGAACTCCCACTCCCAGGAAGAGAATCCCTTTCCCCTACCAGCAATGCCATGAGGTGGTCTAGAATAACCTCTGTGCCCCCTCCCAGCTACTGAAAAAAAATAACCCTTTCCTGGCTGTAACCAGGACACTTTGTCACTGCCTAGACTCTCTGATAGAACACGCAAGGTGTTAATTTCACCTTTAGTTTAATTTTTAAAATACCTTTGGGACATAATCAGACCCATTTTTATATTTTATACATCTAATCTACATCAGGTCGAGGATTTCAAAACCCAAGCATGTCCTTCAGGCATGGCCGTCTCAATTGCATTCCAAGAATGACAGACACACCTCAAAGTAGCCTGAGCACTTTAGAAGGCACCATCTTAGACATTTCCACAAGCCGTATGTCTTTGAGCATGAGGCTTTTTTCATGCTTTCCTTACACAGAATTTGAAGAGGTGAAAGTGGTCTTTTTGAAGACCCACAAAGAAAGCTCTTGCCTTGAAAAAACCTGAAGAGGAGCACCCTGAGATATTTGTGTCGGGCCCTTTGCTGAAGAGTTACACAGGACATACAGCCCAGCTCAAATACTCCACATTTTATCACTGGAGGCAATGTGGTGAAAACTGTGACCTCTTCCATCCTTGTAGGTGATCGTCAGGATTTCAGCTGTTGACAAGGATGAGATATCACCCAGAGGTTTCTTCAGATACCTACTGGCCACAGAAGATAGCAACTTCTCCCTGGTTGAGAACTATGGTAGCGTATCCCTGCAATGCCTTTCCTCAGCTGCTCAGAGTGGGACCCTGGGACTCGGGGAAGAAAAGCTGTAGGACTGACCTGTGATTGGTCTAGCTGAGCTAAGTAACTCTTTATTTTTAAAGGCTTAACATGCTGAAATAAAAGGTATTTGTTGCCACCAAAGTTTCACTGGGTTCCCAAAAGGCTGGCACTGTCTGAGGGGAAGAGGCACCAGCTGACAGGAGATCTGTGAGGACGGTCTGGTGGAGATTATCACTTAATGGGGTGTCGTTACTTCTTCCAGATAACACCGCTAACATCACTGTCAAATACGGGCAGTTTAATCGGGAACTCGCCAAATTCCACTACCTGCCTGTCCTCATCTCAGACAATGGCGACCCTGACCTCACCAGCACAAACACTCTTGTCATCAGTGTCTGCAAGTGCAACGAGAAAGGCAACTTCACTTTCTGTGAGGAGAGAGCAAAGCAGGTCGGCGTGAGCATACAAGCGCTGGTGGCAATTTTTATCTGCATCTTCACAATCATTGGTGAGTATCTGGCTTTTGGAATGTTCTCTGCACTACAGTGTGAGGATTGTTTTGTTCTTGCTGTAGCTGAGATCTACAAAAGCTTTGTGGCTATGAAATGGTCACAAAGCCAGAAATGCTGTATGTAACTGATTCATCTCATGTGCTCTTCCTCTCTGGCCTGTTAGCACAACTTCAGCTGCAAAGCTGCTCACTCCCCTGGACAGGCTGGGTCACTGGAGAGGTTATTGCCCACAAGCATAGTATACTTGATTTACTGGTACCAGCCTCACACACAGCTATAAACCTGGAAATTTGGGCTGGGGCAATAACAACGGGATTCCTGTTTCCTATGGCAGAACTAGTCTGGAAGCCCTTAAAGCAGTACAATGAACATAAATACATCTGTAACAAATCAGCAGACCAGTACCTGTTTGCTGTATTTGAAATCTACCAGAGAGGGCTCAGCACTTTTTTCTTGCCTGAGAACTGGCCTGCTTTGCAAGTACCACATAAGTAGCATCTGATGCTTGGCATTAAGAGATTTACCAGTTCAAGGCAGTAGTTGATGCAACAACCTTGTGGCACCATGCATTTGTACTCGTGATTCCAGCTCAAGAGTCAGGTGGACAATTCCTGTCCAGACTGAACTCCTTCAACTAATCCTACAGTTAAACAGAAATTTTAACTATTTTTTAAATAAATATATGTTAAAAAAACACGTCAGAAAAAAGCCCATTTCAGACTATGCTACATATTTTAAATTCAATTTGTTTTAGTGTCTTACTTCTCTGGTCACACATGCTCATCCTAAGTTTTCTTTGTAGTAATTGCACTGCTGATCCTGCTAAGAAAGAGGCACAAGAAGGATCTCAGTGGCCTCAGGAGGAACGTGGCAGAGATCCATGAGCAGCTGGTCACCTATGATGAGGAGGGAGGTGGTGAGATGGACACCACCAGCTACGACGTGTCCGTGCTCAACTCCGTCCGCAAGAACGGCCTGAAGGCGGAAGCCGCTCCCTCTCCGTACGCACAGGTCCAGAAGCCTCCTGGAAATGTCACCCCTGGAGCTGGGGGGATGGAGATGATGATCGAGGTGAAGAAGGATGAGGCTGACAATGACAGGGATTTGCTGCCCTACGACACTCTGCACATCTACGGCTATGAAGGCGCCGAGTCCATCGCAGAGTCCCTCAGCTCTCTGGGCTCAGGCTCCTCAGACTCAGACATTGATTATGACTTTCTCAATGACTGGGGACCCAGGTTCAAGATGTTAGCTGAGCTGTATGGATCAGAACCAAGTGAAGATTTTGTGTATTAAGTTCAAACCAGCCATGAATTTTCTCCCTCCCGCTACAGATAGACACCAAGAGACTGCCAGTGGCCAAAGAGGAACTCACAGCTCTTCCCTCAAGCCATAGTAGGATTTCAAACAGGCATGGAAAAAACCTCCAGTAGGGCTAAAAAGACACACAGAGATCACCTATATTAACTTCCCCCAGCACTACTGTCCTTGCTAACATTCACTTTTTCCCCCAGAATTGCTACTCATGGACCTGCTCAAGTCTTCCAGGACACACTTCCTCGCCCTGCCTTCCCCATTTCTCCTGGTTTTGTCCCCATTTTCTCCTTCATTCTTCTCCTCCTGTGCTATATCCATCCACACGATCCAAGTTCACCCTCCGCTGGGAGAGTGGCATTGGGAAGGGATGTTTTAACCCCCCTGGATCTCCAGCTGGCTGCTTTGCCTGCCCTTCTTGCAACATCTTTATTGATATTCCACATTTATGCTTACCCAGTAGAGGAGAAGAGGAACATATGGTCTATCACTTAATATTAGAAATTATTCCATCACTTTCAAAAAGAAGCATGGTTTTTTCCTTCTTTCCATTCTATTAATTATTTTTGCTTTATAGCCTTCTACTACATCTATGAGTTACTCAAGATAAAATTAGACAGGATTTTTAGACACACAATCTGGTTTCATCTGTCATTTTTAACAGCCTGATGATTATTTCAGGCACATTTCTGGCATGCTAGAATTTGCTCTAGCTAGCAGCAAAATTGTTTTTTCTCTCTGTAAATCGGATCTCAGTGTTACTCAATGGAACATATCCTGCAGGGCAGGAAATGTGGAGATCAGGGGAATGTTAAGACTCCAACACTGTAAATCTCTCTAGATGGAAACATGGGTCTCTCTAGATTCTTAAAGAGGTTGAATACGGGGTTTATTCAGCATTATTAAAGCAATAGCATCTTTTCAGGGACAAAACAATGAAGGGCCTCATTACTGTGAAACTTGTGCTTTTTTTCTTAGCAGGTACTGTAAAAGGAGTATTTTCCACCTAGGAAAATATTGTAGACTCCCAAACCAGAATGCTATACACCCACACACTCGGCTGCATAAAAGCACCACAAACGTAAGGCAGGTTTGGAGCTGCAGCCACCACATCCCTGCTAAGGGACTGTGTTCTGTTTCCCACCTGGTGAAGAGCCACAGAATGACCAAAATGACACTTCCCACGTGGGAAGTTACCCGGCCAAACACATTTTGGGAAAAGTGGGTCCCTTAGGAGCATAGCCTGTCTCTGGCTTCCAGCAGTGCAGAGTCCTGTTGCCTCCAACAGGAACAGAGCCCTACTACACAGATCCTCCACTGTGCAGGATGTGTGCTGGAGCTGTATGTATTAGTTTAGTTGATTTGATTATTTAAATCTGGTAGCTAACCAAATAATACTAAATCTTTTTTTAAAACCAGTATGGTGGAACCTCACAAATTTGCTTTTCACTTGTTCACGTCATCTCTAATTCATACTCCCTTCCCCCAGAACGTTTTCTTGGCAGGAAATAGCAATGCACAATAATGGTCTCACATTACTCCTCACTGCTGTAAAAAGTTGTCCAATGCAATACTTGGCTGGACACTAATGCAACATCAACAACATAATCACTCAAATTTTCAAATAGGAACTAAAGGAAAACTGAGGAGAATTCTGTCCATCAGTCAAATCAGCTTTGGACCCCATCCTTTATTTTTAAAAAGTACATTTTGGGATTATAGCCTTGGATTTATTTCGAATGTGTTCATTCTCTTTTGCTTAATCCAGCCAGTAGTATGTGCTATAGGAGTTCCACATGTTTGTGTATTATAAAGAATGCTAACTAATAATACTTACAGTTGTAGGATTTTGTCAGTACCTGTGGTATTGGCTCTCAGCAGGTAATGTTAGTTATGAAATTATTTAGTGCAGTAAGTCAAGTACTTTGGTAGGTATCAGCCAGATTGTATTACCTGGAATTGCTGTTTTAAGCCTGATTTTTTAGTTATTTTAAGGAACACTGCATCCATTTCCAATGTATAAGATGTTTGCACTGGACAAAGTGCAAAAGTTTTTTTTTATATTCCTGTACTGTATGATTTTGTTTTTTACTACATAAAAGCCAGTCTCAAGTTTGGATTTTCAGTGCATTAATGAGTTCCACTCAGAAGACAATCTCAGGCTTTGTGCCACTGTGACCTCAGCCACAAAAACACTCTAAGTGAACCCAGTCTAGGCATCAATTCACCAAAGAACTCTCTGTAAAAGCAGTTTTTTCCCTCTCCTTGCACAGCTGTTGGTAAAGCCCCCGGGTAAGGGAGAGAAAAGCCCCAGCAGTGCAGCTGGGAAGGTTGAACCCTCTGGGGGACTCTGCAGTGCTGCAGGATCCATCCCATGGCCCAGCAGATGTCTGGGATTTCAGCAGCCAGGCATCAGGGTGACTTTGAACCACCCCTGAGCTCCTGCCCTGTTTTCCTGCCTCTCAGATGGAGAAGAGAGAGCCCCAGCCCTGGCTCAGCACAGCCCCAGAGCAGGGAAGCCCCAGTGCCAGGGGTCTGTAAATGGGATCCAAAAAGGAAACGAGGCTGAGACCCGTGCCCCTGCTCCCCTCTCTCCCTGGCCTGGCCCCCCAGACACACAGTAGGATCCCTCTGGAGCAGAAAACCCTCCAGCTTCCTCAGGACTGAGACAGGACATACACAACACAACACATCTATGCCACAAAATAAAACTGCCCCGAAATCTGCAGCTTTATCTAGCACAGCTTCTCACAGTCTCTTTTTGCTACTGCTAATGGCTACCCCAATATATTCCCAAGATTGTTCTCGCACTTTAAAAAAAATCACATCAATTCTCCCCAGATATGGCACTTATAATTTACAAAGCCTGGAATAAAGCAAAAAAGTTCAATTCCTTCACTGCTAGCTGCCATGAGCAAACGCCAGACCAAACACACTTTAGCACAAGTTGTATTAAAAACACAATAGACATGCTAATTATGTTATAATGAAATGCATTTTTCCATAGAAAGAATTTGATTAAACAGCTACTTGCTACTTGTAGCAGAGAATCTCACCAAGGTTTTCATTATTCATTTAATTAATATGCACTTTAATCGCTTATCCCAAAAAATATATCATAAATTATTATTTTATTACATTCAGATCCAGAAGTTCATGCCATTTAATAAAGGTTTTTTTAGCCCCACCCCATTAGAACTTTTTATGAAACAATGGCTTGTGATGAGAATCATTGCTATGTACCAAAGCAGCAGTGAAAAGCTGTTGGAATGTGAACACCTGGCACATAGTGGCACATCCCAGGTAGGGCAAGTGAGATAAGGACCCCTTATCAAGACAAATTTATGCCAGTCAGCGAAAGAAAGATCAATTCTATGATTTATTATCCTACTGCAGTCCAGTGCTACTGATACGCCGTACAGAAGAATGCAACAGCAAACCCAGTGAATACAGAAGGATTGGTTATCAAAGGAGAATCAAACAATCCTTTCTGAGCTCTTGTTCTTCAAGAAGTGCATTCTTCCCTTTTCTCCTTTCAGCAACAAGGGCTCAGAACAGCGCCAGGAGGGCCCAGCCAGCCTGGCAGTGACACCTGCCCCACACAGGAATTGTCACCCTGCCAGGACTGACTGGAGTGGAAAGCCTGCAAAGCCTCACTGGCTTTTGGAGCTCAGAGTTTGGGGTACAGATCCACCTCTATACATTTATTTTACATGTTTTCACCCCCAGGCATGTGTCACATGCAGGGGAAATGCTCTGGTGGCAGAAAATATGGAGTTATACTCTCTTATTTGGCTAGAAATAGTAGTTATACTTATTTTCATTGTATTTCAGGTGGGGTTAGGACAAAAATAAATAAGCGCCATCTTTTCTGACCTATTCTCCTTTCTTATTTTTTCGTTAATAAATGTTTCAAGTTTGAGAGAGTAGGAAATAAAACTCTCTTGTTTTTACTGCACGAACTTTCTGGACTGAAAGACATCACCAAGGTGATATCTTTCCCATTGAAATCTTCCCATTTCACAATCTTAGTATACCACGAGTCATCAAGTCCTACCAGGAAATGAATAAGAGTCTGATCAGATCACAGTAGAAGATTTGGGCTGAATCTTGTCCATAGAGAAAACATGACAGAAAACAAAACAGCAAAGGCACTCTTTGAGTGTGCATCAGAAAAAAGGAAAAGGAAACAATACCAGAAAAACCCTTTTATGAGCAATAAAAATGCACGGATCTTTGCTGACCTCTCTCACCTTCCTGACTTTGTTCCTGCCTGAGCTAAAGGAGAAGGGAAAAAGAGCATTTCCTTCCACTTATCCTCAGTGAGGAGCTGTCCCACGTGCTTCCCCTCAAGACTCTATTAATTCATCCAGTTAACCCCTTCATCAATGCCACAATCAAGCAGAAATCTCTGCAATTCTTTAATTCCTCATTAAAAAGGGACCCCCACGTGAAAGCCAGTGCTCTGTGGGAAGTCACCAGAACAAAGCAGGACAGAGCTCCCCAGGCAAACTCATCCAGAAAACATAACCCCATGAAGGTTTTCCAGACAGTCAGAAACAGCTGGGCTGCAAATGGTCCCAGGAGCTCTTGTGGCAGCCTCAGGAGCCCGAGGCCTGGCCTGCAATGCTCCCACAAACCAGAGCATTCCCAAATGGGAAGGGTCAAAGGCAGCCCCAGGTAACCCCTCTGCTCTGCCCCCAGCAAACCCCACGGCAGATGGAGCTCAGGGAGTCCGTGCCCACCACAGACTGCTCTGAACTGGGGCAGTGCAAAGAGCCTGACACGTGAGCCCCAACTCCAGCATTTAAAAGTGGCTTTTCTGAACAGCTCTCAGGGCTTCCCTGGCCCCCCTGAAAGAGCAAACCTGAAGAACCTAAAAATGCCAAAGACCTGAGCTGCACTTGGTGCGTCCCACAGAGGTGTGGAATGCAGCCTGATGCCCTGGCACTTCACAGTGGAACTTTAGCCTTGTTCCTGCTGCCAGCACCGGGACGCTGCCCTCTGTCCCCTGTCCCTGCTCTTGGACCCCGAACACTGCCCTTTATCCCTGCTCCTGGGACACTGCCCTTTATTCCTTATCCCTGCTCCCCAGACACTGCCCTTTATCCCGTGTCCTCACTCCTGGGATACTGCCCTTTATCCCATATCCTCACTCCTGGGACACTGCCCTTTATCCCATATCCTCACTCCTGGGACACTGCCCTTTATCCCATATCCTCACTCCTGGGACACTGCCCTTTATCCCGTGTCCTCACTCCTGGGATACTGCCCTTTATCCCATATCCTCACTCCTGGGACACTGCCCTTTATCCCATATCCTCACTCCTGGGATACTGCCCTTTATCCCGTGTCCTCACTCCTGGGACACTGCCCTTCATTCCTTTATCCCGAGACGCTTCCCGGCGGGCTGCAATGACCGCTGGCGGCCGCCAGGTGGTGCCCGATGGCAGCGCTGGGCACGGCCGCGCCCGGCGTTTCCTGATGGATGCCTGCTGGATCCCCTATGGATGCCCGCTGGATCCCCGCTGGATGCCCGCTGGATTCCCGCTGGATCCCCGATGGATGCCCGATGGATGCCCGATGGATGCCCGATGGATCCCTGACGAATGCCCGCTGGATCCCCGCTGGATCCCCGCTGGATTCCCGCTGGATCCCCGATGGATGCCCGATGGATGCCCGATGGATGCCCG
>VZRV01004038.1:943910-959578 GCA_013398115.1 Falcunculus frontatus
AGCTCGATCCCCGCTCGATCCCCGCTGGATTCCCGCTGGGTCCCCGATGGATGCCCGATGGATGCCCGCTGGATCCCTGATGGATGCCCGCTGGATCCCTGATGGATCCCTGATGGATGCCCGATGGATCCCCACTGGATTCCCGCTGGATCCCCAATGGATGCCCGCTGCATTCCCAATGGATGCCGCTGGATGCTCACTCTGCTTCCCTGTGTGTCACCTCACACCAACTGTGGCCAGTGAAATTAATCATGCCCCAAAGATCATTCCAGCCATTTCATGCTTTAACGCTGACTCCACAAAAATTCTCAGACCTTTGTGGAAGCCAGGGAGGCTGCAAGGCTTGGATTTCTGAAGGAAAAGGCAGTTATTTGTTCAGGCAGCAGTTCTAAAGGGCATAAAGGGCAAGGGAAGGGCTCTGGAGAAAGGATGCAAGCTCCAGATGTCTCCTTTAATCAAAGCTTGGTCCAGACCATCCTCCTCGGGGCACATTTGCCTGTCTGCCATGAGGAGTCCCTACCAAATCCTCCTACTGTGTCACACAGCACTGCAATCTGGTTTTGGTGATGAAAATGCCCAACCTTACTTCTCTAGAATATTCTCTTTCCAAACCAAACTACAACTACTAAACAGGATTTTCTGAAGCAACACCAAATAATTTTTATCTTCAGTGACTCTTGGTTCTGTTTTGCCTCGAATGAGAACATTTGTTTACAAGCACACACCATATCCACTAGTTATAATTGGTTAATTATTTCTATGTTATTAACCATGCAGCAAACTTTCTTTCAGTCCTGTAGAAACAAACCAGTAACAAAAATGTACCAGGAACCTTTCAGTGATCACCTAGAAGTTGGAAGTGTTCATGGAAATCACCTGTCACACAATTACAGATCAATAACTACCTGCAAGTCAAAGACTCCTTGCAAGTAGATTCAGTTCACTAATTTAATCAGCCTCCATCCTCTCTCCTGCCCCTCCTCTGGAAGGATTCCTGCAACTCTGCTGATCCAGCAGCTCTGCTAAGCTCTGTGGAGAGAGCACAGTGGGAGAGGCAGGCTCTGCCTTTGGGATCCAGATCCACCTGCAAATCATCAGGATGAACTCCAGCTGGTCAGTCACAAAGAGTAACAGCAAACACCACAAAGAATAACAGCAAACACCTAGGTCAGCTTAAGATCTATTTATGGCATTTCACTGGGCTAAGGTAATGACAAAGGTTACAAATTAAGTGGTTGTGCACACTGGCAATCTGTCCCAAACAGCCCTGGACAGCAAGCAGGATGAGAAAGGAGGAAGAGAAACAGCAGCAGGTGAATTTTTAGGTCAAAAACAGGAGAGGGGGGAAAAAAGTTATTTCTCCCCCTGGTCCAAAAAGTTACGCTGTACACAAGGAGCAAGTTCCCTGTGAGCAGAGCCAGCCTGAAGGGGCACAGCTCCCCCAGTGCTCAGCAGCAGCTGAGCCACCTCAGCTCAGCACACACCTCTGCTGCCCCACGGGTCCCATTCTGCCCCCCCCGCTCCTCTCTGCCCCCACAGAGTGTCCAGGGCCCGGTGACCACCACCCTGACCAGGTCCCACCCTGCCAGGCCTCCTCCTCTCCAGAGGAACAGCTGACAGCAGTGAGGATTTCCCCCCAGAGCTGCTGTCCTGGCACACTGACACTCACAAGTGACACCTCCAGCCAGGCCAGCAGGTCCTGCCCCCCTGGCAGGCAGCCTGGGCTTGCTCCAAGGGCAGCAAGGGCAAGTTCTCTGCCCACACTCAGTGCAGCTGGGATTTGCCATGCATTGGAACACAGCCCTCCTGGCTGAGGAATTCCTGCCGGAACAGGAGGGAGGATGGATAATGACGGATGATGTGAGTGTGTAACAGCTGGGGAGAACAAGCAGCTCTCCTCTGTATCACCCAGCTGAGTAAGAGCCATCCACATGGACACTGAAACTTCCCAAATGTCACTGCTGACTGCTCCAGCTCTGGGTGTCGGGGGAGCTCCCACCCCTGGAGTGTTTTGCCAGTGGAGACACGGAGCAGACACAAGCAGGGCCCTGCTCTCCCTGGATTTCCAAGCCTAGGAATGACATGAGCTCTGCTATTGCAGCCAGGTGAGGATCCAGAGCAGCAAAACCCACAGCCTTTGTGACCAGTGCAGCCAGGACAAGGCTCAGGTGGCCATGGCCAGTCCTGCTGCCTCCCAGTACTCAACAGCAACTGCCAGCACGAGCAGGTGGCTGGGCTAGCAGGGATCCACCACGAATCTCAAGTGTGAAAGAGCTGGCACCAAGGAATACACCTGGAAAGCAGAGGGATAGACACTGGGCAGTCAGAAATGCCAGGCAGCATGCTGGCAAAAAATCATTTTGTCACTCTGTTTACTTGACAGTGCCCACTTGTCACCAGACTGAGTAATCACACCTTGAACAGCCCCAGATCTGCCTCTCAGTGCCCGCCTGGATCTGGCAAAACTGCTGCCCAAGCCAGGCAGAGAAACCTCTCGGAGGAAGTGCAAAGCATTAAACCCTCCCTGAAGGGCCATAAAACAACAGCCAGCCCCCTCTTCTTCCTTTACTAGAAGAGCTTTGAGTGAGCTAGAAATATTAAGCCATTTTCTTCAATCCTGGTAAAACAACCTCCACAATTAATTCCTTCCTATAAATAGGTGATTAAGCATTAACCCTAATCAGAACTGAGCTTCTTGGATTTCATCACCACTTCTGGATTTTTTTGCACACTGATACAAGTACTCAGCCAGCAGACAGACCTGTCTGTGGGCAGGGCTGTGTGTAATCCCTCTGCCATCACATCAGTCACCTCTGAGGGAAGTGGAAGCACCAAAGGCCTTTCAGGAAAAGGGGATCTGGCAGAACATTAAAGTGTGACCAAACTGACTATGCCAGGCTGGCTGCCTTTGATATTTCAGGAGGAAATTGTGACTTATAAACACCATGCACTAATAAAATCTGTTTGCAAGAGCACAACACAGGGCTCGTACCCTTGCTGTGACACAGACTTCCCTTTCCATCTCAGGTACATCATGTAGGCCAACTTTTGCTTTTTCACATCAAGTGTTCCGAGTGGGACTCCCTTCTGAAAGGTCTTTTCCCTTCCTGTGCTGCAGGAGCCACACAGACACACCACAAGGGTTAGTTAACGTGCACCAAAGCATCCTGTGTAAGGAGCATTCTCTAATGTTTACTCATTTTACAGATGAAAGTTTTAGTACTGCTCATAATTTTAAAGCCATTTCCAGGCACAAGAGAATTTTGCAGAAGATCTACAAAAACTTGTAAGTAAGACACCCTTCCCTGCACATATTTAGAGCTCTGCATGGCATATACAGCATTATTCCACTGAGAACCTGCAGCATAACACAGGAGTGGAACCTGCACCCCACAGGTCACTGTGACCAAGGGTGAGGGGTAACACAGTTCACATCAAGGACTGTTAAAACAAGGCAGTCACACACATACCCAGAAGTTAAAATTACTGTCTTAGGCATTTATAACCCATGGCATGGCCACAAAGAGTATTTACTGCACGCAGAAAACACTGGTGAGAAATAAAGCATGAGTGTTATTTTTATGAGATGCTAAACATATGAACAACATACCTCATGTGGCTCCATGTGGGATGGAAAAAGATTTACATTTAGTCAAGGGACTCAAGTTTCTGTGCCTTTTCACTACTTCAATTCTGCCATTAAGAATCATGTTTATCTTACCATTTGGAGTACTTACATCAGACCTTCAGTGCAGCTGCCCAAATCACCCTTTCTCAAACCACAACAAATAACCAACACTCAGCTGATTTTCTTGTATAACTAAGATTATATTTTTCTTTAATCTCTACCTCTCTGATGTCTTCGACCACCAGGTTCAGAGGCCTTCTGTGATTTTCCTGCCCACCTCCGAGCACTGCACAACTACTTAATCCTGCAGGAAAAAGTCCTTTAGTGAACCCAGAAGTACGAGTTGACCATTCCCCCACACAGGACAGTATGCAAGGAGTCCACATGGCCATGGGCCTCTGGAATAGATATAAATACATAAATATATAACTCTACACAGCTCTGATCTGAACAAGGCTCCACCACTAGGAGAGCACAGTTTCACATCACAATCTTTGGATAAATGTTAAATCACAGCACATCGCAAGCAGCAAATGAAGATTTGAAAGCTGGGTTATAGGGCCCCGAATATGGATTTATTCCCAAAATGCTGGTGGAAGCTGAATTACAGTGATCCTGCTGCACGCAGCTCTGTGGGTAAGCTATTCCAGCCCTTTCAGGAACACTTTGCTGAAATGGGAACAGCCTGAGCTGCAGCAGCAGGTTTGCAACATAGAGAACATCATAGCAGAAGATCTTATTCCTTCCAATAAACTCATTTTAAAAGATCTTTTTCTGCTGATCCACCTATGAGTTGCCCTTACATCTAGCGAGCAAAATTGCCTTTTTTCTGCCATTTTCAGTTAGTTGAGATTTTCAGATTCGGCTTGGAGGAGGCTTCATTCAATATCAAAAAAGTGTATTTTTTTCACATATTTCGTTTATTTGAGGAAACTGAAGGTTTCTTATTGAATGCTGTGCATGTCACTGCACTGCACCCACGAAACTCTTCTCTTGCTAGGTAATAAAAAGCTGCAAACCAAGGAGTCTGAGAAAATGAAACTCTCACTAGATATTTCCACAGAAGCAGCCAAAGGAAGGAATAAGACAGAATGAGTGGGGGGCACCCAGAGAAACACTTTTCCCAGCCCTGACATCAGGCAGTGGGAAGCTAAAAGAGAATGAGAGACCCCTCTTTGGAGAACACAGTCTGGGCTCGCTCAGCTTCGAGTTTGTTATGCCTTCATCTCACCTTCCCAAACCAGGAACTGCTCCTTCCTCGCAGCCCCCTAGCGCATTTCTCCTCCCTTACACCCCCTTCCTTTTCCAAACAAGAGCCCAAACCCCTCTTCTTGCTGCACTCTACCCACCCCAATGAGCACCATGAGGTTCCTATCTGAATTTATTAAATCTGCTTTGTTTTTCTATAGTTCTACAGAAAGAGCCACTCCCTACAGCTGAGAAATGGCAGCAGAGCCACAGGGAAACCCAGCCCTCTTTGGCCACAACAGATCCCCAAAGTCGGTGACAACAGCACCTGTTTAGAGCCTCACAACACAGATTTGACCTGCAAAGCAGATCTTAAAGTGTAAATCAGCTTTAATATTCCAATTGACTCATCTTCAAAGGCAAGACATGATCTAAGCCAATTTGTACACAAACCTTATCGTCAACTGTCTGCATTTATCCTCAGCCTCTAATGCCATGTTTCAGTATTAAGACATTTTGTGTAATCCCATCTCTAGCTACAGCTGCTCTAGGATTCTGATTTTTCTTACAAGTAATCCTGTTTTTCACTTAACAGCCTAGTGCTCTGTCAAAAAAAAGGTAGATTATTTGCTCAACTAATTGCTTATTTTTTAATAAAACATTCTAAAACATAAGCAGTGATTATGGGGTATATATATATCTATCTAAGGAGTAAGTAAGATCATATCACTTGAATTTTTCTTAACTTAGCAAAATACAGCGAAAATACATTATTCATATATTATGTTGTCTTGTGTCTTGATACACCTTTTTTTTCTTCATTAGCAATTAATTCCACTCAATGGCAGGAAGATAATTTTCGTAAACTGATCATTTCAATGAGGATTTCCCAGTGAATTAATGGGGCTTAGCTGTCTTTATGTAATAAAATCTGAAAAACTGAATGTCAGACATAAAGGTGTACTTTTCCTGTACCTTGTGTAAGCTTCTAAAACCATGTGCAATCCCACATAGCAAGGCCTGGTTTCCCTGGGTTTCCCTCTCTCTGGTGCCCATTCCAAGCCCTCCCAGGGAAGCACCATGCAATTCCCAAATCCAAGTTCATGTACAGACCCCCTTCAGGGTGGGTGGACTCTGTAAATAGATCTCTTCACAGCAGCACTAATCCCTTTCCATCAATAAATTCCCCTTCTTTACTCCCAACCCCCACAGGGTTGTGTCTGCACTGTTTAAATGCAGCTGGATTTTGGTCTCCAGCGAGGGTAAGGTCTACATCCAGCCCCTCATGTGGGGCAGCTAAAGGGAAAAGGAAGAGCATGTACAGAAAGCCCTAAGTGGGTGGGACACGTTTTCATTTGGCTGTCCGTTCACATTGTGAGATACAAAATGATTTTGAAAGCAATAGAAAAGCAGTGTAATAACAGCATCCTCAGTGTGGCTCCCAAATCCATCGCTGGCAGCCCCACGGATACTGCACGTGGATCATTGCAGCCAGAGTTGCACTTAGCTCCAGACCAAACACCATCAGGAGGCAGGGTGGTAAACAATGCATTTCCCCGGGGGCTTTTCACTGAATATGTGATCATTTCGTGCATTTCATACCCTGAGAAATAGCCACCTACATAGGCAATTGTCAGCTGCACTGTCCCTGCTTCACCTGGGGCTTGACTCAGCCCCAAAGAATGAGCATCAGTCAGGGGAACAAGGACCTTGGTGCTGCAGCAGCAGCACAATTTGAGGTTCCCCTGCTGGATTCTGGGCAGTGCTGGCTCCAGTCCTTGTGTTTATTTTCCAGGAGATCCATGAGCAGCATCCACGGTCACTCTGCTGTGGCACTGCAAGCAACGTTAGCTCAACAGGTACAGCATAAACAAGGCCTTCTTGCCTTTTTAAAGCATGCACCAACTCTCTTCATACATCTCTTCCTCCTCAGGGACAGTCTCTCTACATATTCACGAGAGCTTTTTTCATTTTGACTTGAATGTCAAGCCCCAACACTGAATTTTCTATCAGTATTTCCCAGGCCAGGTGCACACGTGGGTCAGCTGGCATTGGCTTTCATGTCGCCAAAAGAACAGTAACTCAAGCAAAGGCAGCAGTTGGAGGGGGGATATCAGCTATTCCTGGACAGCTCTCATGGGAATAGCTCCCAATTCAATCTCACATTTCAGAGCAGAGTGGAGACATATCCATTTTAAGGTGTGATCGCTGGAAACTGGCTGGAAAAACTGACATTGCACCCTTTTCATTCATGTTATTAATATTTGTTGTATTTATAAGAGAAAAAAGGTATTTTCCTTGCCAGGACAGCAAATGCATCTGGAATTTATAAATGCACATGTTCTCTTTCCTTCTTAAAACTTGGGAATTTAAACCCAATATTTCTGGTAGTAAAACATGCTACAATTGCTCGATAGATATTTGTATTATATTTCAAAATCTAACAATAGAGATCATGTACAACCATTTTATATATATATAAAAATAAATCTTTTCAGTTCTAAGATTTAATAGCTATATGGTTTTTGATCTTGACCCTTACTCAGTACTAAAAGAAATGTTATCAACATTTTTTAAAATAACAGAATAACACAGATATTAATAATAACACAGATACAAAGACACTTTGAATCATTGATTCAAAGTAATATCTGTGTTTATTTATCTGTGCTATTATTGCTATTACTTTGAATCATTGATGATTGACAGGCAATGAATTTATTACGTATAAAATATCAAAGTCTAGCATTGTTTAAATAACTTCTTCAGATCCAAACTGTTACTGGTGGTCTCAGCAATCCAAGCGGCCCAGAATAAGCAAGACTTGACCTTCTCAATATATTCCAGCATCTGAACAATCGTGTTGGATTTTTTCTTTGGTATTTCTTTTAAGGCTCTCAAACTTATTTCCAGGGCCTCACACAGTATCTAGAGGCAGAAGGCAGAACAGGTTGAGTCCTTTTTCTCTGCAGTGATGAGTTGAGCAAAGGTGACTTTCAGAAACAGTAAAATGAACTCTGAGTGTTTTACTGGCAGAAGAAGGGAATACTGTGAGATAGTTTTAGATTAGTATGGAAATCAGCTGTTCATACTGTATTTTATTTAGTTTTGTTCCCTCTGCATGCTCATATTCTTAAGCAGATCTTCACCTGCTGGGAAGAGATCCAGGTAAGGCATTGGAATCGAATTCATACTACAGTACAAAACCATGAGTAAACCTCATATTCCTGGTGACTTCTGGACACATCAACATGTGGATTGTGGCACATCTGGATAACATCCTTGTTTCTGATGCTGGATGACCCAAAAGGAAAAATATGGTCATTGGGAAAACAGCTTTTTCCCCCTAAGACACTTGCTTACATTGTTGTCTAGCAGACCTGAAAAACTAACTGATGGATTATACAGAAATATACAAATATATCATTTCAAAAATGAAGTAATATTTTAACAAGTCATAACACCAAGGCTCAAGTCTGAAGCCTCTTAGGGTAAACTGACAACTTTAGTATTTAACAGGTGCTCCTTCTGGGACACTTCATAGACCTTGGGAGTGGTTTATTTGTTAAAGCTCTGAAGCAAAGTAGCATCAGAGCTCATGGATGAGAATCTGCACACTGTGTTCATGCTGTATTTTAATGACAGATATTTACTAATAAGAACTTTTAACAACCAGAATAAAGGCGCCTCTAAAATACTAACATATTCCAAATAACAAAGTACAAAACATACACTGGAATTAAAATGAAATTTAAAAAAACAACAAAATAAAACCAAATCAACCAAAAAAAAACACCCAAAAAAAACAATTCAAAACCAAATTGGATTTTCAAGCTAATAATCAACCATTTAAAACAAACTTTTCAAGCTAATAACCAACCATTTAAAACAAACTTTAAAATCTAGTTGCCCTTTACTTTCCCCATCCTCTGTTTGACACTCAGCACACTTTCAGTTAAGCTTGGACCAAATTTAGGTTAGTAAGAAAGCCAAGCTCCATGCTCCCCTGTCAGCTTGTGCTGTAAAGTAATGAAATCAAGAGTGGCAGAGACACAGCTCCAGTGCCTGTGTTTGTACCATTCAATTGTTCCTAGGGCTTTTGATAAAAGTCAAATTGTCCTTTAGAGTACTAAGGAACAAAAAAGTGGCTGTCGTAACTACAAATCACCAAGTCAGGCAGCCTGTGGCTTCCTTGCCCTTCAATTCCTTTGTTTTCCCAGACACTCCATCATCATTTCCCTCTGCAGACAGCAGCCAGTTCTACTGGCCCTGGCTCACTTACACCTTAGAGTGCTCAATTCGCAACTGCTCCTTTATAATTTTACCAGCAATTTTGGGAACATCTTTTTCTGTCCCAAGGATAAACAAAGGCTGGCTAGAAACTGTTGCAGACAGAGGGCTGCAGCACCCCAGCCCATCTGAGTTGGTTTTGGTATCTCTTTATTAGTTTGTGCCACCCTGTTTGCTCTTCCCACTGCATTAAACACCTGCCCAGGCTGTCAAGATTTTACCCCAAACCCCAGTATAACCTTTTTGTGTTGCAAACCCTCAGGGTCTGTTCCTTCTCCTTTGCTTTGCTCTGTTCCTTTTGTCCCCAAGCCTGCCTTACATTTCTCTGCAAATGAATTTCACGAGGCACCTGACTGCCCTGGTTTGCAACCTCTCCACATCATTTATCATGGCGCTCCTCTCTCCTAGCAAGTGAATTCCTCTGCTCTTCAGGTTTTCAATTAATTGCCAGACTGCTTATCCTACTGCACATTTATTCCCACAGGGCAAAACTATTAAACAAGAGAATAGGTTACACCCTTACTTTAACCATTCATAGTTTATAAAAATTCATGTCTCACTTCAGAAATGGTGCCAGTCTGTCAGGAAACCTGGAGGCTGCTGATATATTTTTTTAAATCAGTTTCTATCGCGGTGCGTGGGGTCGATGGGCTGGTGCCACGCTTCTCCCCCAGAGCCCCTCGCACAGACGCTGTGGCGGTGCCCTGTCAGCACCTACACGAGCACCCAGCCTCACCCTTGCTGGTGGACGCAAGCAGCCACTCACACACAGTTCTGAGCGTTAGGGAGATGAAGAGGCAAGAGGGATTCTTTGTGTGCAATTCCGAGGCGTTTATTGGGGTCCGCACGGACCGCGAACAAACCCCCCCGAAGGGGAGGCACAGACAAAGAACCTCGAACAAACCCATGCCCAGTTTTTACCCCGAGGGGTCCCAGGGACGGGCAGAACATCAGTAACCAATAATCTGAGGGCTGGAGGGAAGGAAAGGTTGAATGGCAAAACGGGGGCCAATGGAACTGGGGAGAGGAGGGGGGAGAGGACCAGGGACCGAGGGAAAAAGAACCTTCTGGCACCGTGGTGTGGGGAGAAATTGCTTTGGAACAACATGGGAGGTGTAGGGTGGACTTAACCACCGCATCAAGTTTCATATAAAATCTGGCTGTATTTGAATCGTCCCCTGTGCAAGTTCTTTTCTGTCACTGCAGAGTTTTTGCATCTCATGGCAATTCCTCTCAGGCAGGAGCCTTCCCAGGGCCTTGTTTTACCCTCCCATTGATCCCTTAGCCCAACCGATTTAAACCAAGTTGGGGTTGCACAAGGGTTTCATGAGCCCTAAGGTTCCTCCCCAAGCATTTTGATCTCCAGTCCTCATCTTTTCCTTACTACCGTGAAAAAGTTCACAGTTCCAGTGAGGAATTTTGTGCCTCTGCGCATTTATAAATTTTTTACCATCTTCAGAGGCTCTGCAGATTTACAAACACTCCATAAATAAAATAATAATAAAATGGAGAGATACTGACTTGTGCATTCATTGGTAAAACACAAACAAGAATGAATATGGGGGTTTGTACTTCAAGGTGAACAAGGTATTTCTTGTTATTACGCAACAGTGTCAGAAAGATAAAATCAATTTTAGGTCACAATTATATTTTGGATTGCTGCCATGCTGGCTTTTCCTCATCTGTGCTTTGGTTTAGGTGAACAAAGGCATGGCTGGATTCTCATTCGTGCCTGCACTAACAGCACTGCAGGGCTGCCTTCTCTCCCCTCTATCAAAAGCCTAATTTAGAAACCTTCCTGAGAGAAAATGACAAACACTTTACTTCAGTGTAAGAAATAAGAACTAAATCATAAAACTTCTAACCTCTACAAGGGTTACACTGACCAGCAATCTTTTAAATAGTCAATAAATTACTCTGCAGTGTGGAGCTTCTTTTCATTTCCCTTTTCTTTGCTCCTTCCCGTGACATCTGATGCCCACACCAAGCTCTGCCACTACAGGACGTGGCCTCTGCACCAAAAAAACAGATTTTAAGCCTGGTCCCCCACTGGACCATGGATTCTCCTTGCCTTAGGAATAGATATATCCATGTTTCATGGGATAGAGGTGGATCTGACTATCCAAACAAAGAATTTCTAGCACCAAGTGCAACACCCACGTCAAAGAATGGACCTACAACATATACAATGTTTTTAACTATTCTGACATGCAGATTTACTGTTATTGCTGGTGATAGTGGTGTCACCTGATTTTAAATGCTGTGTATGACATAATTCAGTATTCCTTTCTATGTATGTCAGTATATTTATAGTTCTGTATGTCCAGGGACACATCTGTTATTATTTGTTAATAATCCATTGGCCATCCTTAATTCCAAAAGTGCCATTAGACTTTATAACAGATTCATACAAGGACCCATGGAAATAAACACTGAGACTCTACATTCACTGTCAGACGCTCTAAGGTCCTTGAAAGGTCAACACAAAATAAATTGCATAATTAGCTATAAATTTAATTAAGGAGTCAGAGAATGAGAGGGAAAAGAACACCGAGATGAAATTTTCCATTCTACATCCTTAAAAATTGGCATCCGGAAGATTGAATGCAGTTAGGGGAAATATTGGATTTTCAATAACAATCTTGGACCAAATTATTTCTTAGCATATACACAGATATTAAAAAAAAAAAAGTACAGCAGGCACTGACAGGATAACTCACCATCTTCCTCAAAGCTCTGCAAGCAGGTGAATAAATAAGAAACTAAATCTGGCCCCAGAGCCCAAGAGCACCTTTTGTTCCACAGAATAAGACAGCTGGCAAGGCTAAAAATAAAAAAAATAGCCTCTGAGAACTTGGGCATGACATAAAATTCCTACAGAATCCTTTCCTGACATAGCAGTTATAGAAACAGAGCCTCTTCATTCCAGGCCTCATTTCTTTACATGACAGGTAAAAGAACAGGACTTCTGCCTTTGTGTCTTCAGGCTGCTGTGAAATATTTGTTACTGATATGCTTCATCTGCGTTAATAATTTTAAATTATTTTTCCTCTTGACAGATTTTGTGCTTTAAGAACAAAACCACTTGATTTAAAACTCTAGAAAATATAATTAAAAATAAATTTACCTGTCCTATAAATGCCAGCTGAAAAATGTTACACAGTAAATGTATATATTTAAAATTCCACCCTTTTAATTAAAATAGCTTTCAGCACGGAGGAAATTCCTTTGTTAGTAATTCTACAATAAGGCCAAACTCAGAAAATATTCAAAACCTGGCAAACATCTCTTTGTTTGGTTTTTATCAGAAAATTTGAAAACTTTTCTTTCAAAGAATTATTTTTATTACGTTTCAGAACCCAGGGAGCTGTGAAAGCACAAGATGCTTCCCATCAAACTCCAGAGCCTCTTTTCCTGACCTCTTTTGCTCTCAGCAGCAGGCACAGTTTTACCCAGCCTGCTCCACCATACCCTGGAGACTCCAGCAAGGAATTCCCTGAGCCCAGGGCCTGGTGTAATCAGCTTTTCCAGCAGCGGCAGAGCACTTTTCCAGCATGGAGCAGGATGAGCTGGCCCGAGGTGACGTGAGGGCAGAAAGCTCTGCAGACTCTACAGCAGTGATGAAATCTCACTGCTCCCAGACTTTCCATATAGAAAAGACTTTTCCTGTTCCCATGATCGATTTTGCTCATCCTGAGGTATTTTATCTATGACTAATTGTATAATCCAATAATCCAAAATGCCAACTGGCATTAATTTCATTACCACCTTTTCCACAAAGCAAAAGAAAGACATGGTGAACAGCATCCCCTAAACATCTCGCTATGAATACATAAAAATTCTCAGTCAAAAGTGATCTCATTATAGAAAGAAAATTTATTTTGCCTTACAAAGATTGGCTACCACACTGCAGCTTCCACTCAGCTCCAAGGATCCCAAAGCAAACCCCAGGAGATGGGAAGCTGAGCCGAGGTCTGTCACTGCGCTGACAGCAGCTTTATAATGAAGTCCCTCGACTGGAGAAAATGTAAAATCATCCAAGAATATAATTATCTGTCTTCAGCAAGGATTCCTCACTGGTTTTTTTCCCTTATCCCTTTTTCCCTGTAAACTGGCCAAGAGCCACTGTGGACAGCAACTCTGTGCACCTCCATCCATAAGCAGTACCATTCCAAACCTTACCTAAATGTGCTTGGGCTCCCAGTCAGTTACACTCCCCATTTCTGTAGACTGGGAAAAAACAAGAAAGTGGCAGAATTCAAACTGGTACCACTCAGGTTCACACAGGCACTGCCTTGGTCTCCCTTGCTCTGTGATGTCCCAAGAAATACAAACTAACCCGAAGTCAATATAGAGGAGCAGCAGGAATTCTCAATAGTTTTTATTTTTGTCCCAGCTCTCCCAAATACCATCCATAAGCAAACTCCCGATGTGTTAATTCATTTATTTGTGGCAAATTTTCTTTAATACAAATCTATTTTAGCAGAACAGAAAAGCAGATGCTACAAGAAGAAACAAGTAAGGATGTAAACTGCACACAGTATCACCATGACACAACACAGCCCTGCTGCACTGGGTGTGCAGATACGAGCCAGGCCTGAGTCCCACTCCACAGCCAGGTTCCACTCAGCTGCACAGCTGAAGGAGCAAAACCAGAAAGTCTAAAAGCTGAAAAATACACAGGGAAAAGGGTGAAAAGCTATCCCATCTCTATACGCATGGGATGCAGATTTGGAAATGGGTGGGGTGAACAAAGCCCATACCATTCCAGTCCGTTCCAGCTGAGTACTGCTGGGTACCCAAAGGCTCCTGTTAACTGTGGGGGTGTTTCTGCAGGCTCTGATGGATCATGTTGTGCACTGCGTTGTCTGACCCAGAAACAAATGTTCTCTGTCTCAGAAGCAGTGGCAACTCCTTCTGCAGCAAAAGGACAAGACTCTCACAGAAAGGGCTCTAAAGCCAGTCAGAGAGAGATTTCAGAACTGCCCAACACTGAGCAATTTCCCTCCATCCAAAGTCAGTTACTAAGGATTTTCCATGATTTGTGAGCTTATTTAATTGTCTGAGCGTGGTTTCAGTCAAACTTAAGACCCCAAGTCTGTCAGGACTAAATACTGATACTGTGGGTAAATGCAAGGTGCCATTGGGGAAAGATATCACCAAAATTTGCAGAAGCACTAAACGTTAGGAATTCCTGAACTTTAAAGTGGAGAAAATATTTTGATATCCTTAAGTGCAGTGTTAAACACATATATGATTCTTCACAGGCAGAATGAGGCCAAGGGGCACATACCCAAAACCCAACACACAGAAAATCAGACTTTCTGATGCATGTACAGATTCACACCTCCATGCCATGACGAAACAACAGAGCCCTAAAAGGAAGCCATGCAGATTCCATTTATTGAAATTATGAACAAGGAGTCTTTCAAGGAGTCAAACATTCTGAGGAGTTGGAGAAATTTATTACAAGGTAACTTCTGCAGCAGCATTCTAAGGGATTTTAGGGTACCAAGGTACTATAGTTTTGGCAAACAGGTACAGGTATCTCTGAGCCATAAGGAAACACACCTGTAAATTCCCATAAACCTTCATTTCAATTGCCTTAGACTCCCTTAATGCTCACTTGGAATTAAAAATAAAAGAAAATGAAATAAAGGTGATCAGTGACAGCAGGGAACTTTTTACCAGGGAGTTCATATGTCTTACATCGACCCCAAATTTCATTACAGCCCTG
Organism: Falcunculus frontatus; assembly: GCA_013398115.1. NCBI lineage: Eukaryota > Metazoa > Chordata > Aves > Passeriformes > Falcunculus > Falcunculus frontatus. The sequence goes on from VZRV01004038.1 coordinate 958,754, forward strand.
CATCCATCACTGCTAAACCAAGGAGAAGCTGAACAGCCTAAATAGAGCAAAGCTGTTATGATTGAGAAAACTTGCTCTCCAGGCTACAAAACCACCCAGGGGCAGGGAAGTAAAGAAAGCTGCCCGCACACTCGTGGAGCTCCAGCTCCAGGTCCCTACAAACAGGATCAGTGGGACCACTCTGCAGGGTCCTGCAGAGATAATGAGTGCATGGGTGACAGAAACTGCCAGTGGAACTTGGGTCATAGAAAAAAAACCCAAACTGCTGACAGGACATACAGAAAAGGGGCCTCATTTCATTCATTGTTTACCTAAAAAGCTAATTATGCTTTTCTTAGAGGTAAACAACCAGTTATGAAAGCTCATACGCTGTGATACCTGCTGCAGCCCTGTTCCCTCTGTATCCAGCACTAGGGCATTTATCAACCGCAGTGAGAAACGTCCCCAAGATCCCTGGTGACAAGTATATCTTCCTACTGTAAAGTGGGTTTAGCTCTCACTCCTTTACATCCTCCTCCTAGCCCCCATCCAGCCCCACGGCATTGTATCCTCCGCACTGCCAGATAATCCCGTCCATCCCCGTGGGTTTACTCCAGGCAGTCCCTCCCTTTCAGCCGAAGTGCTGGGCTGGACTCGGCTTTCCGGAGCCGTTATCCGCCTACAGCTCCTCATGCAGGCAGCGAATCCCCGCAGCAGCCCCGGTAACGCCGCTCCCCGGGGCTGCTGCAGGAGGGATGAGCGGCGGGGTCAGCCCCGGCATGTGCGGCCCCGGCCCCCCCCCGCGCTGCCCCCGGCGCGGCCCTGCCCGCGGGGCGGGGGTCACCC